>CAUDMG010001990.1:1415000-1840000 GCA_958450375.1 Homarus gammarus
CCTACCACCACTACCACCTACCACCACCTACCACCACCTACTGCCACCACCACCACCACCACCACCACCTCCTACCACCAACTATTATCACCACCACTATCACCACCACCTACCACCACCTACTACCACCACCACCATCACCTACCACCACCTACTACAACCACCATCGCCTACCACCATCACCACCTACCACCATCACCTACTACCACCACCACCACCACCACCACCACCATCACCACCACCGTCGCCGCCGCTGCCGCCGCCGCCGCCGCCGCCGCCGCCGCCGCCGCCTCTGCTGTCACCACCACCACCATCAACACCACCACCTAACACCTTCACCTACCACCATCATCACCATCGCCGCCGCCACCACCATCATCACCTACCACCACTACCACCACCACCGCCGTTGCCTCCGCCGCTGTCTCAACCGCCGTCGCCGCCACCACCCTACCACCACCTAATAATGGTTGCCCCTCGTGTAACTAGGATGGCCGGCCCAAGAGCCACCTAGGCGTGGATTTGTTTAAGGTGTAGAAGCTGTCGCCAACAGAACAACGACACCCTAAGTTAACGAGCTGCATGACCCAGTGTCAAGGAATGTCCGAGAAGACCGGACAACATCCAGGTCCCCAATTACCACCACTTACCACCATTACCTACCACCACCACCTACCACAACAACCTACCACCACAACCACCACCATCCTACACTACTCCCCATCTGACACCATAACTCACTACTGAATTAGAATATTACGTTAAAGTATAATGAATATGGAAACCTTCCGGGAGCCTCAGTATATACTGGCTATAATAGATTCGTATAAGTGGCATTTATGTTAATTAAACTATTTGGCGGGAAAAAGTTTGTTTACTTTTTTGGCGTGAAATTTTAAACTCGTCCGGAATATTGATTTACGCTTTTATAAAATGGTGTTTTTATCGTTTTTATTTTTATCACCTTTTTTTTTGGGGGGGGGGGGTGGGGTGTGTGGATTATTTAGCGAAATAGGATTTTTTTGGCGAAGGAAAATTGTTCTTTCTTATCCTACCTACACACAGGCACACCGGCAAACCCACCTACCCACCCACTCACATACCCACCATCCACACACCTACTTACTAACCTAGCTGCTATAGCTATCACTAACCCACCCGCCCACCTATCCACACACCCATCCACTAACCTACCTGTTATATCCATCACTGCACACACACACACTTTTCCTAGTCATCTATTACTACTAGCACCGCCCCTCGCCCACCCTCAGATTTCTTACTGTCCCCCGTCTACCTTCTATTGCTGTCATCTACCACCCGTCTACATTTTCCTGTTGCTGTCATCTACCACCCGTCTACCTTCTACTGTTGTTGTCATCTACCACCCATTTACCTTCTATTGTTGTCATCTACCACCCGTCTACCTTCTGTTGCTGTCATCTACCACCCGTCTACTTTTTACTGTTGCTGTCGTCCATCTCTTAAGTGCGCCACAGGCACACTCAACCACCACATCCTTTTGTTCCTGTTAGTACATCCACCGGAGAGTATAGTCACTGCCCATCTCTCGTCACTTCCCACCTCTCGTCATTTCCCCCAGAAAATGTCGCTTCTCAGGGCCTTTAGTTGTTTCCGTCTTGTCCGTCTCTCTCCAAGATATGTCACTTTCCAGGATATACTACTTCCAAGATATGTCACTTACCAGGATATGTCAATTTCGAGGATATGCCACTTTCCAGGATATGCCACTTTCCAGGATATGTCACTTTCCAGAGTTTTTCACCTTCCAGGATATGTCACTTTCTAAGATAAGGCACTTTCTAAAGTCCCATCAGTGTTTAGGTCTTTTCACTTTTCAGGTTTGGTCATTTGCCTAATCTGGTCACTATCCAAACGCCCTCACTTTCTATATATGGCCACTTCCCAGATCTCATTCCTTTTTATTTCTAGGCACTTTCCAAACTTCATAATTTTTCATATATGGTCACTTTCTCTGACCTATAACTTGTTAGACCTTGTTAGTCACTTTCAATAGCTCACCACTTTCCATTTGTTAGTCACTTTCCTTTCCATTACCAAGCACTATGTTACCCTGATCACTTTCCGGAGCTTTGACAAATACTTTCCAGACCTGATCACATATAGGTCCTCATCCCTTACCATACCTAATGACTTTCCATATTCGTCACTCTCCAGGGTCTTGACAGCCACTTTCCAATCCTGATCACTTACCAATCCTGATCACTAACCAATCCTGATCACTTACCAAACTTGATCACTTACCAGACCTGGTCACTTACCAAACTTGATCACTTACCAGACCTGGTCACTTTTCAATAACTTAACAGCCATCTGTCAAACCTAATTCCTCTCTAAAGTTTCATCAGACTTTCCAGACGTGATTCGTTTCCAGGGCCCCTTTTTTCCAGTTACCTTCCAGTTTCCAGCAGGAGGCACTACCCACCTCCACCATCACCTGCTCCCCCACCTGACCCACTCACTCTTGCAGGGTTTCCGGACTATATCTTTGACAACAACGAGAAGCCGACGAAAAAATCCCGCAAGAAGAACAAGAAGAATAAGGGTAGGCGTAGGTGGAGGAGGCTCAAGGGTAGGCCAAGGGGTGCATGATCAAGGTGTTGAGAAAAATAAAACAAAGAGAGAAGCTTCTACCCTCACGCTACAGTACACTTGAGGCCTTCCAGAAAAAAACAATATAAATATAAAAAGAGGCTGTGTTTGGTTTAACTCCCCATGCTCTCTTTTCTTGCGTTTCTTTTTCTTTTTTGGTGCATGCCAAGGCTTTTCTGGAGCCTCTGTTTATTATGCTTTATCCATAGCTGGCGAGCCAACCCCCGAGGATGATGGTGATTGGTCCTAGCCGACTGTGACGTCAGAAACGTAAACAAACTTTCGAGGCGCTGGGCATTGTAGGAACTCTTGTGGCGGGAAACAGCCATTTAGCTCCAAATGCCAGAACCAGCGCGGGGAGTTTGTGTACATTTGTGAGGGTAAAGTGGTTCAGGGCTTTTTCTCCCCGCTTCCCTAGGGTGTTTTCTTGCATACACACTTTAGCAGTCACTTGCAATAGAGTTGTTTGCCAACAATATACATTTGCAAGGAAAGATATAATTTTCTTGTGTGGTTTAAGCTGAGGTAGTAAGTATTTCCCCTCCAGCAGAAAATAATAATAAACGAAGACAACTAGTGAGATGATATTATTGAAATTTAATTAAAACAAAATTATTGGCACATAAGTCTGCTGCAACAAAAAACACTTGACACTAAAACAATTACTTATGGATAATTAGTCTTCGAAGTAAATGGCAACTCACTCACGTGATTCATAGATGGCAGGGAACTGGTGATGATCAACCGAATAAGCGATTTCCTTATTTTTTAACAGTCTGATCCAAGCACTGATGAAAGACTTGGTGTTGCCGGCTCACTGAGGATTGAGTTTCCTTATACACACACACACACACACACACACACACACAAACACACACACAGGGAAGCCTCATACCAGGGTCGCCAGTTGAAGCATGATATATGGTGGTACACCTTTAACAAGGCACTAGAATTTAACTAACACCTAACCTGGCACGACCTTTCAGTAGTGTGACTAACAAAGTGCACGAGCTGACAGACAGATACCTCTTAACACTTATATTACAGATTTGGTGGATTTGGGTTGACTGAGTCTTTCCACAGCGTGTGTGTATTTGTTGTTGTTGTTGTTTTATGTTGCACCGACTAAAGCTTTACTTACTAATACACTTAACACAGCCAAGGTATCCGGACCTAAGCGAAACACTCGGGTGAATATGTTGGTATTTATTTTAGTTATTTGCTTCCAAGGTGAGTTAAGATCCCTAGGAATTAGGAGCACAAGGACTTTAGACCACAAGCAATTAGGAGGCAAAGGACTTTAGAACACAAGCAATTAGGAGCCCAAGGACTTTAGAACACAAGCAATTAGGAGCCCAAGAACTCAAGAGCCCATGGACTTTACAACACAACGAATTAGGAACCCAAGAAAATAGAAGGCCAGGAACTTAGAAACCCAAGGAATCAGAAGGCCATGGACAGGAACCAAGTTGTGAACATTTATAATCTCCTCATATGTGTAAAGCCTCAAAAAACACATCATCTAAGTTACAGTAGAGTCTCTGAGCAATTTGAAAGCCATTTAGGTAACTGTATACCTATATACAATAGTGATTAATATATATATATATATATATATTATGAAAATCCACAATGAAAACGTGGATAAGATAAATCTTGATAAAATCACACGGGAAAATGGAAACAACGGAGTACCTTAGCTTGAAGATGTCTTGAATAAAGACGAAAGCTAAGGTACTCCGTTGTTTCCATTTTCCCGTGTGATATTATCAAGATATATATATATATATATATATATATATATTATATATATATATATATATATATATATATATATATATATATATATATATATATATATAAAGTGGTGAACTCTCTCTCTCTCTCTCTCTCCACTTTTCTTTTTCTGTCTCTCGGTTGTTTCTCCCTTTATCACTTTTCTCACTCTTTTCCTCTTTCTTTTTCTTTGTATTTCCGTCTATTTTTTTTCATATTCTCTCTTAATCAATCTGTCTGTCTGTCTGTCTGTCTGTCTCCAATTAAGGCCGACGGAAAAGTCTTGATGCAATTTTGACTCCATGCAATTCCGTTCAGAGGCGTTCTCACATCTTCAGTTACGGGAAGAAAACTCAGATACGAGCCTTTGAAAATCAGGTCCGAGGAAATTTACATTCGTGAATAATGGCTGTACCGACACGAGTTCTGTGTTACATTTAAATGGCTCCCTTGGACCGCACTCCTCCTTGTGGTGTGAAGGAGCGACCGTGGTGGACCAGCCTAGTGGACCAGACCGGTGGACCAGCCTTGTGGACCAAGAACACCACACTTCCCCTGGGGTGCCACAGTCTGCCCTCCTGATGTGACCAGTCTGGTGTGTGTGTGTGTTGCTTTATTTAGGAGCTGTGTATGTATGTATGTATGAATGTATGTATGATCTCGATAAAACCACACCCTTTCCTGTGTGGTTTTGTCGAGATTTATCTTGTCCACGTTTCCATTGTGGATCAATATAATGTATGTATGTACGTCCGTACGTACGTTCGTACGTACGGACGGATGGATGGATGGATGGATGGATGGATGTGTTTATTTATTTATCGATGTATGTATTTACCATGTGACATATGGACACAGAGTAAGCGTTATAAAAAAAATATATATAGATACAACTACACTACACACACAAGGTAACATACCAGACACCTCCACACACACACTGGTATTTGAGCTGTCAAATTTGCATATGAATGACACACCTCTATGACACAGTTATGTCATGACAGACACAAGTTTATGACACTATAAACAGTCTAGTTGTGCTACTACCTGTGTGTGTGTGTGTGAGAGTCAGTGTACTGTATATATATATATATATATATATATATATATATATATATATATATATATATATATATATATATATATATATATATATATATATATGCATACATACACATAAGTTCAGTTCTTAGTAGGCAACCCGACCATTCTCTGACCGCTAATGAATCTACACCCTCACTCACACCCCCACACCCACCGCAACAACCCTACACCCTCACTCACACCCCCAACACCCCCACACCCACAACATCCCCACACCAACACCCCAACACCCCCAAAAGCCCCTTACCCTCCACACCACACCCCCACACCCCCAGAGTAACACCTCCACACACCCACACCTCCAGAGTAACACCTCCACACACCCACACACACACACACACACACACACACACACACACACACACACACACACACCCTCATACTACCACACCCTCACACACCAACACCCCCACAACACCACACATCCACACCCCCACACCAACAACTCTACATCCCCACACCACACACACGCACACACCCCTACACCCCCACCACACACACACACACACCCCACACCCACCCACCCCCACACCACACACACGCACACACCCCTACACCCCCACCACACACACACACACACACACACACCAACACCCACACCCCTTTACCCCTTACACACCCCCCCACCCCCACAAATACACATTTTAATTCCAACTAATAGTGTTCCCGGCCATACACTCCTCCCAACTATACGTATTATAATACTTTCTGTCTGCCCTCTGAATAACCAAACAAGTTTATACATTATAACACGGGATTATACAGAGATCAGTTTTATTCAGAGTAGATGATTATGTTAATGATGATGATTAACAAAGATAACATGAATAGTTTGACTGATGCAGAGATGGATAACCTCAGTTGGTAATGAATCTCTCTCTCTCTCTCTCTCTCTCTCTCTCTCTCTCTCTCTCTCTCTCTCTCTCTCTCTCTCTCTCTCTCTCTCTCTCTCTACTTATCTATATGTCTATTTCTATCTTAGTTTACAAGGAGATAGAGAGAGAGAAAGTAGCAAATACTAAGACAAAAGGAGAGAGAGAGAGAGAGAGAGAGAGAGAGAGAGAGAGAGAGAGAGAGAGAGAGACGACACATTAAATTAAGAACAGTACTGATCCAAAGAGCGAGGACCTGCCACTATTAGATGCTAAGTGCGCTTGCTGTAGCTGTCAACGCTTGTCAAGGTGCCCGGGGCTAATCTAGGAGTGTGATGTCCTAGCTAGGTGGGATTTCTAGGAGTGTGGACCCAAGCTAGGTGGGTTTCGTAGCAGTGTAGGTTCCTGGGAGTATGTGTTTTCTTGTGGGTTCCTAAGAGTGTGGGCCGTGGATAGGTGGGTTTTCTAGGAGTGTGGGTTTCCCCGGGGGCTCCTAGGAGTATGAGTCCAAGTTAGATGGGTTTTCTAGGAGTGTGGGTTTCCCCGGGGGCTCCTAGGAGTATGAGTCCAAGTTAGATGGGTTTTCTAGGAGTGTGGGTTTCCCCGGGGGCTCCTAGGAGTATGAGTCCAAGTTGGGAGGGGTTTTCTAGGAGTGTGGGTTTCCCCGGGGGCTCCTAGGAGTATGAGTTCAAGTTAGATGGGTTTTCTAGGAGTGTGGGACATAGCTAGGTGGGTTTTCTTGCGGCTTCCTAGGAATGTGAGCTCTATTTATGTGGTTTCCTAGGAGTGTGGGCCTTAGCTAGGTGGGTTTCCTAGGAGTGTGGGCCCTAGCTAATTGGGTTTTCTAGGAGTGTGGGCCCTAGCTAGGTGGGTTTCATAGGAGTGTGGGCCCTAGCTAATTGGGTTTTCTAGGAGTGTGGGCCCTAGCTAGGTGGGTTTCATAGGAGTATAGGTTTCCTTGCGGGTTTTTATGAGTGTGGGTAGATGAACTTTGTTTAATTTAGATTTAGGTTAGGTTTAGGTTAGGTTAGGTTAGGTTAGGTTAGGTTAGGTTAGGTTAGGTTTGGTTTGGTTAGGTTAGGTTAGGTTAGGTTAGGTTAGGTTAGGTTAGGCTAGGTTGTTAGGTTAGGTTTGGTTTGGTTTGGTTTGGTTTAGGTTAGGTTAGGTTAGGTTAGGTTAGGTTAGGTTAGGTAAGGTAAGGTAAGGTAAGGTAAGGTAAGGTAAGGTAAGGTAAGGTTAATTTACACCACCTGAAATACCTCGTTTATTAAAGATACCAGGTAGTACTTTAGCCACTAACAACGCACTAACCACAGCTTTCGGTTTGACTAACACAAGTTCATCATTATATTTTTTTATTGTTAGTTTTAGCCAATAAATAGAGTCATTAATAAAACGCCTCTGAAAAATGGTAGATCATTTATTTACAAGAGTGAAGAGAATTTTTCTGTAGTTTAAAGAAATATATAAATTTCTTGGTGACTTGTTTGAAATAGTTGAGTAAAGTTAGAATACATTAATTTATATTTATTTATTGTTGTTTAATTTTGTTCAATCTTTTTCACTAGTTTGCTTTTGCTCTTGTTTATATTTTTTTTATTAATTTGTTTCCTTATCATTTAGTATTGTTTAAATATTGTCTACTCGTGTGTTTGTTTGTGTTTATTTTTGCTCAGGTGTTTGTTTGTCGAGTTGATTTTTTTTCATTATTTTTATTGTTACTTGTTTATCCCTTTTTTGTTTCTTTGTGTTTGTTGTTTATATTGTTTGTTTATTTTTGTGTTTAGTGGTGTTGTTTATCTTGGTTGTGTTGCCCCCCCCCCCTCTCTCTCTCTCTCTCTCTCTCTCTCTCTCTCTCTCTCTCTCTCTCTCTCTCTCACTCTCAGTATTAATTTGTGTGTCCTTTTTCCATGGCTGTGCATTTGTGTGTGTGTCTTTCTCTTATGTATGTCTGTATGTCTATATATACTGATACATGTATATATATATATATTGTGTGTATGATTTTGTATGTGTGTGTGTGTGTGTGTGTGTGTGTGTGTGTGTGTGTCCTCCTTGTTCTTCCGTCTTGTCATTCCTAATCACTATTATTTATTATTATTGTTAAATTTTCTCCATTTCATTTTTTTTCGGGGGGGGGGGGGGGGGGGGGGGGAATTCGTCGACTCGGAGATTCAAACTTTTCGATTAAACTTTCGTATATAAACTTTTATTCCCCTTTTTATAAACTCTACTATAATGAAGTTTAAAATTATATTCCTGGTAGGAGGGACGTAAAAAAATATTCTTACTTGGTTCGTGAAATATCCAACGTTTCCTGGTGAGGTCGGGGGTGGGGGGGGGGGGGGGAATTAGATTGACAGACATAAAAAAGTTAATCTTCATCGTGTGTGTTCTTGTCGACTCTACGTTTTTAGGTTTATTATAAACTCTTTTTTGAGTATTTAATATGTATATATACTGTACAGTATGTGGTGTGGATGATATCATGCGGTTCCTGTAATCAAGATTTTTACGGCAGCTGGAAATTGTAAACAAACATTGCGACGCCATCTTTCTCCATGACGTTATTTCTTCAGTAGCGCATTCGAAGATGATCAATAAAACAACATTATTAGCATAAGAAATTAACTTATTTAACATGAAATTCCAATAAAATGTTTGAAAATAATATAGTTTAGACTCAAGTTCGAGAAATTACTAATAAAAGGGAAAATATTTAAGATTCCTCTCTATTTATGTGCCATATGAATGAGACGTCGAGTATTGTTTTCCATTCATAAAGGGAAAGATATTTGTTACAAGCATTGAACTGAAGGTTTGTGTATAACGTCATTCATTTTTTATCACTTTATAGGGTTTTAAATGATCTTTTTTTCATATCTACAAAACACTGCCAAGTTCTGTTGGATGAATTAAGTGTTTTTATATGATTTCGGATGGATTTGAATTCTCTTCTCTCTCTCTCTCTCTCTCTCTCTCTCCAGACACTGCCAAGTTTTCCTTAATGAATTTATTGATAGTTTCATTAATTTTAAGTAGTTTTATATAATTTACAAAGCGCTGCCAAGTTTTCCCAGATAAATTCATTAACTCTCTACATTGCCCATCTCTCTTTACACCTGTTGTACACCCCAAACCCTTCCTTTGAGGTCTTGTGTCCCCTTGATCCAACTCACACTAAAACAGGAGAGCAGAGATGATTAAAAATGTATGTTATTTCTTAATATTCAATTACCTTTATGATATACAGAATAATTTTTACACTGTAAACCTCTTCTGTCTATTTATGCCAAGAAAGGAAACCATTGATGTTGTCTATGTTAAGAAAAACGTAAGTCAGTATTTCTAGTTCTCTACCTTTACGTGATATAAACCGCAGAAGCACACATTAATAGACTATCTCCACTAACCTCTTCAATACTGGGACGTCACCATTAATTTGGTTCACTCCAGGCGATCTTTTTCAGCTCAGAGGAGATCCCGTACACAAGGAGTTAACTCTTGATCATATAAAATTCAATAGTTTCTCCAATTTCAAGAACGTTAATGTAAAGGGATCATTCTCTTCCCCTCAGTACTGTCACGTCTTGAGGGTCTTGTTGGACTCTACTTGAACTATATTGTATCACAGGCTATGTAGTGGAATTTATTTGTTGTAATCTAAGAGTGCTGTAACACAATCGTTCTTCACCGTAATGTGATTAACAGCTTCATTACAAAACTGTATTACAAAGTTTATTTCTGTAATTTGGAACTAATGGCTATTTGGAACTATTGGCTATTTGGAACTATTGGCTATCATCTTTAAATACAGTTATATTTTTCTATAGTCATCTGCTTTATTTTCATTATTTTAACCATTTTCCTTTGAATTCTTTTTGTTTTTTTTCTTTTATTTCTTTCCTTATTATTATTTTTTTTCGATGCAGTTTTTTTCCTTAATTTTCTCATATCTTTAGTTATTCTATTCCTTTACGTCTTTATTATTTTTATAATTTCTTTCTTTCTTTCTTATTTTTGCAATTTTTCTCTGAATTTTTATCTATTCTTACATTCTGTTTCGTTTCTCAACACCTTTCTTACTATTAGTCTTTTGTTTGTATATATATATATATATATATATATATATATATATATTATATATATATATATATATATATATATATATATATACACAATACTTCTCGTTCCACTTGTACTGCAGCTGTGTTCTGATATTTGTCACTAGAGAGATCTCTTTGCCTCGCCTGTTTGACAGGCTCCACTCTCTCCGACAAACTCTATCCCATTCAAAAAGTTCCACTCACTATGACAAACTCCACCCCTTACGATGAGGCCCCCTCTCTCTGACAAGCTCCACTCTTTCTGATACACCCCGCCCCCTCCGACAAGCTTCCCCTCCGACAGGCTCCATCCCTTCCGACAAACACCACCCTTTACAATGAGCCCATTCTCTCCGACAAACTCCGCCCTTTCCGACAAACTCCGCCCCCTCCGACAAGCTCTTCCCCAACTGGACGAGTTACTGTGCATTCGAAAAATAAAATAAAAAGTACTGAAAATATGTTATATCGAATTAATTGTCATTTCAACGCGATTTTATTTCAGTCAGGCTTATTTTGAATGATGGGTGAAGTGAGGAGGTGTGTTGATTTTCAAGCGTTCTGATTGGCTTTTGATTTTGTGAGCTGGGACTAGGGATCCATCAGTTACTCACACTCATTTGATTAGATATATTTATTTTATTTTAGTTCACATGATTTAAAAGATTTAGTGTTCTTTTATTAGATTAAATTGTATTCTTTTTTCTATGAAGTTATGTTTTATTTTTATTTTTATTGTTGTTATTGTATTAGATTATACTGTAGCCAAGTCATTGTCTCTCTCTTATAACTTTCTTGTTTACTTTGCAGGTTAATATTGTTTTCTTGACTTTTAGTAATATGTCAAGGAATTTTTATTAATATTTAACTCATTAATATCCACTATTGCCCATTTCTTACCTATATTTACTAATTAATTATCCATCTATTTCCCTTCTTTGTCTATCATATCCCATTAATGACTAGTCTTTATATCTTGCTAACTATTTCTGAACTATTCCTGTTTACTGTTGAGCATTTAATAACTATCATAAGGTGTAGTTTATTTTTAATTGCTATCCTCTAACCATTATGAGTCTAATAATGACATGTTCACCCATTAATCGCCATCATTACCTATCTTTCAGTAACCGCTCACGCAAGGCCTATTTGTATCCACGTATTATTCACTTTCCTATTTTTAACTATTATTAGGCATTTTCTATCATACTTTTACCTGCCCTAACAAATTGATATGTATTTATTACTCATGTTATCCATTTAAACCCATTTTACCCATATCAAACTATTTAATCTCATTTTTTACCCAATTTGCCAATTTCAGCCCATTTTCAACCTTATTTTGTATCGTTTATTTTCATTAATTTATTCCTTTACGCTTCTTCCCCTTCACGTACTACTCATACACACCAGTCTGACACATTGCTGCTTGCTAACACTCCTGACTTCGCTTGCTGACGTCATCTGACATGCTCTGACTCTGCTGACACCGTCCTTTGCAACGTTGCTAACACTGATTGCTGACGCTGCCTCCTTCTTCCTGAGAGCGACGCCTCCTGAAACACAGATGAATTTCTAGCACTGCCTCTAACACTCTCTTATGCTGACGAACTGTCTTCTGACAATCGCGTTCTGACGCAACTGACATTCGTTCCCGACAATGTACTTTTGACACACACACACACACACACACACACACACACACACACACACATCAATGACACTAATTAACAAAGACACTGTTCCTTTAACACACTCCTCTGACACACCTTACTGACACGGTTATTGACATTCATTACGGACACCATTACTGACACTCCACTCATTACTGACACCGGTGCCTTCCCCCTCTTCGCTAACAGTGCCAGCAGTTTCCATCGAGGGTCCGAAAGATCGTCACATCCAGCGAGGTTCCATCCTGGCCATCACCTGTGTGGTCCGTCATCCTCCACACGAAGCTCCTGATCACATCCACTGGTTCCACGGCTCTATCAATATCGACTATGACTCAGCTAGAGGCGGCGTCTCAATCCAGGTGAGGTGGTAGGTGGTGGTAGCAGTGGTGGGTGGTAGTGGTAGTTGTAGTGGAGGGGGTAGTGATTGGTGGGTGGTGGGATAATGGTGGAGGGGGATAATGGTTGGTGGTTGTGAAGGGGATAGTGATAGTGCAAGTAATAGTGGAAGGGATAGTGAAATTTGATAGTAGTAGTAGAGGGGATAATGGTGGGAGGGATAATGGGGGTAGTGTAGGGGTGGGGGTGGTGGTGGAAGGGGGTATATAAAAGGGGGGATAGTGGCGGTGGTAGTTGCAGAGGGGAAGAACAGTGGTACACAATGCTTTGTGGTACAATAGGTGGAAATAAGAACATAAGAACACAAGAATGGAGGAAACTGCAGCAGGACTATTGACCCATAATGGACACTTTGGACAGTCCCGTTTACACCCAACCCCTATCGCTCATATATTCATCCAACCTATGTTTGAAACTATCCAGCGTATTCGAGTTAATGATGATGTTTGGTAACTTGTTCCACTCATCCACTACTCTATTTTCAAACCAATGTTTATCTATTTCGCGCCTAAATCTAAATTTGTCTAATTTAAAACCAATGGTAGACGGTGTGACTTCTTGTGTTCATGTTGTTGTGATTTTGAGGTGCTGCATTTCGTTGTGGTAGTGGTGTAGTGGTGTTGTGGTTTAATGGTGTAGTGATGTTGGTATGTAGGTGAGGTGATGGTGTAGTGGTGTTGTTGTGGAGGTGTAGTGGTGCTGGTGTGGAGATGTGTTGGTGTGTAGGTGTAGGGATGTTGGAGGTGTAGTGGTGTTGAAGGTTTGGTTGTGTTGAAGGCGTAGTGGTGTTGGTGTATTGGTTTTGTGGTATAATGGTGTAGTGGTGCTGATGTGTAGGTGTAGCGGTGTTGGTGTGTAGGAGTAGTGGTGGTGGTGTTTAGGTGTACAGGTGTTGTCGTGGTGTTGAAGGTGTTGTGATGTTGGTGTTGTAGAGCTGTTGGTGTGTAGGTGTAGTGGTATTGTAGTGGTGTTGGTATGTAGGTGTAGCGGTGTTGGTGTGGAGGTGTAATGGTGTTGAAGGTGTAGTGGTGTTGGTGTGTATGTATGGTGGTGTTGGTGTGTAGGTGTGGTGGAGGTTGGCGGTGTAGTGGTGGTGTACTAGTGGTGGAAGTGTAGTGTCGTTGTGGTATAGTGGTGGTGGAGGCTTCTCATTAAATGTGTGTGTGTGTGTGTGTGTGTGTGTGTGTGTGTGTGTGTGTGTGTGTGTGTGTGTGTGTCAGATAATCCCCTCAGATAATTAAAAACTCGGTTGTTTCACCTTGACCCACTTGCTCGTCCCACACACACTAATTTCCCTCTCACTTCCCACTCCTGACCTCTTATCCTCTCACGTCTGCCCTCTCATCCCTCACTCCTGCCCTCTCACCCCTCACTCCTACCCTCTCACCCTTCACCCCTGCCCTCTCACCCCTCACCCCTACTCTCTCACCCCTCACCCCCACCCTCTCACCCCTCACTCCTGCCCTCTCACCCCCTCACTCCTGCCCTCTCAACCCTCACCCCTGCCCTCTCACCCTCTCACCCCTGCCCTCTCACCCCTCACTCCTACCCTCTCACCCCTCACTTCTGCCCTCTCACCCCTCACTTCTGCCCTCACTTCCTTCTTAGCTACTGTTGTCTTACCCTCGTCCCCTCACCTTCACTCAACTACACTCAAGACCGTTTACATCTCCCCTCACTCTAATGAAGGCCCCTCGGCTACCTTCCCGCTCTCATGCGTCCCCTCACGATCTTTTTCACTTCCCCTCATTATCTCTCACTTCCCCCTCAATTCTCCTCACGTTTCCCTAACTCTCATCACCTCCCCTCACCCTTCAAATATCTCCAGTTCCTTTCGCATCCCCTCATGTCCCCTCAAAGACGATAAGAGTCCTCGAGAACGGCCTCAGTGGACGTCCCCCCTCTCTCCCGGACGCTTAAGACACTGAGAGGGGTCTTCTGTTTCCCCTCAGCCCTTACTAGTGTACCCTCACCATGGCGTCCAGCACCACACTCTGCCTCTCACTCTGCCTCTCACTCTACCCTGACACTGCCTCTCACTCTGCCTCCCATTCCCCTCTCACTCTGCTTTTCGCTTTACCTCTCACTCTACCCTTCTCCCCCTCCGCCTTTCACTCTCCCCCTCCACCTCTCATTCTACCTCTCTATCTCTTACTCTATCCCTATACCTCTCACTCTACCTCTCTACCTCTGACTCTTCCCCCACCTGTCACTCTTTCTCTCCATCTCTTAGTCTCCCCTCCACCTCTCATTCTACCTCTCACTTTCCCCTCCACCTCTCATTCTACCTCTCACTTTCCCCTCCACCTCTCACTCTGCCTCTCACTCTAACCTCCCACCTCAAACTCGACACAGCAACCCTCCACAGTAACCCTCCACAGTTACCCTCCACAACAGCGACCCTCCACAGCAACCTTCCGTCTCCTTGAATCCTTTAATATTTACAATACACGAACGACTCCTTCCAGGACTTTTCTGGCCAACCTCTCAAATTTTCATGGGTGTGTGTGTGTGTGTGTGTGTGTGTGTGTGTGTGTGTGTGTGTGTGTGTGTGTGTGTGTGTGTGTGTGCGTGTGTGTGTGTGTGTGATGCGTTTGTGGTGTAGAGCAGTAATTTATAAGCGAGGAACATCAGGTGGTATGTGGTGGCGGTGTTGATGGCGGTGCAGCCTCTTTAGCCCAGATAGATAGATGAGGTCACGATAATGGTTAGAGAGAGAGAGAGAGAGAGAGAGAGAGAGAGAGAGAGAGAGAGAGAGAGAGAGAGAGAGTTGAGAAGGCCAGTGTACTGAGTTTCTCTTGATGGTTGGTGTAGGAAAGATTGAGAAATATGTTCTTTACTCTCTCTCTCTCTCTAAGAGTCTTTGTAAGGATGACCAAACAAAGGGGCTGTAGGTGTGCTTATGAAGTAAGAAGATTATATATATATATTGCTTAAGTTCAGAAACAGGAAGGAAGCTCAAGGCTCTGAAGATGACGAAAGTTCTGAAGAAGATAAACGAGAAGATTTAACGAGAAAACCGACATGTTCATTCCAGTTTAGTTTGTCGCCTCTAATGATGCCGAGGAGTTGGATGGATTTAAAAAACCCGGAGTTTGTTGGGACCTAATGAGGTATAAAACAAATGAGAAGGAATGGGATAAAATGTCTGACTAAAATATGTAATTCTATGTACTTTAAAGTAGACCTTCCCAGTGATTTAAAAAGCAAATATTTGTATTATTACTTAACAAGCCAGGAGCATTAGAGGGCACCCAATTTAGAACATTACGCTTAATAAATCAGGCCTCCCAAAGTTTTATTAAACATAATTTTAAGCAGAATAAAGCTTAGAATATAAATTTAGTTATTTGACAGGAAAAATGGATTTAAAAATGGAAAAAGAACTGGAGAAGCTATATTTGGTTGGAGAATTTTGAGTGACAGGGCTTCAGAGGTCAAACAAAAATGTATATCTGCTTTGTTGATTTTGAAGAAGCTTTTGATAAGGTCAATCACAATAAACTTATAGAGATCTTGGACAAAAATAGGCATTAATGAAAGAAATGTTAAAATGTTAAGGAATCTTTACTGGCAACAGGAGGCTGCAGTGTTAGTAAACAATGAACTTACTAATTGGTTCACAGTTAGACAGGGAGTAAGACAAGGCTGTGTTCTATCTCCAACATTGTATAATATATATTCAGAATTCTTAATGAGAGAAGTCGTAAGTGATAATAAAGGACTAAAAGTTAATAGTAAAGTAATATCAATTAATTCGCTGTGCACATGGTACTGATCTTATCACATGTAGTGAAGAGACATTACAAAAACTCGCTGACAGATTTATTGAAAAGGTGAAAAATATAGTTTAAGAGATAATGATGTAAAGACGAAATTAGTGGTTGCTTTCAAATTGGAAATAAATCGTAAAATTAAAATTATGGAAGGCAACGGGGAACTTAGCAAGTGGAAAGTTTTGTGTATTTAGGAAATAACATTAGCTGTGATGGTAGATGTATGGAAGAAATCAGAACAGGAATAAGACAAGCAAAAAGTGAATATTAGTAGTCAAAAAAGACCTAATGAAAAGAGACATTAACGTCAACTTGAGAAAAAAAAAAGCCTGCTGAAAGGCGTCAGAAGCGGAGACACTTTCAGCAGACACCATAAAGTGATTGGATGCCTTGGAAATGTAGTGTTATAGGCGAATGCTAAGAATAAGTTACACTGACAGAAAACTAATGAAGAAGAATTAAGATGTTAATCTTAGTACGTCACGCAAAATACTTTAATGTACAGATTAAAAAAAGAGATACTTATGTTATATAATTAGGGATGAGGGGATAATAAGAGAAATATTAATGGGCAAAGTTCAGGGTAGGAGGGCCAGGGGAAGGCAGAGACAAGGATGGGTGAATGAAATTCAAAACTGGGTCCCCAGAGAGATGCAAAACTTTTAGAATGGAGGGCTGTGGTCGCCAACCCTCAGATATGAAGACGATGCCCTGATTGATTGAGTGAGTTATAGACGGAGGTGTATCACTGTCGAAGGAGAGGATCATTTACATTACCTTGATCTTGGTGTGGTTGATTGTGACGTGCAGGGTGAGGGCGGTAAAATTTTGGCAGCTGTTGAGGATGTGCTGTAGGGTGCTGTCAGTGGTCGGCCTGTTCACATTGATGTTAATGGGAGTAACTTTAAGGGAGTCCTTGATGAGGATGAGGAAGCTGAGAGGTTGGGTGTTGTGGTGAGAGAAATGAGTCGTAACTTACTGATGGATTGTGAAATTGTTAACTTGGATATTTGAGAAACATGTAGTCTTCCGGTCAGTCAGTCAGTCAGTGAGGCCATTTACTTATCAGAGAGAAGTATTGATGAGGGAGCACAGGGGTTTGTTTTGCTTACTCCAGGGGAGTACTCATTGTAAAAGCTTCATTTGTAGTTGACCTTTAACCCCTCATCCTTCCTAAGACTTGACCCCTGACCCCTCGCCTACCCTAAAAGTTGACATGACCTCTCGCCCTCCTAAGAGTTGACCTGACACCTCCCCTCTAAAAATTGACATAACCCTTACCCCCCCCCCCCCCACCTAATACTTGAGCGTACTGACAAACATTACAGTTCATTAAGCATTTTTTTGGTTTAAAAGTAAACCGGAACATTAAAACATTCCATTTACAATTTCATTCGCAGGACACTTGATACAGGTAAGTGCATCACATAATTTACTGTACTTTAATACAGGTAACACCATCAGCTCCAGTTACTGCTGGTGTGTGTGTGTGTGTGTGTGTGTGTGTGTGTGTGTGTGTGTGTGTGTGTACATTTTACGTTGCATTTAGTTGGCCATACATACTAGCTTTTGCTGCACCCCCTCCCCCCGGCGACCTCCCCTGGCATATTACAGCGGCCCCAAGTTTACGAATCACTGGTCTAGTTACAAGCATTGAAGAAGGGAGAGAAGGGACGGGGGAGGATAGGGAAGATAGGACAGGGTGAGGAAGGGAGAGTGTGAGGGAGAGAGTGACAGAGAGTATGAGGGAGAACGATTGAAGGAGGATGGAAGGAGGCAGGGAGAGTGGGTTAAGGTAAAGGGTGGATGTAGGGAGAGGATAAGAGAAAGGGGCTGAAAGAGGGAGAGAAGGAGGGAGAGAGAAGATGGAATAACTTACCAGGTTGTTATACCCTTCATCAGCACACTGGACGGGGAGTTGTTTGCTGCCAGCTCTTACAATGCTGTCTGTCTGTCTGTCTGTCTGTCTCATTGTTTGTCTGTCTTATCGTTTGTCTGTTTTTTTGCCTATCGGTCTGTCTACCTTTACTGCAGTGTGTGTGTCAATAGTTACTTGACTCCTCTTCGCTCTCTTTCTGGTACCTTTCCTGGCTCTAATGGCACTCCTGTTACGTGAAACCTGTAACGATTGCCACCGCAGGCTAAGACGGAAATAAGTGTATCATTACAGAGTCGATGGAAACGCTAGGCTCTATTGGTTGCTACTGGCGCCTCGTTTTTAACATGCATTTAACCGTTTCAAATCTGGCGTCTCGTTCTTAACCCATGTTAACTCTGGCGCCACGTTTTTAACATACATTCAGACATTTTAACTCCCGGCATCAAGTTTTTCATTAGACATCACAGGAGTCGTCGACCTATGATTTTTTTTTAGCTCAGTTAATATAAAGTTTCTGGTCAATTATCATGACACCAGTTAAAGTTATTTAATTACTTACTGGAAGAGGAGGAGGAGGAGGAGGGGAAGGAGAAGTGTAGATAGAAGGAGAAGAGGAGGAGGAAGAGAAAGATGAGTAGATTAAAGGGAGATGAAGAGGAAGGAGAGTAGGAAAAGAAAGACGTGTGGGATAGAGAGAAAGAAAAGAGGAAAACAGGTGGTGTAGAGGGGGGGCGAATGGGGAGGGAAAGGGATGGAAAAAAGGAAGAGATGGTGAAGGGAAGAGAGGAGCAAGAAGATTTTACCTACAATTAAAAAACAGAAACATTCTTAACCTAATGCTTCTAACATTATCAATTACCTTCAAACATAACCAAAATGTATTGAATGTATATCTATATCATTATGTCTAAATCACATGTAAGTTTGTATATTTTCAGCCAGCGGCTGCAACTCTATTAATAAACCGTTATTATTTTATATATATATATATATATATATATATATATATATATATATATATATATATATATATATATATATATATATATAACCCCCACCCCCCCACAGTGCAGTCATCCACGTGCTTCCATCTGTGAGGAGTGTCAGATAGAGCGTCGTTGATCATGATTAGGAAGCACAGTGATCCCATCTTGATCCCCTGGGGAGCACCGCAGGTGAGGTGTTGGAATGTGAAGACAGAACCCTGGTACCTCACTGCCTGACAACGATCACTCAGGAAATCAGTGAGCCATGAGACCAGGTTGGTGGGCAGCCCTAGTGCAATGGCCTTTTTGATAACAGTGCAGTGATCAACAAGGCCAAGAGCCTTCCTGAAGTCAACAAGGGCAACGGCCAGTGATGTCTTACGTTTCTCCAGGTTTTTGTGCAGAAAACTAAGCAGTGTGATGTGGAGGAGGTCCTCATATTGCCAAATTGCTGTGGATCAATTAACTGATAATGCTCGCAAATGCCCATTCAAAAACAAATTCTTCACAGAGTAGACTGGGTATGGAGGTAATCGCAAATGGCCTGAGGTCACTAGGGGGCTGTGGGGTGGGGACCTTGGGGATAGGGGTGACAAATGCTGTTTTCCATTCATTAGGGCATTTGCTTTGTCTGAGGGATGCATTAATAATGGAACAGAGGGAGGGGGGGGGGGCAAGTTCGACTGCAAACTCCTCGTAAATTTTGATAGGGAGGTCAGAGCGTTTGAATTTAAATTTCATGAATTTGTTTGCAATTTCAAATGATTGAACACTGGGGGGGGGGGGGGGAGGGGGATAATTAGGCCTGGAGGTTAGTGAGGTCAAGACTGGGTAGGGTGTGACATATGGTAGCAAAGTGGCTATTAAGTGTGTGTGTGTGTGTGTGTCATGTAGATCCAAATGGAAACGCGTGTGATTTTAGCGATACATATATATATATATATATATATATATATATATATATATATATATATATATATATATATATATATATATATATGCGATTCGAAAAGTTACCTTGCAAGAACTATAGTAATCCACGATTCCAAATTAGGCTTATGTGTACTAAACTGCCTACACACATCTTAAGATCGTCACAGCACCTCGTGGAACATAAAACCCAACTTCAACTCCCAACACACAGTATACCCAATTTATTTTACACACCGTAGTGTAAGACTGGTTATTTACACACACACACACACACACTACAGTATATTAAATTAGCTGTAACCACGTGTGTGTGGTGGGGGGGGGAGTTTGCAAGACTACGTAATCTTTCCCATTATAGGCTAAGTAAGTACCAAAGAGAAAGTGAAAATTACACCCACACTCGCCCCCTAAAATGCAACGCCGCCACTGCCCTCACCCCTGCCGCCGTCGTAAGCGTAATAGACGATGCTGTGTATATTTTGTGTTAATGGTGGGAGGAATAGAGGAGTAGGGAGTGTGAGGATGGAGGGGAATGGAAGGAGGGGGTGGGAGAAGAGGGGTTAAGGAGGGGTTGGAGAGGAGGGGGTAGGGGGGGTGAGTATTTTTATGTAGCAGCTGAGAAAATGGCTGAACTATAGTAACCTTAGATTTTGGGGCGAAGAATGAGGGGTCAGGGAGAGGAAGAGAGGGGGAGATTGATAGATGAGGAGGGGAAGGGAGGAGGGAGGAGAGGTCAAGGATGTTGTAAAGGAGATAAAGTAACGGGAGAAGGAAAGAGAGAAAAAGAGGAACAAAGGATAGGAAAAGGGGAGGCATGGGGGGAAAAGGGAGGGAGGGAAGGAAGGGGAAAGAGAGGGGGAGGGGTGGAAGAGGGGATGAAAGGAGGGCTAGAGAGAGGACGGAAAGGAGGAAGGGAGGGAACGAGGGAGGGAGGGAAGGAGAGAGGGAGGGAAAAAGGGAATACCTAGGTTTTATTACATTAGACAAGTCATTCAATTCTTACATTTGATGAACACAAAAAGGCGACAGAGTAGTCAGGTGATATTTACACACACACACACACACACACACACACACACACACACACACACACACACACACACACACACACACATTCTTCGTCTCACACCTTCCCCCTCACACCGCTGGAGAGAAAAAAAAATTCCTTAATCGTGTTTACCTGTAACCCTTTCACCCATTACTATCTGTACACGACCCTTCCCCTTAACAATTCTATTAGCTCACCAGCCTTTTCTTACATCTCTCTCCCCTCTTTATTACATCTGCTTCCTCTTCCCCTCTGCCTCATATTTCTTTTTTCCTTTTTTTCTATTTTCGATTCTTGTATTTCTCGTTTTGAATATGAAAGTGACATCACCTCTCAAAAAATAAGGTAATGGGAGGGTCATGTGTGGAGGTGATGGTGATGGTGGTGATGGTGGTAGTGGTGGTGGTGATGGGGGATGGTGGTGGTGGAGTGGGGGATGGTGGTGGTGGCGTGGGAGATGGTGGTGTGGGGAATGGAGGTGGTGGTGGTGGTAGTGCCATGACACACACACACACACACACACACACACACACACTCACACAGACTTCCTTAGTGACCGACGCCAAGCCGTACGCTTCCGAGGGACAGTCTCCACTTTTCAGTCACTTGCCTGCGGCGTCCCCCAAGGCACCAAGATGGGACCGCTCTGCTTCCTTGCTTATTAATGATGCTCTAAGAGAAACCCCTGCTCGCTGGAAATATGTCGAGGACTCGGCTCCCGACTACACCGCCCTCCAGGATTTATTGAACAGTCTCCAAAATTGGGGCACCAACAACCATATCACCATCAACCACACCAAGACCATGGTTCTGCACATCAACCTCTCCTCCGACGTTGTCCCACCCCCTTCCATTACTTTAGGCTCTAACACACTCCAGGTTGTATACTCCACTAAGCTCCTCGGCGTCACTATAGATAACAAACTAAATTGGAAAATACACGTCAGTGAAGTTATCAAATCCTCCATTTTTTGTCTCAAGTCCCTCGGCGTTCCTGCACCCGAGCTCTTCAGTGTTTACTCAACATTCATACTCCCCTGCCTGGCCTTCCTTCGTAAATGCCAAACAGCGTAAACACCTAAAAAAAGTGCAAAATTGGGCGTTCAAGATTATTCTCTCCCCTTCCTACTCCACATATCAAGAAGCGCTCAACACACTGACCCTCTCGGCTTTCTCTGATCATCACCACGACCTCATCTGCAAATTTGTTGAGAAGCTTCTGCACCATCCTCGATACCGGCTCCTACTTCCACCCGAGATCCCTCGTCCGCGAATTGCTGTTCGACACCACAACCACACCCAGCCCACACGAGCACGTACTGATAACTATAAGAACAAACCAGTTCCAACCATTGTAAAAATTATCAACAACTCGTAATCAACCAGTGTATTCACTCCCAGTCAATCTTACCTTTTTGCTCTCTCACTATGTTGAAATGCCCTATAGTATGACCTTCTCCCCCATCTAGCTATTATATATCATATTTGTATCACGTTTGTTACTTGTATATTATTTGTTAATCAAGTGACCCATTCCCAAAACATGTAATTGTATATTTTCAGCCTTCCGGCTGCCATGCTCTTTTAATAAACCGTTAATTATTACGTATTATTATTATTATTGTTATTACACACACACACACAAACACACAGTATAGAACCATCTTTAAACTCCTGATATGATATACACTGATATGACATCCCCTGATATGACTTCCACTGATATGACATCCCCTGATATGACTTCCACTGATGACCTACCATGATATGACATTTACTGATATGACCTTCCCTGATATGTATTCCTCCTCTAATGTGACCTCTCTTTGAGGTGACCTCCCCTGATATGACTTCCCCTGATATGACCGCTGATATGACCTCCACTGATATAGCTTCCTATGGTATGACCTCGACTGATATGACCTTCCCTGATATGACTGCCTCTGATATGACCTCCACTGATATGACCTCCACTGATATGACATCCACTAATATAACCTCTCCTGATATGACCTCCACTAATGTAACCTCTCCTGATATGACCTCCACTGATATGACCACTGATATGACCTCCACTGATATGACCACTGATATGACCTCCACTGATATGACCTCCACTAATATAACCTCTCCTGATATGACCTCCACTGATATGACCACTGATATGACCTCCACTGATATGACCGACGTAAGGTTAGTCACTGATTTGATTATGTTTCTTAATATATCTCAAGGGAGGTCTATCAGTATGTGTCTCAGTGGGACATGTGTCATTCACCTGTCTGTAAGTGATAGAGACAGTGGTAGAGAAACCTATGGAATGATAGAGAAAATAAGATAAAGTTAAAGAGAGAAAGAGGGGAGAGACATAGACGGGGGGAAGAGAGAAGCATTGACCCACCTAACCACATCTGTTTTTTGCAGACAGAGAAGTCGTCGCGCAAGACCGTGAGTAAGTTGATGTTGTCGGCGGTGAATGAGGGCGACACAGGAGAATACAGCTGTAGTCCCACCGACCTACAGCCCTCTGTTATCACCGTGCATGTTCAGGACGGTACGTGTTTGCTTTGGTATATTTATATAAAGTCTAAACAAAACATTTACTGCGAAAAAGAGTCATTTCAACGCTTTTTCTCCGGGTTTTTTTATTCCTACAACATCTTACAGAAAACGGATCTGCAGTTCAATTTTGAGGTGTGATGTCTTGTTTTGCTTATATGGTGAATGTGAGTAACTTTACCTGTCATGAATTTCTATAGTTTCATGTGGAGTTTTAAGATTATTTTGAATATATTGATATATTGGTAGTGTATATCTTTTGTAAGGTGGGAAGAGTGAACAGGGTGGTGGTAGTAGTAGTAGTAGTAGTAGTAGTAGTAGTAGTAGTAGTAGTAGTAGTAGTTAAAAAAAAAAAAAAAAAAAAAAAAAAAAGTAGTAGTAGTAGTAGTAGTTGTTGTTGTTGTTGTTGTCCAAAATTATTAATCTTACATTATTAATATTTACTACTACAAGGTGACATTTTATTCCTGGCCACATGATTACGTTTTGTTAATAAATTGTTTTAATTCATCAATAAAACTTTCAAAAAATTTCAAAAAAGTAGTAGTAGTAGTAGTAGTAATGTATGCAATTGGCCTATCAGTGCTCCAACAAGAAATAAAATTTGAAACAACTGGGGTCAAACAAGTGGCATATGCTGATGACCTTACAGGAGCAGGAAAAGTGGAGGACATCAAAAAGTGGTGGGACTTCGTAACATCGCGAGGTCCACAAATTGGGTACCACCCAAACGCCAGCAAGTCCTTCCTCATCGTGAAGCCAGAACATTATGAACGGGCATTGGAGGTTTTTGGCGGAAGTGAGGTCAAAATAACTAAGGACGGCCAAAGATATCTAGGCGCAGTAATTGGCACTATGGACTTCAAGACCGAGCACGTAGCGGGAAAAGTGAATGAGTGGGTTAGCTAAATCCAAGCTCTGTCTGAGATTGCTAACACAGAGCCACATGCGGCCTTTGCTGCATTCACCCATGGGGTCAAGCATCGTTGGAACTACCTGATGCGTACTATCCCTGATATCGGACTCCTCCTCCACCCTCTGGAAGAAGCTATCAGTGTCAAGTTCATTCCCAAATTAGTGAAACACCCTGATTTAACCCCAGCAGAAAAAGCACTTCTTGCACTTCCACCAAGACTGGGAGGGATGGGACTAACAAATCCAGAGGAGATTGCTGCCACTGAACATCAAAATTCACTAAAGCTCACGGCAGCCCTCACGGACCACATAATTGCCCAGAATGCAACAGGGGAAGTGGATACCAGCGAAGTAAATAAGATTCGTAGGTCCATTATGACAGATCGACAGCACTGCCAAAATGATATGTTGCAGCAACTATTGCTGCAGGTTCCAGAAAATTTGAAAAGAAAAGTAGCTATAGCGCAGGAGGTGGGCGCCTCGAACTGGTTAACTACGTTTCCGATAAGGGCAAATGGTTTCAGTCTTAATAAACAAGAATTTACAGATGCCATTGCTCTAAGGTACGGTTGGCCAGTAGAAGGTTTGCCCTCCCAATGCGTGTGTGGCTCTTCCTATGATGGCGATCACGCCATGGTCTGCAAGAAGGGGGGCTTCATATGCATGAGGCATGATGAGGTAAGGGATCTCACAGCAAATATGTTGAAGGAAATCTGCCGGGACGTCATGGTAGAACCGACCCTCCTTCCATTGGATGGCGAGATCTTCCAACACAGGACTTCAAACACATCTAAGGAAGCCCATGTGGACGTCAGTGCTCGAGGATTCTGGACGCGGGGACAGCGAGCTTTCTTCGACATCAGGATTTTTGATCCCATGGTCGCATGTCACCGTAACCTAGCTCTCGATGCTGCACATAGGAGGAACGAGAACGACAAGAGAAGGGCATATGGGGAGAGAATTCAAAACTTTGATCAAGGCAGCTTCACTCCTCTAGTGTTCACAACCTCTGGTGGGATGGGCCCAAGTGCAAGATGTTTCTACGCCAGACTCGCGGAGTTGATCTCTGAACAGAAGCAGCAGCCCAGAAGTTATGTTACAGCCTGGATGAGATGTCGACTGTCTTTCTCTCTCCTTCGGTCGGCTTTGCTTTGCCTCAGGGGAACGAGCGCTTCTGCCCCTACTCCGACAACTGCTGCAGATATTGACTATGAGGCTACAGTCACTGAATGCCGCATAGATCTGCGGCTCAACTAATTTAACACAGATAGGATAGCTTCTTATGTATTAGGATATTTAATATTAAGGTAAATAAATGGTGGCGAAGGTGTGGCTATTGGGGGAGGCTGGAGGCCACGATTAAAAAAAAAAAAAAAAAAAAAGTAGTGGTAGTAGTAGTAGTAGTAGTTTTAGTGGGATTTATAGTTGCAGTAGTGGTGGTAATGGTGGTGATAGTGATTAAGAAACCACATTAGAGCATCACAGTGGTATGATATTGTTGTTCTTTCTTAAAGTTTGCATAAAGAAACCCTCAGTAGTAAAAAATACTTTTATGTCTAAAAATCAATGAAATGCCACCTTTGATAGTCATTATATGGAGAGTACTTACCGTATGTGTGTTGTGACGCCAGGCGAGGTCAAGTGGTCCGCCCACCCGGCTGACCAAGGTGCTGGGGGAGGACGTGGGTATCACAGTGCCTCGTGGCCGATGTGTGACCCCCATCCGGCACCACTCAAAGTTAAGTACTTGCCTCCAGGAACCCGCTATTCCTCTCACCAGGAGCAGGCATGGGCAGTGACCCCCATCCTCCGTCCCCGAGTGTGTGCGTGTGTGTGCTGTGCCATTTTCAAGGAACGATAAGTGTTCCCCATGATGTTGTGTTACACTCTCCAAGTGAGGACAGCCAGCAATCCATCCTTGCGTGTGTGCTGTCATGCATCGGGGCAGTGACCCCTGTGTGTTGTGTCGGACCTCGGGGTAGTGACCCCTGTGTGTTGTGTCGTACCTCGAGGCAGTGACCCCAGTGTGGTGTGTCGTACCTCGGGGCATTGACCCCTGTGTGTTGTGTCGTACCTCGAGGCAGTGACCGCAGTGTGGTGTGTCGTACCTCGGGGCAGTGACCCCTGTGTGTTGTGTCACATCCTAGATACCCTTGTCTGCTGTGTCACCTTGAAGACCATAAACTGCAGGCAGACCAGTACACATTTGTGCTGTGTCACACGTCAGCGATCTTTGTATGCTATGATCTACTTCGTATCAGTGGTCTTTCACCTTTCTGTGTGCTATGTCACGGCTCAAAGACCTAAAAACACAGAAGGTCAATGATTCCTATGTGAAGTGTCTCAGTTGCAAACGAAGCATAGAAGATACATCCTAGCTGACGACAAAACATTACCTCACCTTGGCTGAGAATTAGATCAAACTCCAGAGGGTCAGTAACGGTCTACATCCAGGGCTGTGCAAACTGCGGCCCTTGAAGCTTTTTTAATGCGGCCCTTGAAGCTTTTCAATGCGGCCCTCGAAGCTTTTCAATGAGTCCCTCGAAGCTTTTTAATGCGACCCACTTTTGAAATTACCATGAACCCTGCCTGCGGCCCCCCACACCCAAGGGGGCAGATTATCCACAACTTTCTGCTCACGCACAAAAAATGTTGTCACTGTTTGGAAGTAGTCTCCCTCACTAGTGCGTTTACAGGGGCTCATCATGTTTTGTGCAGTGTGGCATGGCTGAATTTGATTATAGGAAACTCGCAATATCAAACATACTATGGAATCAAAGTACAAAAATATTAAAACAAATACAGTATATCAATGTAAAGATTTGTGGAATGTTTATATGTTCAATAGGAAATGTATTAAATAGACTGTTATTAGATCGTATCTTTTGCCTAGTGGACGGTGGTATAGCGAGGTGAGGTGAAGCAAAGAGAATGTGGGGTGGAAGGAGGGACAGTAGGGAGGGAAGTGGAGGCGGGTGCTCTTCTACCGACAGTAATCCGTGAATGATGAACTATTAACACTCACTTGAAGCTTAATTTTATTTCTATTATTTTCCTCGCGTGCTGTATTTTTAGTATTTTTCTACGAGAAATAACCCACCAGTGCACAGCTCATCGACTCGCAACGGGAAATGGGCGGGCGAAAATTTCAGAGCAAAAAGAAATAAAAAATAGAAGAGAAAAAGACTATATTAATCTACAACACGAAGATGCCTGAAAAACCAGCATTTTGAAGTGAGACAGATTGTAAGAGTATGGAAACACAGAAGAAGGCAGAGCATTTCACAATTTGGCTGTGTGAGGAAAGAAGGATGTACTATAACGGGTTATTTTAGTGTGACCGACATCCACACAGAAGCGGTGGGCACCGTTGCGATATGAACCCCATAGAAAATCTTTGGGATTCTATCGTTAATACCTGGGAGCCGGTGAGGGAAAGGACACCAGCAGAACTGATAGACCACACAAAGACTGAGTGGGAGTTATTCCGGGCAGCTACCAAACAGGGAGGTACTACCGCTTGGGAAGATCTTGGAAGCATAATGTATTGTCTAATGGTAGACCCTGCTGCCATATGGCATAACAAAAATTGTGACCTAGTCCAGGTTAATGATCTGACTATCTGCCTCATTTACACACAATTGTAGTTTCAATTGTTTCTCTAACTTTGACAATACAACATACATACTGTCGTTTCTCTCTATTTATTTTTTTATATATTATTTATGGTGCTTCATTGATATTAGTATTATATTTATTATCATTCATCACCATCATCATCATCTTTGTTATTATTATTATTATTATTATTATTATTATTATTATTATTATTATATTTTTGTCCCGGCCCTGATGTGGGTCATTAACCAGTGCCCCTGGTGGGTTAATTCCGTAACAAAAAAAAAAAAGGTGAGGAACTACGGTGTCTCTATGCCAGAACGACTGCAGGAGGTAATAGAAAACGAGGGTGGCTGAACTAGGTTTTAAAACTACCAAATGTGAGTTAGAAAAAGTCTTCCATGATTATTCTGTAGTTTTAAACTTGAATGTCTCCTCTATTTAATAAGTTGTATTAAAGATGTTTGTGTGAAATAATTTTTATCGATATTCTTATCAAAATTTCACGAGCTGAAGGAGTATCCTAGTTGTTGTCAGGTACTACAGTATATATTTTCTTTCGTAAAGCGTTATCTAATCGTCTATCAGTTGCATTCATGGACAAGGGAGGCTGAGGCCACTTGGGGTGCATGTCTGCTGTGTGGTGGGAAGGCGGGCGAGGTGTTGTGAGAAAGAAGGCCGCTGTTAATTCATACCATTATTGAATAACATAATATATTATAATGTTGATATTTTACCTGTCTTTAATTAGTAAAGGAAGAAAATATTGTAAAGGTGTGAAAAGGTTAGTGCCTGTGTGTGTGTGTGTGTGTGTAATAATAATAAATAATAATAATAATAATTAGCGGGTTATTGAAAGAGCATGGCAGTCGGAAGGCTGAAGATATACAGTTTCATAATTGGGGAGTGGGTCTCTTGATTGACAAATAATATACAAGTAACATATGTGATACAAATATGAAATATAATAACTAGGTGATAGTGCAAAAAGGTAAGATTGATTGGGAGTGAATACACTGGTTGATTACGAGTTGTTGATAATTTTTACAATGGTTGGGACTGGGCTGTTCTTATAGCGACCAGTACGTGCCCGTATGGGCTGGATGCGGTTGTGGTGTCGAACAGCAATTCGCGGGCGAGGGATCTCGGAGCCGGTGTCGAGTATGGTACAGAAGCTTCTCACCAAATTTGCAGATGAGGTCGTGGTGATGGTCAAAGAGAGCCGAGAGGGTCAGTGTGTTGAGCGCTTCTTGATATGTGGAGTAGGAAGGGGAGAGAATAATCTTGCATGCCCGCTTTTGCACTTTTTCTAGGTGTTTACGTTGTGTGGCATTTAGGGAAGAAGACCAGGCAGGGTAGGCATAGGTGAGCTTGGGAAGTATGAATGTTGAGTAAACACCGAGGAGGTCGGGCGGAGTAACTCCAAGGGACTTAAGTTGGCGGCGGAGGTGGAGACGGAAACTGGAGGATCTGACAACCTCACTGACGTGTGTTTCCAATTTAGTTTGTTATCTATAGTGACACCGAGGAGCTTAGTGAAGTCTACAACCTGGAGTGTGTTGAGGCTTAAAGTAATGGTAGGGGGTGGGACAACGTCGGAGGAGAGGTTGATGTGCAGAACCATGGTCTTGGTATAGTTGATGGTGACGTGGTTGTTGGTGGCCCAGTTTTGGAGACTGTTCAATAAGTCCTGGAGGGCGGTATAGTCGGGAGCCAAGTTATTGACACTGATCCCAATGGTGTGTGTGTGTGTGTGTGGTCGATTTGGAACATAAACTGTCGTACAGTAGTCAATGATTATTATCTTATATTGTTCATTGTGTATTAAATTGAAAATTCGTTATATACGCCATTCATCACCACGACACAATGATTAGATCAAAATACTAGATCAGAAGAAAACTCCCATTGTCGACTGTGACGAATGAATATGAAATGTTGCATTGACAACTCAACTGTTGCCAACATGTTTCTATTTTAATAAAAGCGGTGAACAGATGTCTGAAGTTTTATCCACCGCACATAATTTATTCAGAAACATATTCAACACATATTGTTAGTTTTATCGCTTGGCTCGGCAGCGGTCAGTATGGGAGTGGTGAGAGTAGTGTTGTTTGTTGTACTAAGCGAACAGGCGCTGAGTCAGTCCTATTATAATTAGAAGCCAGGGGTGTAGACTATGCTGAATCAACATATGAGATAAACTCGCCACGAAATAAACTGTATCGAGTTGACGTGGCAGGTTAATATCATTACGGGGCGATTGTAGTTAACTTCATATTGGTTCAAAAAAATAAAATGCTTCAATGACAACAGATTGAAAAACGGAATTTGCTGTGCTTAGAAAAGTCATATTTTCATTTACTGTTCACCATCCTTACACAACCAGACGTGATATGCACCTCGGATACTGAAACACTGAGACAGATTGCAAGCAACAAGAACATGTGAATAAAGAATCACTGCAGTTAGCTTCAAACCTCCTCTGCATAATACAGCAGACGAGGAAAATAATAGATATATGCTTAAGCTTCAAGTGAGTGTTAATAGTTCATCATTCACGGATTACTGTAGGTAGAGGAGCACCTGCCTCCACTTCCCTCCCTGCTGTCCCTCCTTCCACCCCACATTCTCTTTGCTTCACCTCACCTCGTTATACCACCGTCCACTAGACAAAAGATACGATCTAATAATAGTCTATTTAATACATTTCTTATTAAACATATAAACATTCCTCAAATCTTTACATTGATATATTTGTTTTAACATTTTTTTAATTTCATTCCATTGTATGTTTGCTGTTGCGAGTTTCCTATAACCATATACAACGCTGCCACACTGCACAAAAGCTGACGAGACCCTGTAAACGCACTAGTGAAGGGGACTCTATATACTTATATACTTATTTGAACAACTTTTCTAAAAAAACTGAATATAATTAAGAACAAATTAAGGTCCTATATTACTGATGTCCACCTACTAAACACCCTTCGTGTTGCTACGTCATCCATCCAGCCAGATATTGCAGACATAGTGCAGCAAGTACAGAGTCACCCATCCCATTAATAACTCATGCCATAGTCAACAAACAAAGTAAATGAGCATTTTGTCTTTTTGGATTTAAATTTGTCATTAATTTTGAATATTAAAATAATCATATGATATTATTGTGGCCGTCCGTGCAAAAGGTTTGCACGCCTCTGCAACAACTACTCGTGTGGGGGAATTGAAGATCAGTTTCTTTCTTGGTGCTGTTGCTGTGAGATCATCTGGGTAAATACTGCCTGAATGCCTGGTGATTCTCCCTTACTCTGTTCATCATAAATGTGAAAGAGTCCACCTGACACCTAAAATCTGTTACTGGAGTATGACCCTAAACGTCTATCAACCCTTCCCCGAATATGACTTCTCGATTCCCTCTCCCCCCATGAAAAACACTTTGAATAGCCTTTTTTTTATCGGAGGGAGGAGGAGGGGGAGGAAGTAAGCGCTTGACACCTCGCATGAATTCACCTCCCTCATCCATTAAGCTTAATGCACTGCAAATCTTCCTAATGTGATAACTGGACGAGATAGTTTGTGTATCAGCAATGTTACGGATCACAGCTGGTAAAATGTGTGATCTGGAACTACTTATCCTGTCTAGATAGTTGTGAAGGTCATCTCAACTACTCAACCTAAACCTAAGATGGCTGATGTAAAATTTATGAACAAGTAAATGGAGTTTAATATTAAACATTGCTTAGTTATTGTTTATTACAATACTCAGTGAGTCTCGTATTGACGGACCGATGATGGTAATGGTTACAGTAGCGCGGAGAATGTATCGTGCATTGGAGTTGTTCCTGTTCTTGCTTATAACAATTGGAATCGTATATGGTACAACGTTGACGAGGTAAGTGTCAACATATTGGCAAGATAGATATCTGACTTCCCATAATAGACCACTCGCTTCACATGTGACCTCTCTCTGATCCGCTAAATTTATCCTCAAAAAAGGTCAATTACTTTCAAGCCATAAACACTTTAATGAGTTAATGTCCCCAGAATTGATCATCAGCCTCAACGGTAGAACATTTAACTAACATTTGACCTTCAACTAACCCCCAAAATATATAGATAGAGTATTCAACCGACTCTTTGACTACTCTTAACACCACTAAACCCTCAACAGATCAACGCCTCCACAATCCTGCAACAACCAGAGATGCACCACACACCTCACAACACACCCACAACAGATTTCTCAAGTGACTGCCTCGCCTTTCGGATATCATTTGAGCTATCTCTGTAAGTGATTTCCTTTGACCTGACCTCTTCTTCTTCCCACAGGTCAGATCCAGCAGCCAGTGAAACAGGGTCCTGGGCTGAGTGCGGCTCCCGTCACCACCTCCGTCAGCAATGGCCTCCTGATGGTGCTGCTGATGTGCCTCGCCTGTGTCAAGTGTCGCATGTTCGCCTGAGAGTCGCCATCACCACCACCACCCGAGGACCTCACCTTCAGCAGGATGTGTGAGGTCGACGGCGTGTGCTTAGGTCCTCCTGATGGCGACCGCACACCGAGGAACCGAACGGAAATGGCGAAAAATACGGAAATTTGTGAGTGAGAAACCAGGAGGATTTCGTGAGAAAAAAAGAAGGAAATTTGGGAGTGAAGAAATAAAGCAGAAATGTTGTAAGAATGTGGGGAATCATGTGAGTGGCGATCCTCTGACGGAAACACGAAATCGAGCTGGAACACTTGCATGTGGAGTGTGGTTGGTACTTGGATTTCATAAATGCTAATAGCGACATTTTGATTACAGGATCCTAATAGAATATATAGAGGATTAGATTTATTGTTTTTTTATACACGTATAAGCATCAAAGTGCATGTTGGTGGATGCCGGTAATTTCAGACATTTTGGAGGAGGAGATGGAGACAGCGGAACGTGGATAGTTTGTCCACTGTGAGAGATGACGTTCGTGGTTGACATGCTTTGCTATCAGTCACCCCTTACCTTGTTCGCAATTTTCTGTCACTTAAAAAAAAAGGTCAAAATCTTGTATATTTCTAAGCTTTCGAGCAATGAGACATAGAAAGGAGTACACAAAACCTGGTGGTATATTTTTATGATGTAAATACTGTGTTGGTGAGCCGTGGTGCAGTGGGGTCGTGGCCGACAGTTCAAGCAGAGGTTCCTCCCTCCACACGACGCCCACACAGTGTCGGGGTCTCGTGTGCGCGTACCTTTTCGTTTACACTTACAGTACATCTCTCGGGTTTATTATGATCATTCTTGCATGTTTTGCGTTTGTGTTTCCAAGCGTTTATGACCAGATACGTCCGGGGCTCTGTGGCTCCCTGGTGAGTTAGTAATTTACAGTAAGATTCTAGTATACGGGGGAAGAGATTATAGAAGGTTCTCTTGCAGTTATAACTGTTTTTAGGACTTAAGCTCATCTCCTGGATGCTCAAAACTAACCCCGCGAAGCCCCTTGTGTTGCATCTGGTCCAGGAAGCTATAAAGTGTAACTTGATTTTTTACATTTTTTTTAATGGTTCCAGGAACAGGTCCTCTACTTGGTTTTGAAGAGGTTTATGGGTGAGGATAATTTACTGTTTCTTTGTTGTATTTCCCCTCAGATCAGTCAATTTATGACAACCATGACACAGACACACACATATATATATATATATATATATATATATTATATATATATATATATATATATATATATATATATATATATATATATATATATATATATATTATATATATATATATATATATATATATATATATAAAACTTTCATCCTAAACTTTTCGTATAAAATAAAAAATAAAATAAAAAATATGTATAGATGTATAGTTTACGCCTTAGCTATACGAAGTAAATAAATAATCCAGATGGATGATTTAAATGTTCAATACTTTGGTGAGTGACAGTAGTCAGGTTTTGTTGACATGCTCGTCCAGGAAGGCATGTTGTTCATAGGTTCATCAATACTCCGAAGGGGATCATGTTCACACACTTCTCACAAGCTAGTGGAGCCTCACTGAACAATGCAATGTACAGTGCACATCAGCTCCTCTTGTGCTAGCTAATCAACGCATTGTCAGTATTGAGTCAAAATCTGTTTACAAGTTATAATCAGAGATCACAGGTAGTGGTAGTACTTATCTTCATCCTCTACCTGGCAGAGTGGTAGATGTGATCCTTCTTTGTTTACATCCAAAACGTCCATTTGTGTTTACATGTGTGACGTCATCGTCTGTTCACATCCATAAAGTCATCAAGTGTTGGCATTTAATGTCATCTTTTGTTGTATTATATTATATTACATTATGCTCAGTGAATCACGTTATTGTTGTCTGGCATAATATTCTCCTAGTAGCGAAGATTATGTCAACTTATTTCAACATGTCTTAAATATTAATTAATATATACATCAATCATAATAGTAACTTAATACTATTGTTTTTGTTAAGTACAAAATTATATTTTCAAATTTGATAATTGATGATTATAAATATATTTTGCACTGAACATTTAGCTTTCTTTTGTCTACATTCAGGTAATAGTTAAGTTTTACACAAACAACCTCCTTCGTTGCCGAGGCTCACCTTCCTTGAGTTGTCTTCAGGAAGAACCAGTAGTGTACAGTACAGGCTGCTGCCACTAGGACAGGAGGTACTGTATCATGTCCGAGTCTTCGCAGGTTCATGCGTAAATGTTTCACCTTAAAGGATGTGAGAACCCGTGCAGTTGGCTCACTTAAGTTACGAGACAAATATGATCCTCAAAGCCTCGTACGGTAAATTTTCCTCCTAACTGAAGATGGAAAACACATCCATCTGGTCCACTTTCTACGACACAAATATGTCGCTCAAAATGGCGTCGAAATTATTCCGAAACTCTTCCTTCTTAAGTAGAGATATCTTATACACAGTATGGAGAAGAATACCAACATAGGAGTCTTAGTAAGTCTTCTTCTTCCTAAAAGTTAAGACAAAGATATAATTACGCTGGAAGGTCTCTGTTACTTCCTGTAAGGAAATTTTTAATTATAATCACTGACTGTGAACTATAAAATGCTGGAATGGTGTTCAGGAGGAATAATGCTCACTGACTACTCGTGCTGGTCACAATCCAGATCTTGAGTTTGTTTACGTCCGTGACGTCATTCTGTGTTGACATTTCTGGCACCGTTTATTAATCACAGCATGACTTCATCCTTTATAAAAAAAATGTTGCGTCGAAATGGACTGTTATCAGTGACGTCACCTTTTGTTTACACCCACGACGTTATCCTGTCAGACTGAGGTGACGAATGTGTCTAATCTTTGGATTAGTTATGTCATCATCATGAAGGCTTAAGATACACAATAATAAACAACATCTAGTACAGCACCTGCCCTTGCCCCTTTATATTTTCTGTGGTAAGTGATACGTATCGTCTATTATAACCCGGATCTTAAGTTCTCTTAACAACTTAAAGTAGATTGTTTCTAGTCGAGTTTTGGGAGTAGTTTCGACGCCATCTTGAATTTAATGTTCATGTCATATCTTAAGTCAATAAAGTATATGCTATATGTACTTATGTTCTCTATAGTTATGTGAGGAAAAAATTATCGTACGAATGTTATGAATCCAAATACTGATTTTTGTAGTTCTTGTGACGTCTGGTGATTGAGGCAGGAACGGCGGTAGTGGTTTTGGTGGTAGTAGTGGTGGTAATAAAGGTGTTTGTGGCAGCAGTGGTGGCAGAAGGCACAGGAGATGAAGATCGGTTGAGGTGTTGTGTGGTGAAAAGAAAAGGTGGTGTCACTGGTTGTTGGTTGGAAGGCTGTGGCTCCTGGAAACTGCTCTCTTGTGGATTAAACGGACAGGGCTAGAGTAAGGCGGTCATAAGTAAGACGATCACCGAGTAAGGAGTAAGGAGATCGCAGGAGTAAAAAAGTCGCAGGAATAAGGTGACCGCAGGAGTAAGGTGGCCGCAGGAGCATGGTGGTCTCCTACGTAACTGCCACATCTTCACCATCTGGTTGTTTCTTGTACAGACAGCTCAGGCGGAGGTCCCTAGAGATCATTCAGAATCAGATAGACAACAGGCAGCACTGGCTGTCTATGGTCGGTGGTACTTCAGCCGTATCTATATAAACAGCTCTGACCGAGGTTTCTAGACAACCTCAATCTTTTAGAGGCGACTCACGGCTGGATTATTATTGAAGTACAGAGAGGGAGCCCCGCATCGCCCAGTCTCTGAGCGATCACCGCGCCTCAGTTGATTATTGTAAATAGTTAGTCATTCAGCAGCTGAAAGTAAATGTAATGGGGTCATTCATCAGCTGATATTTCCTGTAATTGAATGATTAAACAGCTGGAGATACAGTATTCGGGTAAAATGTTTAAGTACAGTATTTGTTTTATTGTCCTGCTGATACTGATTGTAATTGGTTCATGCAACAGCTGAAGATGGTTGTTTTCAGTTTACGCTTTCTGTCATTTAATCATATACCTGTATTTTACATCTGAACACGACAGCTGTATTCTGAGTAATTCGATACAGCTGTTTTGTAAATATAGAAAAAATAATGAAATCTTGTAAGCTAAAGACAATACTTACACAGTGTTCAGGTGGTGTCCAGGTATTTTGTTCAGCTGCAGTGTGTCCATACATACCATGATCAGGTAGAGTAGAGGTATTGTACAGTGCTCGGGTTTAATGTACACATACAATGTTCACATACTACGTTCATTATCAAGGTTCAGGTACAGTGTTGAACTAAGTTACAGTGTTACAGTACAATGTTCAGGTACAGTCTAAGATGTGTGTAAGGGTGGATTGAAGGCTCATCCCCCATTATGGCCGCCACCAGGAGCAGAGGCGCGCGGGGCTCCAAAGGACTACAAACTTAGACCTTTTATAAATGTCACGTATGATATTCACTTCTTGTAATAAATATTTTTGTAAATGGTTGTTTTATTCCCGAAAGTTCCCCATTTATGATTATTGAGAGAGCCTTTCCACACTATCCTATTCAGAAAATACACCTACAAGATGTTATGCATTTATGTTGTGTTAACGAGTGATTCTTTTAAGTTCCGCCCATTCTTGACGTCCTTAGTAACTATTATAATAAATAATAGTTGATTGGCTAAGTGAGTGACGAAAAGACTCACTTCTTAACAAACAACTAATCAACTACTGTGAATGGCAATATCTGGGTGAACGTCACAAATACACACATAATGAAAAAAACGTGATCATTGACTCCATCGGCAGAGCCATCTGAGCAGTGAGGTGAGAAGATGCATTTCGCAGTTACTCCCGACCCACGTGCTTCTACCTGCTTACGTCGGCGCCTGGCCAGACTTATTGTCGCCACACACGCCACTCTCACTTTGACGTGGATATCTCGTCTCTGTTGAATTGACTTGCTTGTTTCTGTGTTTTATGCTCACATTTTTTTAGTGCCCTCACCGATTCTCCCAGTATTAACGAACCCTGCGGGAACTGTCGTTAGGAAAGGCCACAAAGGGGCCCCTTAGAGGGGTGCGAGTTGGGCCGGTGAGTTTAGCTGATAGGATAGAGTAGGCTCCTCCTTTTGGGGGTCCTGTTGCAAAACCAGAGCCACCAACCTACGACCCCCGTTGGGGGGGGGGGGGGGGTGGCTACGGCACTGGTCCTAGGGCAACAAGGAACTAGGTAGGTGTAGTGTGCCTTCATTGTCAATATATTAATATAAAGACGAGCGAGAGAGACGTAACCGATGGAAGGAAAATGCTACAAGAGGCCTCGGAAGGAAAACAACATTTCCGACATAGACATTATGTCTCCAGCATTCCACCCCGTGGAAGAACCACCCACCTTCGCGATTCCGACTGTGATGAAGTACAAGATTACCAAAGAAACCGAATTCATCCATGCATACGAGGTAGTGGTAGCACTGGAACTAGAATACAAGAACATCAAGTTCAGTGTGAAGCCCAATCTAGTTGGAGACCTGATACTCTCCCCCGAAGACCACAACACAGCCAAGATCCTCAGCGAGGTCACAAACCTCAACGGGAAGATCCGAGGAGAAAACAACCAGAATGGTCCTACTACGATATCCTCTGGAAGTACCCGTAGACGTCACATAAAACATCCAAAAGTGACCAAGGCACAGCGTTGTGTTGAGAGTCAGGACAAAGCACAGACAAGGCAAGTGCTAGTGGACATCAAGGGGACAGTCCCAGAGGAGGTAGACCTAGGCAACTGGCGGACTTACTGCGTCCTTTTGTCCCAGAACTACTACGATGCTACAAATGACAGAAATTCGGACATACACAGAAATGTGTATTCAAAAGCACAAGGAAGGAACCACCACGACAGCCAAGTGCCCAAATTGTGGAAAGAAACATCACGCTTGGAGCACATCATGCCCAAAGAGGAGAGAGCGGATGAAAGTTGCAGTGGCAAAAATTCAACCACAAAACACGACAGAAACACCTCAGAGCACATTCGTGTGGGGTCAACAGCGACAGAAAACAGTTAACCCAACACCCACCCCGCCCCAACTGTCAGAGGATTCCTTCCCTGAACTTCCCCCACCAGGCTACAGGACAAAATTGAAGACACCGAGACAAAATCAGTCCATGCAGGACTCCAGATTAACAGCGTGCTTTGCAACAAAACTGATTACCAGGGCTCGGGAAAGTGACATCAAGAAAGGACTCTTACGAGCACTGAACCTTAATAGAGATGTCTTTAACAAGAAAACATGGCTGCGCAGCTGACGCTGTAAATCGACTGGAATTGAAAGACACAATCCTCAGCAAAGGACCTGATACAATGAGTCCAGACTACAGCACCCCAGCACCGTGGGAGTCTCCGCCAGCAGCCTTCAACATTCTATAAACTGGGACAAGAAAGGCTGACTGTAACCCACATGAGCTCCGACAGGTAGCAGAGAGAAACATAAAGGCGCTAACACCACACAATAGTACAGTCGCAGGAGCAGCTTTCACCATAGAAGGAGGTAACACGTCCCTTTGGAGAACCTCAGATGGATGCTTTACTTTGCAAGTTGAGCTAGCTGCCATACTTGGAGCCATAAGACAGGCTTCCATAAACAGTCAACAAGGCGTTGTGATAACACTGACTCACGATGTGCTATTGAAGCACTATAATCCAGAGACCCTAGAGACAACATTCATCTCAAAACATCTGTTGTTGGTCTACTGCAAGGGTTACAACTACAAAATCGGAAAATTATCATTAACTGGGTGCCCAGTCATATTGAAATCCAGGGAATGAACGAGCTGATGCTGCTGCCAAGGCTGCGTTAGGACAGCAAGACATTGAGATGAACATCCCGCCCAGTCAGGGGCAAATAAAGAAGACCACAATAACACGAACTGCCCAGTAGAAAATTAGACAAATATGGAAGATTAACACCAGTATCACGATCGGCCAGGTGGTACTATCTGGTCACGAATTATGAGAGACCACCACTCATAAAGGATATAACAAGAAGGGAAGAAGCCATCTTCCACCGACTGAGACTGGGATACCCATGCATATGGGAAATTATTGTACAAGTACCAGCAGAGCAGCTCATGTGCAAGACCTGCAACAGCGAAGCAGAAAACTCACTGCAGCATTACCTCATAGAGTGCCCTGGAACACAATTAACTAGGAGAAACATACAACCCCCTATCACAGCAGAGAATGTTGCCAAAATGCTAACCACCAACCACTCTCAAGAAACCCTACAGTTTCTTATCGAGCATCTACCCCCTCGCTAGTGGTGGAGATGTACAATTAACTAAAAAGATGCTGGTGTTTTATCCCAGCAGTGGGTGGACCAGTATTTTAGCTTAAGGCCCGCATAGGTAATATTCCTACAAATCTTAAAAAGAAAAAAAAATCCATCTGTGTGCGATTCGTGACGATTGGCCAGGTGAATCGCACAGTTGATGGTCTCGTAAAGGCTTCATGTTCAGGTGTTGGTGTGGTCAGTTTTCTTTCTCTAACTTCAGTCTATTTTCATAGGTATATAAAAATTAAATTAAAACAAGTACGGTTGTATCAATTTCAATAGTTATTCTAGTCTGGAAAATGGTTAGAAGCTTTATCCTTAATTGGTGTTGTTTTTCGGGTGGTGGTTCACAATAAAGGTCGGCCAGCAGGTGCTCACTCACTCACTCACTCACTCACTCACTCAATCACTCACTCACTCACTCACTCACTCAATCACTCACTTACTCACTTACTCACTCACTCACTCAATCACTCACTTACTCACTCACTCGCCAGCTAGCCTCTTTATCGAGTTAATGTTGATGTTATTACCTAGTACTGTGCTTAACTACTAAGGTCTTGAAACTCGTATTCTTCTGTTTATTAATATATAAATTGGTCAAAAAAAATTACTTTATAATAATTCATACGTTTACACAAATAAAGAATTTAGTATACTTAATTTATTATTGTTCACACTGTACGTATATAATTTTCTATGTAATTAACTATTTCCATTTTATTTAGACTGCTTAAAAAGTTAGTCTTGAGCTCTATTGTTGTGGTGATTTAGGAGGAATATTTTACCTCTTGAATACGATCCTATCCACCATTTTATTAGTCATTACCTACAATAAATACAGCCTAAGTTACTACCGGTACTATGTGACTAGGTGAAGTAACTCTCAGACACAAGCTAACCAAACATAAGAGGTAAGCGGCCTGGCGGAGTGGGTGAAAGTCTGTGGACAACTCCCGCCGCACTTCACTTGCTTCTTTCCCCTGGCTGTAGCCTCTTGTGACCAAGATCTTCTTAATTCAAAAGATGTGAAAAACCTTTGTCCTTTAGTATTGTTGTTACTTAAGATACTTTTATTACCTTAATCAGAAGTTCAATACGATTTACATATACAGTTATTCCATACACTAATATCTTACCTGTCTTGAGGTATGATAAACATATGTCCTTTTAGACTAGTTTATCCGGCATAGATGAGAAATTTTAATCTCTCTCTCTCTCTCTCTCTCTCTAACCAAAAACAAAAGGTTCTCAGGAATACAATAATACACGAGTGTAGTCTAAAACTTCCCTGCAGGAGGACAAAGATGACACAATAACATACAAGACACCAACGTCTCAGCTGTCCTGCACCCGGTCATTATCGTCCAAGCAAAAGACAATATTTAACCTGAGATGTTCAGCCCTCACCCTCCTCTGAACAATTACCTTAAGTCTGAGTGTAAAAGTCTTAAATAGCGCCTCCCACATGTCCAAAGTTGTGACATTATTGTCGGAACAGATCTACTTTGAGTTCTGAACACCGATTGACCTAAATATAATAAAAACAACAACGAGCAGAGTTTTTATAATCACAGTAACCGTCCAGGGAGGTGCAGAGGACTACCTTCCCTAACACTATAGGTTAATAAATACTTAAAATAACACGGTTTTTGATATTAACAAAAGCCGTGTGGGTGAGTCAAAAATGGAAAATAAATCGGTAAAAATTCTTCGTTCATCCTCATATATCTTCTTCCTCATAGTCTCAAGTATAAGGTGTATGGGGGGCTGAATTATGAATGATTTTGCCGGATTAATACTCAAAATGGTTCTGCTGAAAGATTAGTCGTCAAAGGTCAAGGCATAAAGGTCAATGGAGGTCATGGTGCTCGGTGTGATTACCTCTGTGGTAGGCACACACACACACACACACACACACACACACACACACACACACATACACACACAGACAGCCTAACGTAACGTAACCTAGGAGTGTGTCTCTCACTGATAACAGTTGTCACAGTAATAACTTTCATCCTTCATTGTCTTACTCAATTACAGAACTCAATCAGAACTTTCGCAGTATTGGCAATTCAGACGAAAGTGATTAATAGCGGAATAGTTTCAAAATAACGAAGAAAAAATGAAAATAAAGGGAAGAATGACCCTCTCGAACTCCGATAATTAGGAGTGGATAGGCGAGAGGTCAAGGAGTAAGACCGGGGGGATCACCTTACAGGACCCGAATGACGATTCATGGGACTCTTCGGATTTCCATATCTGAAGGTACTGCACGGTAATATCTCTCATTAACAGGGGTTGGGTTGGGCTAGGTTAAATTAGGTTGGGTTGGGCTAGGTTAGGTTGGGCTTTATTAAATTAGGTTTTGTTACATAAAGTCACATTACATTACGTGATAAATTATTTGGTTACATTGTAGTCCAGTAAGCCAGCGCCCCCTCCCCCCCCCCCCCTTGAGCCACCACTACCCTACCCCCGGCCCCCAGCCACTAATACTCCTCTCCCAACTACTAATACTCCTTTCTCAGCCACAAATAACCCTCCCTCAGCCACCAGTACCCGTTTCCCAGCCACCAATAACCCTCCTCCAGCCACCTGTATCCCCCCCCCCCCGCCACTGGTACCCCTCCTCAGCCACTAATGCACCCAAGCCAGTAGTACCCCTCCCCCAGCTAGCAGTACCCCTCCCCCACGCACTAGTACCCCTCACCCAGCAACCGGTACCCCTCCTCCCCTAGTCTCCAGTACCCTTCCCACAGCCACCAGTACCCCTCACCCAGCCACTAGTACCCCTCTCCACGCCACCAGTACCCCTCACCCAGCCACCAGTACTCCTCCCCGAGTAACCAGTAAACCTTTTCCAGCCAGGAGTAACCCTCCCCCAGTAACCAGTCACCCTTTTCAAGCCACCAGAACCCCTACCCTGCCACCAGTACCCCTCCCACAGCCACCAGAACTTCTCAGTCACCAATACCCTAAAAGCCAACAGTAATCCTTCCCCAACCTCCAGTACCCCTCCCCTAGCCAGCAGTATCACTTCTCAAGCTGCCAGTACCCCTCCCCTAGACAGCAGTATCACTCCCCCAGCCTCCAGTACCCCACCCCTAGCCAGCAGTATCACTCCCCAAGACACCAGTACCCCTCCCCCAGCCACCAATACCCCCAAAGCCAACAGTAACCCTCCCACAGCCTCCAGTACCTCTCCCCTAGCCAGCATTATCACTTCCCAAGCTACCAGTACCCCTCCTCTATCCCCCCGTAACCCCCCCCCCCCCCGTAGGCCGCTGTGCACACAAGTTGGGAAACACTAAATCAAACAATAATTTAATCAGTAAAGTGCATGCCTGCGCCATCTACAGTATTTGGAATTTACAAAACTACGGTGAGTTGAACAATTTTAATCTGAAAAGTGCATTCTCGCGCCATCTATACACTAGTTTGGGTTCGGGGTTAGGGTAAGTTAGGTTAGGTTAGGTTAGCACACTTTAAGTACAATCCCCCTATTCCCCACACTCAATTCCAGCATTCATTTTGAGCATAAGAAACAAATAAAAAACCATGGATAAATAAAACTGTTGCATGACAATTTCGACCACACGAGAGGCAGCAACGGTCCCTATTTGGTAAATGGACTTCGCGCAATTTTGCTGTCGGGAGCACGACGCCTCAATTGAAATCATATTTTGAAGAGATTATCCGACAAAGCCTCAACGGCACTCCCGAGGGTGTCTGGTGGCGCATAGCAAGTCGGGTTAGGGAATTTGGAAAAGGAAAATTCAGAGAGAAAGTTCAAATTGCAAAGGAAAACGTAGATGGACATTAGAACACGAAAGAAAACACACAAAGAGACATAAAAAATATAGAGAGAGAACGCGCAGAGAGAATAAGACCAAGCAAGGGAACACACATATTAATACTGAGAATAGATATAAAAATGACAGAGAACCATTTAGAACAAAATTAAAACACACATTGAGAGAGAGAGAGTTATATAATTATATAGAGAGAAACGGAGAAAAAATAGATATAATGAGAGAGATAAAGAGAGATATATACAAAAAGAGAGACAAAGAAAGAGATACAGCGAGACACAGAGAGATATGGAGACAAATATAGATAGATAGATAGATAGATAGAGTCAAAGAAAGCAATAGAGAGAAAAAGACAGATAGAGACACAAAAGGAGACAGAGAGAGACAAGAGAGAGATATGGAAACAAAAATGGAAAGATAGAGAGGGGCAAAGAGAGAGGTGGGGACAAAGAAAGAGAGAGAGAAAAAACGATAGATAAATAGAGACAGAGACAGAGATAAAGAGAGATAAATAGAAAAAGAGAGACAGAGACAAATAGAAAACGATAGACATATAGAGACAGATAAAAAAAAGATAGAGAGAAAAAAGAGAGACAGAGAGACAAAGAGAGAAAAAAGAGACAAAGTGAGGCAAAAGAAGAGAGAAAAGAGAGACAAAGAGATAGATATAGACAAAGAAACTGATAGAGAAAGAAAAGAGAAGGATAGAGAAACAGAGAGCAATGAGACATATAGAGAGGGAGACAAAGAGAAAGATAAAGACAAAGAGAGATATGGAGAGAGACAAACAGAGATATAGAGAAGAACAAAGAAACTGATACAAAGAGAGTGATAGAGAGAGAGAGAGAGAGAGAGAGAGAGAGAGAGAGAGAGAGAGAGAGAGAGAGAGAGAGAGAGAGATGCAAATGAAATAATATTAAAAATGAAATTCCAATTTAATTTATATTTCTTTTCTATCCAAAATATTTTCAAATTTCATAATATATTTCTTTTTTCATCATCGTATTGATTTCGGGGATCAACTTAGGGCCAGTGCGCTCTGAATCGTAATAGAGTCAGACAGTTATGAGAGCGAAATGATTTTACAGTGTTACTTGCGACTGTTTATAGATGCTGTTAACACACTTTCCACCACCACCGTTACCACTATTTCCACCACCACTATTTCCACCACCGCTACCACTACCACCACCATCACCACTATCATTACCACCAACACTGTTATTACCACCACCACTGTTATTACCACCACTGATACTACTACCACCACCACCACTACTATTACCACCACCACTACCACCACCATCACCACTATCATTACCACCACCACTGTTATTACCACCACCACTGTTATTACCACCACTGATACTACTACCACCACCACTACTATTACTACCAAGGCTACCACTACAACCACCATCACCACTATCATTACCACCACCACTATTATTACCACCACCACCACTGTTATTACCACCACCACTACTATTACCACCAACAGTATCATTACTACCACCACCACTATTACCACCATCGCTGCCACTACCATCACCACAACTATTACCACCACCACAACTATTACCACCACCGCTATCATTACCACCACCACCACTCCTATTACCATGAACGCTATCATTACCACCACCACTACTATTGCCACCATCGCTACCACTACCACCACCACCACTACTATTACCACCACCGCTATCATTACCACCACCACCACTACTATTACAACCACTGCTATCATTACCCCCACCACTGTTATTATCACCACCGGTACCACTACCACCGCCACCTCCACCATCACTGCTAACACTACCACAACAACTACTATTACCGCCACCGCCACCGGCCGTTTGTAGCATAGTCATCGGTAATTCAGGAGCTATTTTCAGATTTTCAGATTTAGTGCATATATTTTGCACACTGGCTATTGTCGTGGATGGGAAGCGTTTGCTGACACAGTTTATCAGCGTGTATATATATATATATATATATATATATATATATATATATATATATATTATATATATATATATATATATATATAGTATATATATATATATATATATATATATATATATATTTATATATATATATATACATCCTCGTACATGAGGGCAACCATTATTAATATTAATATTTTATGTGTGTGTGTGTGTGCGTGTGTGTGTGTGCATAGGGTGGTATAATGCGTCTAGTATGGCAGCATTATGTTAATGTTAAGGTGCAGGCCGAGCTTGCTTCCTTTCGCTTTCCGCTACCAAGCTGCTCGCTGGCCCTCGTGGTGAACAGGGAAGCAGCCTTCCCCTGCCAGTACACGGCTTTTTCACCACCAAGACTCCTGCTGTGCTTCCGCGTGGTAACACAAGGTGACTGGGTGTCTGGCGGCCCTAGGCTAGACCAGTAGAATATCACGAAGCAACAGTGGGCCCCAGAGGGACGGAGCGCAGGCTCCAACCACACATCTTGGCTCTCACTTTTCCTGATTCAGTGATGCAAGTGTTGCAACAACTGGGGAGAGGGTGAGTTGCAATGGACTGCCGATAGCCCAGTTTGTTGAATTACCCCTTAGTAGCTTGCCCATCATGTATTGCCCTTGTCCGCCGGTGTAGTCGTTGGGTTCCCATAGTGGTCACCTCATCTGGCTATACCACCGTTGGGGTCTTGTTGGAGTTCTGTAAGCATGTCTGCCCGATGCAGAGCTCCACAGCAGAATTTTCGTTCGGGGTTTACTCCTGTAGCTTTATACCTAACAAGGTTAATCCACAAGTTAGCGGGGCAATGGTTGTTAGGTTTCAGGACGTGTCCACATGCCAGTGGGCCTATGCGAAGTCATTCTGGGGCCTACTACTACTCCGAGATCCCCTGTTGTTCTAGTTTGGGCACACGAGGCACCCACTTACCGTGTGTTACCACGCGGAGGCACAGCTGGAGTCTTGGTGGTGAAAAAGCTGTGTACTGACAGAGGAAGACTTATGCAAGGTAGCTTCTTTGTTCACCACCCTATGCACGCACACACACATAAAATAATAATAATGGTTGCCCTCATGTACGAGGATATATATATATATATATATATATATATATATATATATATATATATATATATATATATATATATATATATATATATATATATATACACACACGCTGGTGAACTGTGTTGGCAAACGCTTCCCATCCACGACAATAGCCAGTGTGCAAAATATATGCACTAAAACTGGAAATCAGAAAATAGTTCCTGAATTACCGAAAACTATGCTGCAAGAGGCCGGTGGCGGTGGCGGTAATAGTAGTTGTTGTGGTAGTGTTAGCAGTGATGGTGGAGGTGGCGGTGGTAGTGGTACCGGTGGTGATAATGACTGTGGTGGTGGTAATGATAGAGATGGTGCTAATAGTAGTAGTGGTGGTAGTTTTAGCGGTGGTGGTAATAGTAGTGGTGATGGTAGTGTGGTGGTGGTGGTGGTGGTGGTGGTAGAGGTGGTGGTAATAGTAGTGATGGTGATGGTGGTGGTAGTGGTGATAGTGGAAGCGGTGGTGGTAATAGTAGTGGTGGTGATAATGGTAGTGTTACTGATGGTGGTAATAACAGTGGTGGTGGTAGTGGTAGCGGTGGTGGTAATAACAGTGGTGGTGATAGTTGTAGCGGTGGTGGTAATAACAGGGGTGGTGGTAGTGGTAGCGGTGGTGGTAATAACAGTGATGGTGGTAATAAGAGTGGTGGTGGTAGTGGTAGCGGTGGTGGTAATAGTAGCAGTGTTGGTGGTAATGGTAGCGGTGGTGGTAATACTAGTGATGGTGGTAGTGGTATCGGTGGTGGTAATAGTAGTGGCGGTGGTAATGGTGGTGGTGATAGTGGTAGCGGTGGTGGTAATAGTAGTGGTGGTGGTAGTGGTAGCGGTGGTGGTAATAGTAGTGGTGGTGGTAATGGTGGTGGTGATAGTGGTAGAGGTGGTGGTAATAGTAGTGGTGGTGGTAGTGGTGGTGGTGGTGGTGATATCGGTTGTGGTAATTGTATGTATATTATGTATGCTGGATTATATATTATGTATGCATATTATGTATGTGCTCCATTTATGTAGCTAGCAGCGTGTGGCAATGTTATTACCATATCCCACATGCCTAATTAATGTGCCTGGCGACGTATGGAAGCTGCTAATGTATCACTTGCCATACGTCGCCTATAGCAGTTGACCAGCAGGAGCCTAGCCAAGGGAGAGTGCTGCTTCCCTTTGTGTACATACTCTTATCCAGTAAACCGAACCTACAAAACTATACAGGTGTTTGTGTTCTCTCCTGTATATAGAACTTATTATTCAGAACCTAACATGGCGCAGTGATCCGATCTTACTGGATAATTACGAGTGAAAGTGCAAAGTCTGTGGAAAGCCGGCTAGGGTCCCCTCCCGTCTTGGGTCAAGCCTTGGGTCAACTCCCGCGCGTCAGCTCTCCTCGAAGAATCTCAGCAACTTTGAGCAGTGTCAGTGACAGTGATTTTCTGTGAAGTGTTTAGTGCATTGTGTGTTTCGTGCCATTCATGTGTGACCTTGTTCTAAAGGATTCCCAAGGTATACGGCACGTTCTGGGCATTTGTAAGGAGTAGAGTTCAGTGCACCCGTCTCTGACCGCGTCCTGAGGGTACTGGGCTGACTGGGAGTCGCCGTGCCTCTCCCTCCACCCCCTCACAGCGCCGCCTCCACCCCCCCTCACAGCTGGGGCGAGACTCTCTACCCGCCCGGGACACCACACATACACGCACTAACACTCGCTGACCGCGCGGCTTCTTATATATATTTTATATATATAACCTACTTATCTGTGTATTTAATTAATTTTTGTCTGAAATCTTGTTGATACGACGGGCTGACCGGTCAACACTGATTTAAGACATAGTACACAGAGGAAGTAGTTATGTCTCACGCCTTACGTAGCCGTGGACCCAGCGTCTGGATGAGCCAGGCGGGTGATAGCCCCGCAGAGATGGATGACCAGGCCGGCCACGACGCTCCAGCCCCCACATCGCGCAGTCCCTCACCTCAATATTCAGCGTTGTCTCCAGAGATAATTGCTTTACTGAAGTTTATGAGAGATGAGAAACGCGAGGATGAAGCTCACAGACGTTTGGCGGATGAGCACAGAAGGCAAGCAGAGGCAGAACGAGACCACCAACGGAGATTGGAAGACAGTGAACGGTTTGAAGCCTTGATATCTCGCCTCACTGTTAACCAAGCCCCTGGCTCTAACACTGCCTCGGTACTGACTGGTTCAGATACCTCATCCATGCTTCCTTCACATCCCCCAGCCCCACCTAAAGCAGCAGCTCAAACACCGCCCATCTTGAAGCCTGATGAGACTTTCCAGACTTTTCGTGAATGGCGGCGACGGTGGACTGATTATTCTACAATGGTGGATCTCCAGAGTTTGTCACAGCCTAAACAACTCATCCAGCTGCGTATGTGCCTGTCCTTGGAAATTCAGCGTGTCTTGGAACATACGTTGCAGGTACCCCCAACCTCCTTGCTGTCTGTAGAGGAGGTACTGGACGTTCTACAACGGCACATCAAAGGACAGCAGAATGAAGCTCTGCGCAGGAGGGAATTGTTTAGCTTCAGACAGTTGGAGGGTGAGTCTTTTGACGCCTTTTACGTGCGTCTTAAGAGAGCCTCGGAAGAGGTAGATATATGTCCAGGCCACCACCAGCAGTGCGAGGAGACCCAGTTGAGGCAGGTGATCCTGATGGGTGTTAAGGACGAGGAACTTGTCCAACGCCTCACCTCCCTCGACTCTTCCTCTTCTCTTAAGGATGTGTTGACGATATGTCGCTCCTATGAGGCTGCCAGGTGTGCCACCTCTGCCATCCGTGCTCCCCCTACAGCTGTACGCGCTGTGTCCCGGTACAAGAAGGACAAGAAGTCTGTTCCTACGCCTTCGCCCACCACGTCCACGCCCGGTTTATTTTGCAACAACTGTGGTAAGCAGCACGGAACACAGGTGTGTCCAGCTGCTCAGTCTACCTGCAACAGTTGTGACCGTAAGGGCCACTGGTCACTCACAGTACGGTGCCCAGCCAAACGCGTCCAGTGCAATGTGTGCGGTCGTCTGGGCCACTATGACAAGTGTTGCCCTTCCAACATACCCAAGGGACCATGTCGGCGGAAGCTTCAGCCCCCTTCCACCAGAGAGGGCCGCCCACAGTCTTCCAATCAGAGGTACGACGACTCTTGACAACGCTCGAGCCACATTAGGAATGTGTGCTCCCCCCAGCGTCCCAGGACCAAAGTCCCCTAGTACATCAGTGTCATTGTGACCTACCGCAGTGTGTCATCCCGTCTTCAGATGTTGCCCGACACCGGCGCTGATGCTACAGTCATCGGTCCCCAGCATTTGCAATGCTTGGGGCTCTCTCCAAGTGATCTAGGACCGCCCCCCAAGGATCTCCGCTTTATGGCAGATGGTTCACAGATGACCCCGGCCCTGGGTTCACTCCAAGCACAAGTCACCTTTGGCAACAGGTCGTGTCAAGCCTGGATTGATGTGCATAACGGTGTCCAGACTCCTTTGCTGTCCTACAGACATTGTCAGGAGTTGGCCATCATCTCCCAGGACTTCCCCAAACCTATTCTTGAGGTAAAACACGCCAACAGGGTGCAAAAAGGGAGCAGCAACGACCCTGCTGCCGCCCTACCCCTGCCTCTTGCCAGTGACACCTCTCCTTCGGATGCTCGGAAGTACTTCCTGAAGGAATTCAGCGACGTTCTGGTGACCAAGTCCGCTCTGGAATCCAAGCCTCTCAAGAAGATGGCAGGCCCCCCCATGAGGATCCACCTGAGGGACGACGCGAAGCCATTCGCTATTTACACCCCTCGACTGGTTCCCCTGGCCTTCCGCGAGGCGGTCAAAAACGAGCTGGACTCCATGGTCGCCCAAGAAATTATAGTACCAACCGGCGATGACCCGTCTCCATGGTGTCACCCGATGGTTGTCGTCGCAAAACCTAAAGGTGGTGTTCGGATCACCACTGACCTTTCCAAGCTCAACAACCAGGTGTCTCGTCCTGCGCACCCTTCTCCCACGCCCTTTGCAGCCATACGCAGCGTGAACCCGAAGGCGCGCTTCTTCACGACGATGGACGCCCTGTGTGGATACTGGCAGATAGAGCTTGCCGAAGAAGACCGACCACTCACAACGTTCATCACCCCGCATGGACGTTACAGTTATTGCCGTGGCCCCATGGGATTCGCCGCTACAGGAGACGCTTTCTGTCTTCGAGGTGATATGGCTCTACAGGGTCTGGCAAACTGCGTGAAAGTGGTCGACGACATACTCGTGTACGACGAGGATTATATGGATCACCTCTGCCGTATCTACGAGGTACTCAACAGGTGCCGGAAGCACGGCATTACCCTAAATGCCGACAAGTTTGTTCTGGCCAGCTCTTCAGTTGACTTTTGTGGGTACACCCTCTCAGGGAATGGTATCGCAGCTGACCCGGAAAAGGTCCGCGCCATTACGGATTTTCCCACCCCTGCTAACCTGACCGACTTGAGGTCCTTCATCGGTCTCGTCAACCAGTTAGCAGAGTTTTCGTCGGACATCTCCGCAGCTGCTCAACCACTTCGCCCCCTGATGAGCCCCAAGAGGACATTCCTGTGGACCCCCGACCACGACAAGGCCTTCCAGCAAGTGAAACAGGCCCTGTCTCGTCCACCTGTCCTCGCCACGTTTGACCCAGCCTTGCCGACAGTTCTGCAGACAGATGCCTCACGCTTGTATGGCGTGGGATACGCCCTACTGCAGGATCATGGTGGAGGGCAGTTCCGGCTCGTCCAGTGTGGCTCGCGTTTCCTCTCTGACACTGAGACGCGCTACGCCACTATTGAGTTGGAGCTGTTGGCTGCGGTTTGGGCGATGTCCAAGTGCAGGTTTTACCTCATAGGCCTGCAATACTTTCACCTAGTGACCGACCATCGCCCGCTTGTCCCGATCCTCAACCACTACACGCTAGACGCCGTTGAGAACCCTTGCCTCCAGCGTCTGAAAGAGAAGCTCTCGGCGTACATCTTCACTGCAGTGTGGCGTGCTGGTAAGGAGCTCTGCATCCCTGATGCCTTATCCCGCTCTCCTGTCAGCCGCCCTACTCCAGAAGACCATGTACTCGACGCCGACCTCGCTCTTTCCGTCAGGACTGTGGTCACTCTCCATGCCGTCCAATCCCTTCGTTCGGACCCGTCACCAGTTGACGACAAGGCAATGGAGGACCTTCGAACAGCGGCCCGAGATGACCCTTCCTATGTCCGACTCGTCGAGTGTGTGAGGAATGGATTTCCTAGCAACCGCTACGATCTTCACAACACCCTGCTCCCGTATTGGAAACTCCGCGATGAACTCTACTGCGACGGAGACCTTGTTCTGTACGGAGCACGTGTAGTTGTCCCTGCTGCATCACGTCCCCACGCCTTGGCCCGCCTTCACGACAGTCACCGTGGAGCTGAGGCCACCAAACGACGTGCACGACAGACTGTGTTCTGGCCCGGCATCAACTCCGACATCTCCAATGTTGTCCGTGCGTGTGAGCCCTGCCAAGTATTACAACCCAGCCAGCAGCAGGAACCCTTTATGAGTGACGACAACCCCACCCGCCCCTTTGAGTCTGTGTCGGCCGACTTGTTCTGTGTGTCAGGAAAGTCCTTCCTCGTTATCGTCGACCGTCTCTCTGGTTGGCCGGTTGTCATCAAGTGCGGTAATGACACGACGTCTGCCGCCACCATCAGCAAGTTCCGCCACTACTTCCGTGACGTGGGCGTTCCTGTACGCCTGCGAACCGACGGAGGGCCTCAGTTCACAAGCCGGGACTTTGCTGTGTTCCTTGACCGATGGGGAGTCCGGCATGTGTTGTCATCGCCCCATTACCCGCAGTCCAACGGCCACGCTGAGGCTGCTGTCAAATCCCTGAAGCACCTCATCCTTAAGGTGGCCCCTTCTGGGAACATTGACTGCGAGGCCTTCGACAGGGGTCTTCTTGAACTCCGCAACACACCTAACTACACCGGACGCTCCCCTGCCCTGGTTTTGTATGGACGCCCCCTTCGTTCTTGTGTCCCTGCTCACCCTCAATCCTTCTCCAAGGAGTGGCAGGCCAAGACAGGATTGTGATCGCCGAGCCGCCGAACGTGTTCAGGACGTCGTCGCCCGCTACAACGACCACGCCCGCTCTCTCCCCAGGTTGAGTGTCGGCACCCAAGTCCGTGTTCAGGACCCGACCTCCCTACGTTGGGACAAAGTAGGCGTAGTCATGGGTCTCGGCAGGTCACGGGACTACCAGGTGCGGTTACCCAGTGGTCGTGTGTGGTGGAGGAACCGCCGTTTTCTCCGCCCCGTAACAATGCCTTCTGCTGGCCCCGCCACCAGTGTTGAGTCCCATACCCTTCCCAGTGATGAAGTCCCTCGACGCTCAGAACGGATCCAAAAGAAAAGATCCGCTCAAGACTTTGCTATGAGCGTATAGGGGGGAGGGAGGTGTATGTATATTATGTATGCTGGATTATATATTATGTATGCATATTATGTATGTGCTCCATTTATGTAGCTAGCAGCGTGTGGCAATGTTATTACCATATCCCACATGCCTAATTAATGTGCCTGGCGACGTATGGAAGCTGCTAATGTATCACTTGCCATACGTCGCCTATAGCAGTTGACCAGCAGGAGCCTAGCCAAGGGAGAGTGCTGCTTCCCTTTGTGTACATACTCTTATCCAGTAAACCGAACCTACAAAACTATACAGGTGTTTGTGTTCTCTCCTGTATATAGAACTTATTATTCAGAACCTAACAGTAATAGTAGTGGTGGTGGTGGTGGTAGTGGTGGTGGTGGTAATAACAGTGGTGGTGGTAATGATAGCGGCGGTGGTAATAGTAGTAGTGGTGGTAGTGGTATCGGTGGAGGTAATAGTAGTAGTCAGTAGTGTTGGTGGTAGTGGTAGCGGTGGTGGTAATACTAGTGGTGGTGGTAGTGGTACCGGTGGTGGTAATCGTAGTGGTGGTAATAATAGCGGTGGTGGTAATAGCAATGGTGGTATTAGTGGTATCGGTGGTGGTAATAGTAGTGGTGGCGGCAATGGTGGTGGTGGTAGTGGTAGCGGTGGTGGTAATAGTAGTGGTGGTGGTGGTAGTGGTATCGGTGGTGGTAATAACAGTGGTGGTGGTAGTGGTATCGGTGGTGGTAATAGTAGTGGTGATAATAACAGTGGTGGTAGTAGTGGTATCGGTGGTGGTAATAACAGTGGTGGAGGTAATAACAGTGTTGGTGGTAATGATAGCGGTGGTGGTAATAATAGTGGTGGTGGTAGTGGTGTCGGTGGTGGTAATAGTTGTGGTGGTGGTAGTGGTATCGGTGGTGGTAATAACAGTGGTGGTGGTAATGATAGCGGTGATGGTAATAGTAGTGGTGGTGGTAGTGGTGTCAGTGGTGGTAATAGTTGTGGTGGTGGTAGTGGTATCGGTGGTAGTAATAACAGTGGTGGTGGTAATGATAGCTGTGGTGGTAATAGGAGTAGTGGTGGTAGTGGTATCGGTGGTGATAGTAGTAATGATGCTGGTAGTGGTAGCGGTGGTGGTAATGATAGTGGTGGTGGTGGTGGTGGTGTTGGTAACGGTGGTGGTAATAGTAGTGTTCGTGGTAGTGGTAACGGTGGTGGTAATAACAGTGGTGGTGGTAGTGGTATCGGTGGTGGCAATAACCGTGGTGGTGGTAATGATAGTGGTGGTGGTGGTGGTGGTGGTAGTGGTAACGGTGGTGGTAATAGTAGTGTTCGTGGTAGTGGTAGCGGTGGTGGTAATAACAGAGGTGGTGGTAGTGGTATCGGTGGTGCTAATAGTAGTGGTGGTGGTAATGATAGTGGTGGTGGTGGTGGTAATGATAGTGGTGGTGGTGGTGGTAGTGGTAACGGTGGTGGTAATAGTAGTGTTCGTGGTAGTGGTAACGGTGGTGGTAATAACAGTGGTGGTGGTAGTGGTATCGGTGGTGCTAATAGTAGTGGTGGTGGTAAAGATAGTGGTGGTGGTGGTGGTGGTAGTGGTAACGGTGGTGGTAAGAGTAGTGTTCGTGGTAGTGGTAACGGTGGTGGTAATAACAGTGGTGGTGGTAATAACAGTGTTGGTGGTAATGATAGTGGTGATGGTGGTGGTAGTGGTAGCGGTGGTGGAAATAGTGGTAACGGTGGTGGTGGAAAGTGTGTTAACAGCATCTATAAACAGTCGCAAGTAACACTGTAAAATCATTTCGCTCTCATAACTGTCTGACTCTATTACGATTCAGAGCGCACTGGCCCTAAGTTGATCCCCGAAATCAATACGATGATGAAAAAAGAAATATATTATGAAATTTGAAAATATTTTGGATAGAAAAGAAATATAAATTAAATTGGAATTTCATTTTTAATATTATTTCATTTGCATCTCTCTCTCTCTCTCTCTCTCTCTCTCTCTCTCTCTCTCTCTCTCTCTCTCTCTCTCTCTCTCTCTCTCTCTTTGTATCAGTTTCTTTGTTCTTCTCTATATCTCTGTTTGTCTCTCTCCATATCTCTCTTTGTCTTTATCTTTCTCTTTGTCTCTCTCTCTATATGTCTCATTGCTCTCTGTTTCTCTATCCTTCTCTTTTCTTTCTCTATCAGTTTCTTTGTCTATATCTTTCTCTTTGTCTCTCTTTTCTCTCTTCTTTTGCCTCACTTTGTCTCTTTTCTCTCTCTTTGTCTCTCTGTCTCTCTTTTTTTCTCTCTATCTTTTTTTTATCTGTCTCTATATGTCTCTCTTTTTCTATTTATCTCTCTTTATCTCTGTCTCTGTCTCTATTTATCTATCGTTTTTTCTCTCTCTCTTTCTTTGTCCCCACCTCTCTCTTTGCCCCTCTCTATCTTTCCATTTTTGTTTCCATATCTCTCTCTTGTCTCTCTCTGTCTCCTTTTGTGTCTCTATCTGTCTTTTTCTCTCTATTGCTTTCTTTGACTATCTATCTATCTATCTATCTATATTTGTCTCCATATCTCTCTGTGTCTCGCTGTATCTCTTTCTTTGTCTCTCTCTATCTCTCTCATTATATCCATTTTTTCTCCGTTTCTCTCTATATAATTATATAAATCTCTCTCTCTCTCAATGTGTGTTTTAATTTTGTTCTAAATGGTTCTCTGTCATTTTTATATCTATTCTCAGTATTTATATGTGTGTTCCCTTGCTTGGTCTTATTCTCTCTGCGCGTTCTCTCTCTATATTTTTTATGTTTCTTTGTGTCTTTTCTTTCGTGTTCTAATGTCCATCTACGTTTTCCTTTGCAATTTGAACTTTCTCTCTGAATTTTCCTTTTCCAAATTCCCTAACCCGACTTGCTATGCGCCACCAGACACCCTCGGGAGTGCCGTTGAGGCGCCCGGCTTTGTCAGATAATCTCTTCAAAATATGATTTCAATTGATTCGTCGTGAGCCCGACAGCGAAGTTGCGCTAAGTCCATTTACCAATCAGGGACCGTTGCTGCCTCTCGTGTGGTCGAAACTGTAATGCAACAGTTTTATTTATCCACAGCTTCTTATGTGTTTCTTATGCTCAAAATGAATGCTGGAATTGAGTGTGGGGAAGAGGGGGATTGTATTTATGGTGTGCTAACCTAACCTAACCTAACCTACCCTAACCCTTAAACCAAAACTAGTGTTTAATTCATTGTAGTAGTGTCCGCTCCCAATAGATGGAGCGAGAATGCACTTTTCACATTAAAATTGCTCATCTCACCGTAGTTTTGTAAATTCCAAATACTGTAGATGGCGCAGGCATGCACTTTACTGATTAAATTATTGTTTGATTTAGTGTTTCCCAACTTGTGTGCACAGCGGCCTTGGGGGGGGGGGGGGGGGGTTACTGGCGGCCAGAGGAAGGGTACTGGTAGCTTGGGGAGTGATACTGCTGGCTAGGGGAGGGGTACTGGAGGCTGAGGGAGGGTTACTGTTGGCCTTGGGGGTATTGGTGACTGAGAAGTACTGGTGGCTGGGGGAGGGGTTCTGGTGGCTGGGGAGGAGTACTGGGGGAGGGGTTCTGGTGGCTGGGGAGGAGTACTGGTGGTTGGGGGTACTGGTGGCTGGAGGATAGGTAGTGAGGGCTTGGGGGAGGGGTACTGGTGGAAGGAGGCTCCAAGAACATGCCGGACGTTTGCTTGGCAGGAATCAACTCCTCGATTGCCTGCAAGGCTCGGGCTTTGCAGGCCTAGTCCGTCCTTCAACGGTACCCATGGCTACATTTCACCGGTCACCCTCACATTTATGCATTTACGTGTGTGTGTGTATGTGTGTGTGTGTGTGTGTGTGTGTACACAGGGTGGTGTAATATATCTAGTGTGGCAAAATTATATTAGTGCTTAGAGTCAGGCAGAACTTGCTCCCTGTCACTTTCAGCTACCGCTACTGGCTAGCCCTCGTGGTAAACAGGGAAACAGTCGTGCGTAAGTCTTTTCCTGCCAGTACAGATCCTCTTAACCGTCATGACTCCTGCTGTGCCTCCTTATGGCAACACACGATAACTGGGTGTTTCTCGGCCCCAAGCTAGACCAGCAGGGGATCTCGGAGCAGCAGTGGGCCCCAAAGGTTCACCGGCATGCTGACAGGCCCTGGTGGTTACCAACCACTGACCCGCTGTCTTGCAGATTAACCTTGATAGGTATAAGGCTACGGGAGTAAACCCCGAAGGAAAAATCTGTGGTGGAGACCCGCACCAGGCAGACATGCCTGCAGAGTTCCAGTAAGACCCCAGTGGCGGAATAGGTGGAAGAGGTCATCAACACGGGAACTCAACGACTACACTAGCAGATGAAGGCAATACAAGATGGACAGGCTACTAAGGCAAAACCCAACAAACTGGGCTATCGGCAAGCCATTGAAACTCTCTCTCTCTACAGCTGCTTCAGCTACCTGCACCACTGGATCAGAAAAAGGGAGAGGTAAGATGTGTGGTTGCAGCCTGCACTCCTGCCTCACCACATGAATCAACTCATGCACAGCTCATCATACTTTTCATCATCATCAGAACCCCTAAAATGCCAAAAGTTCTATGGCGACAGACGAGTGGCGACAAAGACAGGCAGTGATGGCTGCTCTAGTCACAACTCTGCACATGAGCGGCATAGATAAGATGATCGTTTATGCTCAGGGATCTAGGCAGCAGTGCAATCCGGTCCTGTCTGTGCGATTGAGCAGCCATTTTCAGGAGTCACTTTGCTTACCCCACATGGGGAGGGGGCTAGAGGAGATCCCCTATACATTTCCTGCCTAAAAAACTAACCGCACCCAGTAAGGTCATCCTAATGCGGTCGAAAAAAGAATCACATATTAAAACAAAAGCAAACTATACAACCTCTTATGGTCACTGAATGAAGTGTCAGAACCCTTCTGGATGCTGACAGAAATGTACGACCTAAATGAAAAAATGCTCTTGTGGCAAAAAAAGCTATCTAGATAAAAATCGACATAGTAGCCATTAGGGAGTCCTGGCTCCTAGGCGAGGGTCGACTCACAGAACCGGGATCCGACAATTCCTTCTTCTGGAAGGATTAACGTGCTGCAGAGAGAAACCACATTTATGGAGTTGGCTTTGCTATTCGCCAGTATATCCAACATAGGCTAACTGAAATTCCTGTTCGGGTCAACGGGTGCCTCATGACGCGCCGAGTCCCACTGAATTACTTACGCCATGCATTCTTCATCAGTGCATACGCCCCAACACTGGATGAAGAGGATGACGTCGAGGAAGCTTTTTACGGCGACACTTGACAGAGTGTTAACCTCCATCCCCAGAGAAGATAAGGTTGTGCTCTTAGGAAACTTTAATGCTAGAGTTGACAATGTTAGGAACACACTCTTGCAGAGGCAAATAGAATGGGAGTTCAACCCTCCGACTGCCTCTCACATGGGTGAAGTATGGGAGTATCAGATCCGCACGGTGAAGAAGGTTCTCCATGGGGTGATGGGCACACAGGCACTAGACGACGAGCGACTCCACACCCTGTTCTGTGTCATGGAAGAGATCGTCAATGGGAGGCCCATCACCCCAGTATCCATCGACCCGAGAAACCAAGAAGCACTCGCGCCGCTTCACCTACTGCGAATGCACGCGGGAACCCTGCCCACTGGAGGCCATCAGTCCATAGCAGAAGCGTACCTACGAAAATGGAAGAATGCCCAATTCATTGCAGACCAATTCTGGAAGAGGTGGTTGAAGGAATATCTTCCGACACTCCGGCGGCGACAGAAGCACTTCCGGGTTTCACCGCAACTTCCGCACTAGGGACATCGTCACCATATCTGGGCATCCTCTCCCAAGGAGCAAATGGATGCAAGGAAGGGTATTGGAGGCGGTACCGGATGATGACGGCCTGGTGTGGTGTGCCAAAGTGAAGACGAAGGACTCAGTGTTAATACGTCTAGTGACAAAGCTCTGCCTATTGGAGGGAGTCGGAGAGTGAGACTCCCTGTAGACAATGGGTTTCGAGCAAGCTCGACAGGGGGAGCGTTACCGCCACGGTAGGATAAACTAGAAGAGGGAGAGAAAGAGAGGGATAGAGAGAGAGAAAGGGAGACAAGGGAGCGACAGAGTGAGTGTTTACTACGAACTTTGCTGAGGTGTTAAATGTGAAACAGATGGCCATCGCCTCAGGGACTAACTCGCTCCCTGTGAGGTTCAGAAGATAGTCTCTAGCCGTCCAGTGAGCTAACAAGTCAGGGAGATAACAAGTCCTACATTAGACCCGAATCACGTAAGTTTTTATATGGTTTAACACCCTACTCTACTCAAATATATCATATGTATTTGTTAATAATGAAGGAACGTACGAGTGAATTAATTATCTCATTTGTAACATGCAGTATGTAATTTGTACTCTGCAGGTTTTGACCGAATAAAAAACAATCGAGTCCTACGTGCAAGGGTCTCATTAGCCCACAGTCGCTCATCGGGCGGTTACACAATACACATTGTACATAATGCATAATACTCTCACACTCCGCATCTCAACTCCATCATTAGTACTGGTCACCCCCACTCTCCTCATCTTTCCAACTCAGCTCCTCGTCCTCTGTTGTTCCGTCCCAACATTCCTCCTGATCGAATTCGTACCGCCTCCGACCTGGATCCACCTGTAGTCGATGTTGTGGCTGACGGAAACGTTTTGAGCGTTGCAGACTCGGCTGGATCGTATTTTCTTCCGAGTTCGCGGGGTCAGACGACACACTCGTCAAATACATTTATTTGCAGACAATAGTAATCTCTGTGCTAGCCACTCAGTTCTCTATGCCTTAATGATAACTATGAACACTGAATTGACTAAACTCAGGACCCGGGTAACACGTAATAAACTGACCTTACACCTCGAGAAACCCCACTACGTAATCTTTCACAGAAGGAAAAACCTACCTCCAGATTTGGACCCCCCTGTTCCATGGTAATACAGTCCTCAAACGTGAACAAAATACTAAAATCCTTGGGTTATTGTTGATGAGAAACTTAGCTGGAAAAAACATATACAAGCCATTCACAGTAAAGTTAATAAATATTGCAATATCCTGTATCTCAATCGTCAGTCACTCACTCTTGCAGCAATGAAAGAAATCTATTGTGATCTTGTTTACCAACTCTTGTTACATTGTCACACACTATCGGGGGCCTCTGGCCCAACAAAAACACTATCACGAGTGTCATTTTATCTCCGTTTATCAAGAGATTTTCAGGAGAGATATACTGTAGATGCTTCTAAAACAGGTGAGTATGATCACTGTAAGGTGAAGCTCTGAAGGGAAGCAGATGGGAAGGAGGGGACTCTGTTACCCTCATAGACGTCGTGAGGAAAGGGGAGGTGGAGACTTTCAGACAGACAGCGACCACAGGCGACCAAAAAGACGGTGTAAGGGTAAAGAGGGAGACCGACGTCCACGTGAATGAGTGGGGACATCACGTTGACTCATTGGTTAGGCAGGGACACCGACGTCCTCAAATACAGAGTGAGAACAGTTTTAAAGGAGTCCACATTTAGCTGATGAATAAAACGATAGTCAACGAATATGATAACTTGAACATACATGAGATATGGTGTGCTAATGTCCCTCGAAGAGCTGTTCTAACTCACACTTACCTGGAAAAAGAAAAGGAAAAATCAAGTTGACATTGCCTGCCGCCTCTCCCACACACTTAAATGATTATTCACATTTTTTTTCTTCACAAGGGTTAGCCCACCCGGGCACAGGTCACTCACTGACCCACATCGGGGACTGGGGAGCGAAAATGTAATAATTATTCATAGTAAATAAAATTTATAATAAAAATAAAAATAAAATAATAATGATAACAATAATAATAATAACAACACTGTAATAATAATAATAATAATAATAATAATAATTAATAATAATAATAATGAAGAACTATAAAGTAATACAAATATGAAAAAAAAAATCAATAGTGAGAAAAACTAAATGTTCAGTATGTTGTGTTGTCAAGTAAGAGAAACAATTGAGACCCTGCAATTGTGTGTAAATGAGACAGAGAGACAGATGAGCAACCTGGGACTTGGTCACAATTTTCGTGATGCCACATGGCAGCAGGGTCTACCATTTGACAACACATTATGCTTCCAATATCTTCCCAGGCGGTAGTATCTCCCTGTTTGATATTAACTTAGAGGAACAACTAAGGCAAAACCAATGATAAGTCAAGAACACAACACAGCATTTTATGAATACGTTATGGTACATAAGATCACTTCACAATACTTATGAAAACTTTACGGCGCTTAAAAGCACTTTCTGAAAATTAAGACCACTTTGAAACACTTATAACTACTATATATATATATATATATATATATATATATATATATATATATATATATATATATATATATATATATATATATATATATATATATTTCATGTGGATCCACAATGAAAACGTGACTAGTCAGGTCAGGTCAAAAATAACGGACCCACTAAATAACTATCATACATCTAGATCAAAGGTTTTCAAAGCATTTTTAACCTTAGGCCACTGTGTTGGTGTGGGGATTAGTGGATGACATCATTATGACCTGACCTCATGTTTTTAAGGTCACCCTGTATATTTAAGCCTCTCTCTGTCCATGTAATCCAGTTGCCTCTGAAGATGTCTTGAATAAAGACGAAAGCTAAGGTGCTCCGTTGTTTCCCTTTTAAGAACATAAGAACATAAGAAAGTGGGATACTGCAGGAGGTCGACTGGCCCATACAAGGCAGATCCCTTTCACACCCATCCCAGCACTTCCATGTGCCTATCCAACTTCGTCTTGAAGCTCCCTAGCGTCCCCGATCCTACTATAGCACTCGGTAGCCTATTCCACATATCCACAACTCTGTTACCAAACCAGTGCTTGCCTATATCCTTTCTGAATCGGAATTTATCTAATTTAAAGCCATTTGTTCTAGTTATTTCGTTATTACTGAGCCTCAGAACATCTTCCATTTTGCCCTTGTTAATCCCACTTACCCACTTGAACACCTCTATCATATCTCCCCTAACTCTACGCCTCTCTAATGAATGCAAGCCTAAGCTTTTCAGTCTTTCTTCATATGGAAGGTTTCTAATATTATGGATCATTTTTGTCATTCTTCTTTGTACTCTCTCCAAAGAATCTATGTCCATTCTATAATAAGGACACCAGAATTGAACCGCATAATCCATGTGTGGCCTCACTAATGCTAGGTAAAGTTTCAAGATAACGTCAGCAGTTCTGTTACTCACACTCCTAGATATGAACCCAAGAATCATGTTTGCCTTGTTGCGAACGCTAATACATTGTTATCTAGGTTTCAAGTCGTTGCTAACAAATACACCTAGATCTTTTTCACAATCTAAGTTTTCTATTTCCGTATTACCTAGTTTATACTTAACGTTTGTATTCGTCTTCTCTATCTGTAGTACCTTGCATTTATCAGTATTAAAATTCATTTGCCAGTCTACTGACCACTCATGTAAGGTATCTAGATCTCTTTGAAGGTGTTCAAAGTCACTGTCTGAATTTATCACTCTCCCCATTTTGGTATCATCTGCAAATTTACTAATCCTACTAGTTATAGCTAAATCAAGATCATTAATGAATATAACAAACAGCAGGGGGCCTAATACAGATCCCTGGGGAACTCCGCTTTTGACCGCACCCCAGTCTGACTTAAATCCATTTATACTGACTCGTTGTTTCCTCCCAGTTAACCATGACCTAGTCCATTTTAATAATGATCCACCTATTCCATGTGCTTCTACCTTCCTTATCAATCTCTCATGAGGGACTCTATCGAATGCTTTACTGAAATCTAAATAAATTATATCATATGACTTATCATTATCTACCGCTTCATATACTTCTGAGAAAAAGCTAAGCAAATTTGTGAGACAAGAACGTCCCTGGGTGAACCCGTGCTGAGAAGAATGAATTAAGTTGAATGTTTCAAGGTGGCTTCTGATTTTCGTAGCAATAATTGACTCTAGCAACTTGCCTATGATTGACGTGAGACTAATGGGACGGTAATTTGATGCAATTGATTTATCACCTTTTTGGAAAATCGGAACTACATTTGCAAGTTTCCAAGCTTCTGGCACTAGGCCCGATTCTAATGACTTATTAAATAAAACTGCTAATGGATTACTCAACTCATCTCTACATTCTTTTAATATTCTAGCATATACCTCGTCTGGACCAGGCGATTTATGAGGCTTCAGTTTGTTAATTTCTTTAAGCACATCGTTACTAGTAATATTGATATTCATCAACATATTTTCTATACTGTCGTTATATACCTTATGAACTTCTGGAAACTGTGCTAGGTTTTCATTTGTGAATACGGAGCGAAAATGACTATTTAACGTACTACACATTTCTAACTCATCATCAGTCATTTCTCCTGTCGTAGTTTTAAGGGGACCTATTGTATCTCTAACCTTTGATTTATACAGTTGATAAAAAGCTTTGGGGTTATTTTTCGATTCATTTGCTACCTTGATTTCATAATTTCTCTTTGCTTTCCTAATTTCTGTTTTTACCTGTCTTGTTAGGTTCTGATAGTAACCAAGTAAGTGATTTTCGCCTTTCTTAACTTTTCTATATACTCCTTTCTTTTTCCCTAGAAGATCTAAGAGTCTATTATTCATCCATTTTGGTTGGTTCCGTATCGATCTGAATTTTCTTTTAGGGATGTGTTTATTTTGAGCATTATGGATTGTCGCAATAAATTGTTCATAAGTAGCTGCTAAATTAAATTCGGGGTTCTCCCGTCCTAAGTTGACAGTTTCCGGAGGTGTGGGGGGGATTAATCTTTTGATCATAGGGTCATCCCTTAGGTCTCTCCTTAAGCTACCGTAATTAGCCTTCCTAAAATCCGGGATCAAGGCCGAATTTTCCTTCTTCCTGCCATTCCATATTATGTTAAAATATATGGCTTTATGATCACTGTTTCCTAGTTCGTCTCCAATCCCAACATCTTTTACTAGATTTTCATTATTACTGAGAACTAAATCGAGGATATTATTTCCTCTAGTGGGCGAGTTTATGAATTGATATAAAAAACTATCTTGTACTACTTCTAGAAAATCTTCAGATTCATTATCGCTAAGTTGATTTTTCCAATCTAAGCCTGAAAAGTTGAAATCGCCTAGAATACATACATTGTTTCTATCAGATGCCTTCTTTATTTCCTTCCATAGCAATTTACCATTGTTCCTACTCAAATTAGGTGGTCTATATATAACACCAATGACTACGGACTCATTGCCCTCACCAATCTCTACCCAAATACTTTCATTGTCGCTATTTGTTTTAATGTTTGATTTATTGCAGCTTTTTAATGACACCCTGATATACACTGCTACACCGCCCCCTCTCCTTCCTACTCTGTCAAATTTAAATAGGTTATATCCTGGAATATGAAATTCTGCTAAAAAATGTTTGCTGTTTGAATTTATCCATGTTTCCGTTATTGCAATTATATCTATGTTCTCTTTACTAACAATGGCTCTGAGCTGGTCCATTTTGTTACACAGGCTTCTACTATTAGTATAATAAACACTCAATATATTTCTTCCGTTTCTATCTGCTTTACATTTATTACTTTGATGTTTGTTATTATGACTAACTATATTTTCAGCATTATCTACTTCTGTTTCACTGCTGTTATTTTCACATGGTATTTTCCTCTCTTTACCATTGATGGGATTTGGACATATTAAAACCCCACCCCTACCACCCTGTCAACTATCTTCGCTAGCACCGCCACCCCCTTCCTACTTAAATGCACCCCATCCCTTGCATACATACTATCATTACCATAGTACAGGCTCCAATTATCAATGAATGGCGTCGACAGCCCTTTACACTGTTCTTCCAACCAGCAATTGAAACCGATTGCACGGGACATCCATTCACGACTAGCACCACGTCTAGGTAGGATAGACCAAGCAATAGGAGTTCCACCCTTCACCAGTGTGATTTTATCAAGATTTATGTTATCCACGTTTTCATTGTGGATCCACATGAAATATATATATATATATATATATATATATATATATATATATATATATATATATATATATATATATATATATGCAAGTAAATCACTGTGGGTGCGCGTGATCTAGGTATATGCTGATAACCACAAGAAAAGAAGAAAACACGAAGTTCCCAAGCGCTTTCGTGTAATTCACATCTTCAGGGGTGAGTACAGACAGCTAGTCTGTACTCACCCCTGAAGATGTGAATTACACGAAAGCGCTTGGGAACTTCGTGTTTCTTCTTTCCTTGTGGTTATCAGCATATATATATATATATATATATATATATATATATATATATATATATATATATATATATATATATATATATATATATATATATATATATATTTTATTTATTATTTTTTTTTTACATTTGCAAACACTTCTTGCCACTTACAAACATTTCTTGACACTTACAAACACTTCTTGACACTTACAAACACTTTATAACACTGACTAACACTTCACGATACTTTGCAGACCTCGTCAATTTCAGTCTCTCCACCGGCACTAAAGCAGAGACAACACTGGCTGCACTGCGACTGCTTGTCTTGTTAGAGGCCTCTGTTGACATTCTTATCAATCCAAAACCGCGAAACGAGGCAGCTTCAAGACTTAAATGAACCGGCCAAACTTCGTCCCAGTATTATAACGGAAGGAGTTTGGTCGTGTTTTACTCATTCGCTTCTTCACACATGCCTTTAAGAATCTTTGTCCTTATCTGTTATACTTATAGAGCATAAGACAATGTATTCACAAGATTATATTCCAATATTTTATTTCTTTTAATGGAACGTTTTTGGATGATTGAGTCTTGATGTATGGAAAACAGATCAGGGAAGCGGTAGGCAAATTGCTGGAAACAATAATTTCAAACTCTATTCGAAATCACCCCGAGAAGCACAAGTCGATCAATGATTCCCAACATGGCTTTGCTAGTGGGCGTTCATGTCTGACAAATCTATTAACATTCTTTTCAACTGTTTTCAAATCAGTGGATTATGGTGTGGTATACCTCAACTTTAGCAAAGTCTTCGACAGAGTCCCCCACGAAAGACTTATACGGAAAGTGGAGCCTCATGGAATTGAGGAGATATTCTAAAAAAGATTAGGGAGTGGTTACATGACAGGAAACACCAAGTAAGCATTAGCGGCACTAATCCGACTGGGGTAACGTCACTGGTGGAATACCCCAAGGGTCAGTACTTTGACTAAATATTATACACATAAACGACATAGATCTTGGTATAGACAGCATCACAAGTCAATTTGATGAAGACACTAAAATAAGGCGTGTATTTAAATCTGACGAGGACTCAGCAAAACTACAGGAAACTACAGGATATCTAAACAAATTTTAACATGGTCTGAAAAATAGCAGCTGAAATTTAATGTGGATAAATGTAAAGTATTTAGTCTAAGAGATATAAACAGAGAAACCAGATATCAGATGAACAACGTTGTTATAGAGAAATCTACTGTATGACATGTTACAGCAGTAGTTTACCTTGTGGTTAACAGAGTAGCAATATTATATTGTTATTATCATAATTATTAGTTCTTACTAATATTATTTACGTTACTGTTAATACAGTATTGCTATTATTGGTCTTGATATAAGTGATTCTATTACTATCAGTATATTATTATTATTATTATTCTTATTATAGTATCACTACTATCATTATCATGATTATTATTATTATCATATTCACCATCAGCATCATCCATGTCATTCCTATCAAAATATCGTCATCATCAATGCAATCATCGTCAACACGGTTATCATAATCTAGCTCATCGTACGTGGTTTGTATATTTCTGGAGGTGAGGTAAGGCAGGGATGCACCCAGCGAAGTTGCCAGTTAGGAAAGGAATTTCGATTCCGCCAATCTGTGTGGCTTATAAGTAGCGAGGACAGTAGAGTACATAAGACAGGTGTAAATAGATAAAAGGAAAAAGAGAAAGGAAAGGGTAGATCGATGTAAATAAATGTAGAAAGTGACGGCATAGTTAGAGAGAAATTGATAGGGTTTTGTTGCAAGAAAACTTTTGCCAGATGAGAGAAATGGCTGAAATAATGGCAAGACATAAGACAAGAGAAAGTGTCACAAGACAAGTATAGAAACCTAAAATAAAGGTGATAAATCATAAAGAGAAGGTGATGCTTAACAAGTATAGCAACCTACAGCATAAGAATAAGACAGTGACACAAAACGCTAACTGAATAACAGACGATGAAAAATGAAAAACATACATCGAGTCATAGTAACGGGGAAGGGAAGTAGTGAAAGTTGCTTTTGTATACATACGTCGACGCTCTCTCCCGGGCCTGAGAACTTGCCGATTTAGTGCAGAGTAAATCCAGGGGCGAAGTTTGGCGCTGATCGGGGCAGGAATACTGATAGTAGTGGTGATGGTGGTCGTTACTTGGTGGTGATGTTGATGAGAGGAGTCGAGGTGGTGGAAGGTGGCTGTGTTGGTGGTGGTGGTTGGTCGTCGGTTGGTGTTGTAAGTGGTGGTGGTTGGTCGTCGATTGATGTTGGCAGGTGGTGGTGGTGGCAATGGTTTTGTTGAGGGTAGTGATACTGGTAGTGGTGGTATATTGTGGTTGTGGTGGTGGCAGATTGTGGTTGTGGTAGTTGTAGATTGTTGCTGTGGTGGTGGCGGTAGATGATAATAGTGGGGATAGTAGAGCGTATGTGTGTGTGTGTGTGTGTGTGTGTAATAATAATAATTAACGGTTTATTGAAGGAGCTTGGCAGCCAGAAGGCTGAAAATATACAGTTACATATTTGGGGAATGGGTTACGAATTACAAATAATATACAAGTAACATAAGTGACACAAATAAGACATATAATAACTTAGATGGGGAAAAGCTCAAACTACAGTTCATTTCAACATAGTGACAGTGTTACAGTATTACAAGTTGTTGATAATTTTTACAATGGTTGGGACTGGGCTGTTCTTATAGCGATCAGTTCGTGCACGTATGGGCTGGATGCGGTGTGTGTGTGTGTGTGTGTGTGTTCGTGCACACACAGGGTGGTGTAATGCATCTAGTGGGGCAGTATTAGTGTTAAGGTGCTACTTAAATAAGTCTTCCCCTGCCAGTACACAGCCTCTTTACCATGAAGACTCCTGCTGTGCTTTCTCGTGGCAACACACGAAAACTACAAGTAGGTGCCTCGTGGGTCCAGGCTAGACCAGCAGGGGATCTACGAATATCAATGGACCCCAGAGGGACGGCGCAAAGGCCCACTGGCATGTGGATACATCCTGGCACCTGCCAACCACTGCCTTGTGGATTAACCTTGGGAGGTAAATGGCTACGGGAGTAAATCCAGAACCAAAAATCTGTGGTGAAGCCCCTCATCAGCCAGACATGCTGACAGAGCTCCAACAAGACCCCCAACGGCGGTATAGGCGAAAGAGGTGACCACCATGGGAACCCTACGACTACACCGGCGAATGAAGGCGAAACCCAACAATTTGGGCTATCGGCAGTCCATTGCAACTCTCCCTCTCCACAGTCGTTGCAACACTTGCACCACTGAACCAGGAAAAGGGAGAGCCCTAAACTTAACCTTGCCTAAAGAACCAACCTGACTGGGAAACTGCACCCAGTAAGGCCATCCTAATGCAGTTAAAAACACAATCATAATCACAGATCAAAGCAAAAACAAACGATACAACCTCTTATGGTCACTGCATGGAATGTCAGGACCCTTCTGGATACTGGCACCAATGAGCGTCGTGAAAGAAGAACCGCCCTTGTAGCAAAAGAGCTGGCTAGGTATAACATCGACATAGCAGCCGTCATTGAGTCCCGGCTCCCAGACGAAGATCAACTCACAGAACGGGGGTCTGGCTATACCTTCTTCTGGAAGGGTAAGCTTGCTGCAGAGAGAAACTGCATTTATTGAGTTGGCTTTGCCATCCGCCAACGCATCCTACACAGCTAACTGAGATGCCTGTTGGGATCATCGAGCGCCTCATGACGCTTCGAGTCCCACTGAATCACTCACGTCATGCCTTTTTCATCAGTGCATACGCCCCAACACTGGATGCAGAGGACGACATCAAGGAGGCGTTTTACGCCGACCTCGACAGAGAAGATAAGCTTGTGCTCTTTGGTGACTTCAATCCCAGAGTTGGCAGAGATGCTGACATTTGGCAGAGAATCATAGGGAAAAATGGACTAGACAAGTGTAATCCCAAAGGCCTACTCGTCCTCAGCAAGTGTGCTGCACACAACCTCACTATGACCATTATCTTGTTTAGGCAGGCCGACATGTTCAAAGTTCGTGGCAACACCAACGATCCAAATAATAGCGCCTCATTGACTACATCATTCGCAGAGAAAGAGATCGCCGAGATATCCTCATCGCCCGAGCCATACGTGGCTCAGACCACTGTTACACTGATAATCGGCTCGCCAGAGACAAGGTCTCATTTCACGTCGTCCCAAAACAGCGAAGGCAACAAGCCTATAAAAGAGGTTTTTACACTAAGCCTCTAGAGGATCCAGCCATAGCACATGCTTTCAGAGAGCAGCTCGAACTTTGGCTGATAAACAACCCAACAAGAAAACAACCAAAATCACATTACCGAATGGGATATTCTCGACACTGTCATGACAAAATTCTGCAGAGATATCCTCGGCCAGATTGAAAGAATACACCAGAACTGGTTTGATGAAAATGAACAGAAAATCAATGTACTCGTCAATGATAAATGTTCTGCTTTAACTGTTTGGCAGAACAACCCTCAGTCTCAGACCAAAGCTGATACCTTCCACAAGAAGAAAGCGGCGGCCCAGTGTGAACTTCGCAAACTAAAGAACAACTAATTTAAAAATGAAACATGTAAAATGCAAAACGTTGCAGATCAACACAAGATGAGCGAATTTTTCAATTTCACTAAAATATTTTATGGGTCAATCACTCATGGTGCAGCCCCCTCTGCTCATCCGATGGTAACTCCCTATTTAAAGACGAAGAAAGCATCCTTCAGCACTGGAAAGAGCACTACCATTCGCTGCTCAACCGAAACACTGATGTGGATGTCCTGACTACTCAACAGGTCCCTCAACATCCAGAGCTGACCCATCTCAGCTATCCTCCATCCCTAGATGAGGTAGTTACTGCCATCAAACAGATGCAAAATAACAAGGCCTCAGGGCCTGATAGAATCCCAGCCGAGATGTATGAAGCAGGAGGACCTCAGATTACGAGCTGTCTCCACCCTCTCCTGGAGAATATATGGGAAAACGACTGTGGCAACTACAGCGGGATCTCGCTGCTGTCCATAGCTGGCAAGATTGTCGTTCGAGTCCTCCTTAATAAACTTCTTCCTGAGGCGGAAAATTTCCTCCCAGAATCTTAATATGGCTTTAGACCATCACGTGCCACCACTGACATGATCTTTGCTGCCCGCCAAATATAGAAAAAGAGCAGAGAACAGCGTCGTGTCCTGTACATGGCCTTCGTCGACCAAACCAAGGTCTTCGAATCGGTTAATAGGGAAGCCGTTTTGGCTGCCCACCAAAATTCATCGCCATTGTGAGGCAGCTCCACGATGGCATGAACGGAAGGGTCCTGCACAATGGCACCCAGTCTGTGTTCTTCCCCATCCAAACAAGTATGTGTACTGGCACCAACTCTCTTTCCTATTTCCTTGACTGTACCAATTTAGCCGGCAGGGTTGACATTCAGTACTGGAACAAGGGTCTTTCCAACATAAGACGACTCCAGACTAGAACAAAGGTGTCGGCAGCTTCCATTACTGAACACAGATCGTATGCACACTTCGGCCTTTAGGTGAATACTGTATATGTAAGACTCAGATTCTCCTTCAGCCTACCCTTGCTTCAGCCACACCTCCACCACCCATCCAGCTTAACGGTACTACCCTCTCAAAAGTTACCCTCGAGGAAGAGATTCAACATCTGATCAGATGTGCATCTCAAGCCTTAGGCAGACTCCGTACCCGTGTCTTAAGCTGTAGGGAGCTCAAATTATCTACAAAGTTGCACGTATATCGAGCTGTGGTCTTCCCCACCCTGCTATATGGCAGTGAGACATGGGCTACATAAAAGAGGCATCTCAAGGCACTCGAAAACTTTCACCAACGTAGTGTACGTTCCATCCTTCGAGGTCACTGGGAAGACAAGCGAGCAAAGCAAATGACAGTATTCTCGCTAACACCAGATGTAGGAGCATCAAGGCTACCATTATCCATGAACAACTACGTTGGACTGGCCATGATACCCGCATGGACGACAGTAGACTGCCAAAGCAGCTACTTTAGTCACCTAACGAATAGTAAATGTATTGCTGGTGGGCAACTGAAAACGTGTCAAATCAACCCCCTCACCTGGGAGACGATTACTCCACACCGTAACGCTTGGAGAAGCACCACACGAGAAGGTGTCAATACTTTCGAGTTCGTCCAACTGTAAACCGAAGCAGAAAAGCGCCAACGCCGGAAAGACTTTGCCGCCGCCCCTCCTGCACTAAATTTAGCCCCCATACATGTGCAACATCTGTGAACGACCCTGCCGGTCCCGTATCGGCCTCTCTAGTTACCTCAGAGGTCTTTTTTATCATAGCTGGATGATCGCCATATTCGATTCCGAGTAACAGCAAAGTAGTAGTACTGTGTTTGTGTGTGTGTGTGTGTGTGTGTGTTCGTTCGTGAAATTTTCCCCGGCCGTATCTAGTGATGTAGAGACATACCCAACTGGCTCCTTTAAGCTAAAATATAATATTATAGTCTAAAATGGCATTGGAATTGCACTACGATGATGCTTTTACGTTTCGAATATTTGCAATCTGTAAACTTTTAATACATATGCATGTGACTCAGAACTGTGTATAACTTCTAAAAAATAATTCCATATTTTTTAATACTTATGAATCTGTATGATTTGTATATTCGTATTTCAATGTGCAGTACTGTTATTACCCACGAATATTTACACCTGTAAAATGTATGGTAATATTTTCCTGATGTTTTCTCACTGCAATCAAAATATTCCCCAAGATGGGATAATATAAATAGATCTGACCTTCACCATGGTTATACAATATTCCACACAACACAGTAATACAGTAATATCGACAGCTGTAACCATTCAGTGTGTGTGTTAATACTACCGACCATTAATCTTGGTGGCACCCCTTTGAGCTGACAACACAGGATGGAGACAATACTAATATTTCATCAGTTATTGCCTCCTCATATAAGGTGTACACGTAGTTGGCCTTCACTAAATCCTGAACCTAGCCTAACCTAACCTAACTTAACCTACATTTAACCTATCCTACGTTTTTCAGACTTAACAACCAACCTCTCGCCTAATCTTACCTAAATTAGTCTAACCTAAGCCTTACCGAACTTAACCAACCTCTAACCTAATCTAACTTAGTTTTAAAGGAAGAGTAGAAATGAAAGGAGGAAGAAGGAAACCAAAGAAGTAAAGTAACAGAGGAGGGTGTATCATGAAAAGGAGGAAAGTAAGGAGAGGAGGGTGAGGGAGAGGCATAAGGTAAATTAGATTGGCCTCCGTCGTGCAGACCTTGAGGTTAAGTCTAAATTATACCCTTTATTTGGTATTAGATGAGGTGAAGTGATGCGAGGCGAGGGGAGGCAAGAGGAGGTGAGGTGAGGCAAAGTGAGGTGAGGTGAGCCGAGGCAAGAGGAGGTGAGGCAAAGCAAGGCGAGTTGAGGGGAGGCAAGGTAAGGAGAAGTGAGGTTTGGTGAAGTAAGGTGAGCTGAGCCGAGGCAAGGCGAGGTGAGGTAAGGTGAGATGAGGCGGGAGAGACGATGGGAGGCATAGCAAGGCGAAGCAAGCCCTCTTCATCACATGCTAGTTCCTCACTCCTCCTCCTCCTTCTCCTCCACGACAGCCCTCCTCACTACTGCCTAGATTGAACCTCTTCACTGAAAAATAGTGTGAAGAGTTTTCTTAGAGGAGCTGGAGGAACATCGAATTTCACCTCCTGGTTAAATCACTCTTCCTCTGTCAGACTTAGAAAGACGTGTTTCTTTCTTTCTTTCTTTCTTTCTTTCCTTCGTCTTAGGAAAATAAATAACATTTGCTCACGACACCATTACCTCTTGTTGTCCCTCCCTGGTGCTGGAGTGTTTCTTCTGGCTTTGTTTATATTTTGTTGAGATGGTTGAGGAGGGAAGAGCAGCTGACGGTCACGACAACATAGTGACGGTGAGAGACTGTGATCTCACTCATATTGTACACTGTCTTGTTTATTTTTTGTAGAAAAGATAAACATTAATTTGTTTGTGTATGTTAGATGTCGGTTTGCCGCATGTTTCAAGAGACTACAGTATTTAGAAGGGGAATTTCTGGTAAGTACAGTAAACTGAGAATGATTGTATTGCTTCAACTGCGCTTTAAAAACTCCGGAGAGTGTAATGTACAGTACACTACTTTGTTATGGTCGTCTGGGGAATTCATCTCTGAACCCATGTTTGTTCAAGTGTAGCAGACGTAGTCGTTCACACCAAACTATGGTTTAGGAGTTTAGTGTCCTCTGTACATACGAGTGTCACTTTCGTCCAGCTGTCAGAGTAATTATCTTGCAGGCAAAACTGAGAATGTTGTTTACTTTGTATCTATTGGGGCCATAATGTGTCCCCCACACAATAGTCGTCAAACTCGGTGTACCAACTAGCGATGAAGGGGTCACCCAGGACTCAGCCCTCGAGCTCGCCCAGCTCAAAGCCCTTGATGCCCAAGATGCAAACCTTCTCTCATGTGTTTACGTCATGACTCTGAACCCTAGCAAGAGAAACAGAAGGACATGAATGATACGTGTGTCATAATAAATGTGAACTTTTCTTTCAAGACATTTTTAATGGCATGGATTATCTGACCTTATTTGACCCCTTCTTACTCAATAATTCGTGACCCCGCGATGCCTCCCTTGACCCGCAAAGACACTCTGGTTATCTTATTGCTGCGTAATCCCAAGTAAACCCCTTTTACCCTGCGACTCCTGCTGTCCAGGTGACCGACCTCAATGCCCAAGTCAGAACCTTCAATGCTGAAGTCCTTGCCGTTGAGGTGAACGTGAAAGGTGGCATTTCGGGTACTTTGTGGCAGCCGATGAGGTATTCTCGAGCGATGAAGGGGAAGCCATCCATCATTTTTACGATCCCCTGAGGGAGGGAATGTAGAGGTGGGAGAGGGAGTGTGGTGGTGAGAGAGGGAGTGTGGTGGTGAGAGAGGGAGTGTGGTGGTGAGATAGGGAGTGTGGTGGTGAGAGAGGGAGTGTGGTGGTGAGAGGGGGAGTGTGGTGGTGAGATAGGGAGTGTGGTGGTGAGAGAGGGAGTGTGGTGGCGAGAGAGGGAGTGTGGTGGCGAGAGAGGGAGTGTGATAGCCAGAGAGGGAGTGTGGTGGTGAGAGAGGGAGTGTGGTGGTGAGAGAGGGAGAGTGGTGGTGAGAGAGGGAGTGTGGTGGTGGGAGAGGGAGTGTGGTGGTGAGAGAGGGAGTGTGGTGGTGAGAGAGAGTGTGGTGGTGTGAAAGGGAGTGTGATAGTCAGAGAGGGAGTGTGGTGGTGAGAGAGGGAGTGTGGTGGTGAGAGAGGGAGTGTGGTGGTGGGAGAGGGAGTGTGGTGGTGAGAGGGAGTGTGGTGGTGAGAGAGGGAGTGTGGTGGTGAGAGAGGGAGTGTGGTGGTGAGAGAGGGAGTGTGGTGGTGAGATAGGGAGTGTGGTGGTGAGAGAGGGAGTGTGGTGGTGAGAGAGAGTGTGGTGGTGGGAGAGGGAGTGTGGTGGTGAGAGAGGGAGTGTGGTGGTGAGAGAGAGTGTGGTGGTGTGAAAGGGAGTGTGATAGTCAGAGAGGGAGTGTGGTGGTGAGAGAGGGAGTGTGGTGGTGAGAGAGGGAGTGTGGTGGTGAGAGAGAGTGTGGCGGTGGGAGAGAGAGTGTGGTGGTGTGAAAGGGAGTGTGATAGTCAGAGAGGGAGTGTGGTGGTGAGATGAGGGAGTGTGGTGGTGAGAGAGGGAGTGTAGTGGTGAGAGAGGGAGTGTGGTGGTGAGAGAGGGAGTGTGGTGGTGAGAGAGAGAGTGTGGTGGTGAGAGAGAGTGTGGTGGTGTGAAAGGGAGTGTGATAGTCAGAGAGGGAGTGTGGTTGTGAGAGAGGGAGTGTGGTGGTGAGAGAGGGAGTGTGGTGGTGAGAGAGGGAGTGTGGTGGTGAGATAGAGTGTGGTGGTGGGAGAGGGAGTGTGGTGGTGAGAGAGGGAGTGTGGTGGTGAGAGAGGGAGTGTGGTGGTGAGAGAGGGAGTGTGGTGGTGAGAGAGGGAGTGTGGTGGTGAGAGAGAGTGTGGTGGTGGGAGAGGGAGTGTGGTTGTGAGTGAGGGAGTGTGGTTGGTTTGGTGGTAAGTGAGGGGGACATGGTAGTGGTGGTGGTAGTGGTGGTGGAGATAAGTGAGGGAGGACATGGTACTGGTGGTGGAGGTGGAGGTAAGTGAGGTAGGACATGGTAGTGGTGGTAGTGGTGGAGATAAGTGAGGTAGGACATGGTAGTGGTGGTGGTGGTGGAGGTAAGTGAGGGAGGACATGGTAGTGGTGGTGGTGGTGGAGGTAAGTGAGGGAGGACATGGTAGTGGTGGTGGTGGTGGAGGTAAGTGAGGGAGGACATGGTAGTGGTGGTGGTGGTGGTGGTGGTGGTAAGTGAGGGAGGACATAGTTGTGGTGGTGGAGTGAGGGAGGACATGGTAGTGGTGGTGGAGGTGGAGGTAAGTGAGGGAGGACATGGTAGTGGTGGTGGTGGTGGTGGTGGTAAGTGAGGGAGGACATGGTAGTGGTGGTGGTGGTGGTGGTGGTAAGTGAGGGAGGACATGGTAGTGGTGGTGGAGTGAGGGAGGATATGGTAGTGGTGGTGGTGGTGGTGGTAAGTGAGGGAGGACATGGTAGTGTTGATGGTGGTAATGGAGGACATAAGAAAATAAGAACATAAGTAAATAAGGAGTCTGCAATAGGCCGGTTGGCCTGTGTATGGCAGCTCCTGTCGAGAGTTACTACCACTCTCTATCATCCATGAATCTATCCAGCCTCCCTTTGAAACTTTCCAGCGTTCCAGCACTTGCTACAAGGTTGCTAAGCTTGTTCCACTCGTCCACCACACTATTTGTAAACCAGTTCCTTCCTATCTCCCTCCTAAACCTAATCTTATCCAACTTGAATCTGTTGCTCCGAGTCCTATCCTGCTCGGATATTATAAGAACTTTATCTGTATCACCTTTATTGATTCCTTTCACCCGCTTGAATACTTCTATCATATCTCCCCGCACTCTTCGTCTTTCTAGGGAATGCAAGTTTAGTTTCTTTAACCTATCCTAATATGGAAGGTTTCTAAGTCCCGGAATCATTTTCGTCATTCTTCGCTACATGGTAGTAGTGGTGGTGGTGGTGGTTGTGGAGGTAAGTGAAGGAGGACATGGTAGTGGTGGTGGAGTGAGGGAGGACATGGTGGTAGTGGTGGTGGAGTGAGGGAGGGCTTGGATACAAGTAACTCTCCAATACTCTACCGCTTGGGGGGGGGGGGGGGTGGGGGGATTGAAACTTTTAGGACATAAAAATGATTTAAAACAAAATCAATAGTTTAGCGACATTGGGTAATTGTCTCACTGGCAGACTGAACCTACCTAACGCTGATTGAGGATGCCTTCACACAACTCCAATGTTCATTCATTTTTTTAAATCTAACCAACTTTAACACAGATGAGCTCTGACTGTGACACATAATGACATAAGGTATCGATAAACTGGAGAAATGAACACTGAAAATGTCAACATTGAGAAATAATGAGACTGTGGTGACGATATACGAGTACTGATACAGATTTTTTTTTTTACAGATTGCCCTGGAGGGGGCTAGTTTATTGGGCACCCCCTTACATCCTGTGCAAGGTGAAGCGCAGAAGCGTTTACAGTGCCCAACTGGGAAGCATGCTATGTTCATGCTTGCCTTTATGACTCATGCATTAAGGGCGTGGAAGCCTGAAGGGTCATGGGTTTTGTCAGCAAGTTACATAAAATGACAGAATGATGAGTGTGTGGGGGGGGAAAATTCCCGGTACATTTCATCTGTTTATAGCAAAGCGTGGTAGGTCCCTAATAATGTCAAGTGCCAGGCCTGTGACTAGGAGGAGGGATATCTGGTCAGGGAGGGAAGAGGTGTTGGTAAAGGCAGGGGACCTGTAGGAGGAGGTCATAGGGCAAGTGAGGATGAAGTGAGAGAGGGTAAGCGTACTGATATATTATTACAGATGGTACGAGGGTGGTAGACTGTGGCTGTAGATGGATAGTGTGACCTCTGCTACATGTGGTCACGAAGGTCAGGTGTATTGATTGTAGTGATGACCTACTCAGCTACGGAGGATATTGTGACCTCTGCTACATATGGTCACAAAGATTAAAGACTGACCTCGACCTGGCGCTGGGTGCAGCGATGAAGGAGCTGCCGGTGTCGACGATGGCCTTACAAGTGTTTCAGAAGTTGGTCACGTTGTCTCCTACCTTAATCCTGCCAGATGAGCTCTGAATGTGACTAAAGGCCGGCATAGGGTAATAGGGTCATCACAGGTTAACAAAATCAGTAGGAGTTACCATGGATCAAGAAGGTCAATGGGAATGACTCAGCAGTGATCTGCCAGTAGCCGACCATGAGACAGGCACACACTGTAGTGGAACTCTCCCTCGTAATGGTTGGGTTCTGACCCGCCCAACACCATTATTCTCTTACATATTTCATAACGATACAAATTTAAAAACATTCTCCTTTTTGATGCTAAAGCTCTTTATACTGTACTGTTTTTTCTTATGTGTGTCTATAATTGGTATCTTTTGTTTACGAGTTTGACGACTGTGGTGTTTTGTGTTATTATAGTTTAGGATGGCTACTTAGAAAGTGACCCCGTGACAGTCAATTGCTTCTACAAGACAGCCTTGTCACTGTGTGTCTGTTCTACGCTCTCTACAAGGCTCCCTGGACCAGGTACAATAAAGTATTAGGATGTCTGGACTTTTGAAAAGATCTCTTATTCCAGATGTTTCCATCTCCTGGACTCACCATGGTGTCGAACACTGTATGGATGCCCATGGCGGAGATCTCTGTGAAGGCCTTACCTAGGATGCCGTCGTATTGGTGATGGACTAGTCCAGGGCGATCACGTCAGCTAAGTCCACGTTGTTGCTGCTGAGACAGAAGCGTCAAAGGGGAGGCATCACAGGAGGACAAGGAGTACAGAAGAGATACAGAAGCAGAACAACCTGACTGTTATAGGTTCTTCACATTATAACCTTCATGTATACAAATCGATAGCATCAGCTGGTCGTCTATGATAATATAACCGCTTAAGACAATATTACACACATGTATTTTATGGTAACCATGAACTAGATATTCTCTAACAGTTTCTGAAATGTTTGTAACTCATGGGTTATTCTTTTAGAATTTGTAAATATTTAAGGCAGAGGATACAAGTGTGGTAAGAGAGTTCACCTGGAGAGAAGGCCCTCGAAAAGACCAGTTATATCGATTTCGGAGCCATTCACGTTGTAGATAGGAGACTTGCTCGAGTCATAGCGGTTATGACCTTTGTAAGAGATGAACAACAGGTTTATTGAAAAGTATGGATAACATTTGTCAATTAAAAATCACTTTCAGAGGCCACCTTACATTTCCAGAAAGCACAGACAAAATTGACTTAAACGGGGATGATTGTCAGAGGATTGTAAATTAGGAAACGTATAGTACATCACAGGCTAACAATTTGTCTGTCCATGATATAGAAGACGTGGATACAAACTTCATAGGAAATCCTTAAAGAGAAATACATCTTTCGTAAAGTCGTGTTTTATACCTACAGGGACTTGTTGGGGATGTGGGCTTCTTCAAGCAGTTCAGAATAATAACACTAATAATAATAATGTTAATAATAAAATTATTATTATTATTATTATTATTATTATTATTATTATTATTATTATTATTATTATTATTATTATTATTATTATTATTATTATTATTGTTGTTGTTGTTGTTGTTGTTAGCAGTAGTAGTATTGGTAGTGGTAATTATAAAAAGTACCGTCTACGACTAAACCCAAATATACCATCAGCCAGAAACAAGAAGGGATTTTTTTTCCTGTAAGAGAGGGAACACATGATACACTAAACTGTGTTAGGTAGTAGAGACTCACCTGGGGTTTAATACTTTCATTAAGGTCTGCAATAAAATAAAACATTCAAGTTTAACAAAAGTCGTAATAATGAACTTTGTTGTGAGGGACATTCACCGAAACCCCAACACAAGACTCACATTCCCGTAGTTGATGAGGTTAATGATGTCTGCGCCGACGCCGTTGCGATGGTTCACGAAAGTTCGGGTGCGGTGGAAATCCTGCATGACTGGCCGCCTGCAGTGCACCGTAGTGCTGAGGGACGTCAGCAAGACGTTTGACAAAGTTTGACAAGCGCGGCAGCAATATAAGATCATACAACTGGGGCTACCCGAAAACCTGACACACCTGCTGTGCAACATCATTATGGACCTCAGTGCCAAAATCAAGATGCAAGAACATAGTGTAGAATAATTCTCACTCTCGAGCAAAGTGCCTCAGGGCTCTTGTCTCCCACCAACCCTTACACGCTCTACAATGCTGACCTGTCACCCCCAATCGTCGGCAACGAGTACATCATATATGCCGACGATGTAACACATATTGTCACCTGCCCAGGAAGGTCCACGGCAAGGATGGCGGGACTCACAAACAAAACGAAATTCGAGGTCATACCCATAGCCAAATTCAAGCCGGCGCCATTGAAGATCGACGACGAAGAGATTGAGTACTCTGAACAAGATAGGTTGCTCGGCCTCATCATCTCTCGGACGAGCATTATCTCCCACGTGAAAGACAGACTAAAGAAAGCCAAAGTTGCCGCCGCCAAATCGAAAAGTTTTAAACTGATGCCTGAGAAGATACAAGTCCACCTGTACAAGGCGCTGGTGAAGCCTGTGTTGGAGTACCCACACGTACCACTCGTCACACTCGGGAGAACCAGGCTACAACAACTACAGAGCTTCAAAAACAAGTGTTTGAAGTCAGCCAGTGGCCAAGCGCCACCCTACTAGGAGACAGTGGAATCCTTCCAGCCGAGAAATAAAACAGAGGCCCTCAACGTAGGTTCCATCGCCAAGGGAAGAAGGTTCGGAACAAGCTCCTGGACGACCCTCACCGCCCAGACCACCTACGCGGGGAAAGACATCGACGGAGGGCGACCCCACGCCCAGTGGCCCCGGAATCTGCCGGCACTACAACAACCGAACCCGCGACCCATCTACAGGGGGTATATCCGCCACAACGATCCACCCTAGATTAAAACGTAGATGATATAAGTTCACATTTAACAAGTCACAATCTAGTGAGTCCATAACGTAATACAGAATAAGATTTTAATAAACATGTAATTGTAAAATCAAACTTGTCATTGTCAACCAAAATAACCTCATCCTAAATCCTAGGTTAGCTTAGTTAGTCAACAAACTCTGTATTATGTATTTTAAGGGGGTGTCATCCCCCTCTGTTTAACTCATTAAACTTCTTTTCCAACCTTTCCCCCACACGACTATCTGCCGTGACTTCTCTATCCTTCACGCCTGGCTGTGGCCTTGAGCCCCAACATGCCTTCCATTCTATTAAATTGCTGTTGGTCTTAGACTTTTAGCTCTATTTCTCAGACATCAAGCTAAGACCGACTAGTAGGAAACCTTCAGTGATTTACAGGTATTTTTTTTAAATATCAAGCGTTAGGTTATGCTAGCCGTTTTATCTAGAATAGTTACCCTGAATACGTTTTCTATGAAGATGGCATCATCCAAAACCAGGAGGAACTCTATACAGATTCATAAAAAGAAATTGTATGTAACCAATGAAAATCAAGCATTTATACATATTTATTTAGAATTAAGTAAATAGTTTCTGTCATAATCAACAGTGATTTTAACGCATTTATCTTAAGATAATGCATTTCTAAAAGGAGTTACGTGGTGTGATGCGCACACTTAAGACAACAACGGTGGTAAGAAATTTAGTTTTTGAAACACGTAAAATAGAATAAGAAAGAAATAATGAAGTTGGCATAATTGCATTATGGTTCATTTCCAGTTTCCGCTTCAACTCTCCTACAATAAAAAAAATATCTGAGTCTCACCCATTAACACGAACGTCTGCAGACTCTGTTGTTAGCTAAATGAATACTTGTATAAGTATGGATGAATTTGTATTTTTGCATTATTAATTTATTGGTGTTTTTACTGACCTAGAATATGCGGATATATCCCTTAATTGTTGAAAACCAAGAGCAAATATCAGGGTCAAGAATAATTAGGTGAGACTTTTCATACACGTTATAACTGATCACAGTTGGAACTATGAAGATGACAGAGAGACACTACAGATGATTAGTGTTAATTCTTTATATAAACATACGGGAAGAACATGGTATGAGGTTATTAGTAGGCTTAGGATAATTATGCATTTGCATATGTGCATATGCAAATGCATATTTAAGCCATTTTTGAGGTAAAGTGCATATTCATATTTTTTTGTTTTATAAGGCATATATTTGGAAAATTCCAAAATATTATAAAACATTCTTCAACCTCAAGGGTCAAAAAATTCGCGAGCATAACAGCACCGCTGGGGCAGAAATTACTGATATTTCAAATACAATAAATGTCCATTTTGTTGCACTAATATAAAATCGAAAATACGTGATTTTGTTTTAGCGTCATAATATCCAAAAGGAACATACTTAAGTGACGTTTATATAGCTCAACATTAGGCTGTGGTTTGCTAGGCCGTGATTGGCTGGCCAGTGGACATGAACTGTACGTGATGGGTTCGTGTTCAGCCAGGCAGGATATAGATGCACGGGCTCCATTAGTTCCCTCCTGACACTCTTTTGTTCTTCTGTTTTCTTAAAAGGAAAATACTTTTTTTCAGTATTGTTTTATAAATTACTTTACGTTAGTATATTGTTTTTTGTATTTAATCCTTCTTTAAAAAATCCTACTTCGGCGACATCCTGTCTGGGAAATGAATTTACTGAGAAAATGTACAGAAAAGGAGTCATTAACCTAGTAGTAATTATTTATTAACATATTTTAAGGTGCATATTTATGTGCATATTTTCTCAGTCTTTACTGCATATTTGCATGCATATTTAGCCATTTTTAAATGCATAATTATCCTCAGCCTAGTTATTAGTATGAGGGGTCGGGGAGGTACGGAGTGGCTCGACCCAGTGTGGTACGACTCTCTTCAGCCAATACTAGTAATAGATATTTTAAGTGTGTGGATCGGATATTGAAAAAAGAATATTGGTGCACCAAAGGAAACAGACCTTACCCAGATTTAGCCAACTTGTTCTTTAATTATTACGAGTTCAACTACATGCAAAACAACATGCAAGAGATTAAGCAAATGTTCAAGAAATAAACATATTGATTTTTTTAAGAGTGGCAAAATGTTTGGTAGATTAAAAAAAAACATTGCCTCGATGAACTTGTATGAAAGAGAAAAAAAAGACTAAAAAAAAAAAGATTTAATTTCTGGACACTTAGATAGATTTAGAAGACAAACGCATGGATGTCATATTTCAAATAATTAATTTCCCTTTTTTGTCCGGAAACATTAAAAAAAAAAGAGTAAAGCTATAGAGGTTTTCAAATCTTAACTTATTCGTTATAGTAGATTTTGTGTTAAATGTGAAGAATGCAATTTACTAATGGATAAATTACAACACGTACCTTCTGAAAAAGCTATGACATAGTAACAAATATATTCGTATGGAACTAAAATAACTTCTCTGGCTGATGAGTAACATTAGGAAGACTAAACAAAGTCGCGGGTTAGCAGTAAACGTACTGTACTGTAGGTAAGTGGGAGGTGGGGTTGAGTAACAATGGGAGATATCTCATGTTAAAGATCAGAAAGTATTTCACCCTTCTCCATTAGTAAATATATAGAATTAGTATATTTTTTATATTTTAATTATAATTTATTTTTGTTTTGTATATACGATTATTTTTTAGATTCAGTGTATAACACATCCATATTTCATATATATATATATATATATATATATATATATATCTATATATATATATATATATATATATATATATATATATATATATATATATGTATATATATATATATTTTTATATATATATATATATATATATATATATATATATATAAATATATATACCTTACTTTAAATCATGCATTCTATGACAGCTATTTTTTACAAGGAAGCGCCGATTTTGCCTCCTGATACCCGATTTTGAGCATCCTTTCATCCTCGCTCTCCTCGTTTTCACGTCTTTTATTGCTGCCTTCCTCTCTTACGGTCATACACCATTTTCACTCTCCTCCATTGCCCCTCTCTTTACTTTTCTTCTTTCTCCTCCTCTTCACTTTTCTATCTCTCCCTACCTCTCAATTCCTATCTCCCTCTCAATTCCACTCCTACCTCCCTCTCAATCCACCCTCCCACTTCCCTCCATCCTTACTTCTCAACCTTTCCCTTCCTCCCTCCGTACCTCTTCCCCTTCCTCCTCCTCCTACTCCAGAACATTTACCCATGGAACTCTGCGGCAACTTGCGCCAGCAGTAGCAGCAGACAGGCAAGGGACCTCATGTTGTGTGGTGGTGCTGAGTTTTCAACTAGGTCTCCCTTTCCTCCGCCTTTCATACGCTTCAAGGGTCTCAGCCGACGACCTCCCCTCCCTTTCTCCATCACCCCTATCACCCGTCTTCTTGTTCACTGGCGCCATGCTACCCACGTCTACCTGCCCACGTTTGTCATGTTTCCATGGTAAAGTGGCAAGCAGGCCATCTCGACCTGTTGACAACATGTTAACTACTGACTGACTTACATAGGTTGGATGGATATATGAGCAATAGGGGTTGGGTGTGAATGGGACTGCCCAGTATGGGCCAATTGGCCCGTTGCAGTTTCCTCCATTATTATGTTCTCATGTTATCTACTGACTTACTTACATCATATTAACTACTGACTGACTTACATCATGTTTATTTTTTACTGACTTACATCGGGGTTTTTTTTATTTCCTAAAATAAGGAACAGAAATAAATCCTATAATATGGAGGCTCATCAGAAAGAGGAATATATGAAGAAAAAATAAAGAATGAAATATACTTTCGCAAGTGTTAGAAGGGATGAGAGGATAATGGTATGAATATTAATGGTCAAATCTAAGGGGAGGAGGGCTATGGGAAGACAGAGACAAGGACGGGTTAATTTAATTAAAACTTGCGGTCCCTGTAGAGTTGTAAAAATGGGGAGGACTATTAAAAACAGTCCATGAACGTTTGGAATGCACAGCCATGGTCAGCTAACCTAACCTAACCTAAATCTAAACCAAGTGAACGTGGTAGTGACCTCCACCAGTAGGAGGGCTCTGAGCAGTCGATACCCAGTATGTTATTCTAACGCCATCTTATAGTTTGTTACCATTCGGCCAAGTCACAGGAGCAGCATTTCCAGCCCCCTCACAGGCGGTATTGGAGGGAAAGCAGTGATAATTAGTCTGGTAAGTTACGTATGTGTTTATGAGCACACTTAATTTGGCAGTGCGAGTAATACCAGGAATACCATGATTCACTTACTCCAGCACAGTGTCATCTGGACCACCGTGTAGGAGCCTGGGTATTATCATGAAGTTGATTATAATTATTCTCTCTGTGGTAATGGATATTCCCAGCTCTCACTGTCACACACTTCATCAAGGTGTGAGCGGTTTGAGGGCCAGGCAAGAAAGTTTTTATTACGCTAGACCAACCAATAGGTGTGTGTGTGAGCATGTGTGTGTGTGTGTGTGTGTGTGTGTGTGTGTGTGTGTGTCTGTGTGTGTGTGCGTGTGTGTCTGTGTGTGTGTGTGTGTCTGTGTGTGTGTGTGTGTGTGTGTGTGTGTGTCTGTGTGTGTGTGTGTGTGTGTGTGTGTGTCTGTGTGTGTGTGTGTGTGTGTGTGTGTCTGTGTGTGTGTGTGTGTGTGTGTGTAATAATAATAATAATAGAAAAAAAAATAATAATAATAATAATATTAATAATAATATTATAATAATAATAATAATGATAATAATAATAATAATAACAATAATAATAATTAATGGTTTATTAAGATAACTTGGCAGTCTGAAGGCTGAGAATATACAATGAACAGAGATGATAAGTTACTTATGGTAAAATTGGGGAGTGGGTCACTTGATAGACAAAAGTCTTCAATACAAAAAACATAAGAAACATAGACTAACACATAGACTAACTATAGATCTGGTACTGTGGGAGATGGTCTTGTAAACATTCTTGTGACATGATATTGGTGTACGAACAAAGTCCTTCCCACTGTTTGGATGGCCGTCGTACCTGGGTGCTAAGCCGCTACCTCACTACAGGTATATAGAACAAAGATCAAGGACAAAGTTGGGCCTTTAAAGTCAGGGAGGGGGGAAGTGATCAATGGCAGTGAGAAATAAGCAAAGCATTGAACAGCTACATTTTATCAGTTTTCACAGAAGAAATTCGCGAGGAAATTCCAGAGGTGGAACTGATATTTAGGAGAAAGGAAGAAGAGAAATTAAAGAATATCACTATCAGAAAAGAGGATGTTCTTAAGAGGATAAATAAACTAAAGAAGGAAAAATCCCCAGGGCCGGATGAAATTTTCCCTCTAGTCTTGAAAGAGTGTAGGGAACAGATTAGCGGACCCCTTGTAAATTTATTTACAAAATCATTAGACACCAGAGTTGTGCCAGACTTGTGGAAACAGGCAAATGTAGTACCCATATTCAAAAAGGGAGACAGAGCATCAGCGTCAAATTACCGGCCGATCAGTTTGACGTCAGTAGTGGGGAAATTTCTTGAATCAATTATAGCAGATAGCATCCGATCGCATTTAGAGAAAAGCAAATTAATCTACGACCCTCAACATGGGTTTACAAAGGGAAAATCTTGTCTAACAAATCTGCTGATGTTTTTTAGGAAAGTCTTCGAGGTAGTAGATAATGACGAAAATTACGATGTTATTTTAACTTTAGCAAAGCATTTGACAGAGGCTTCTGAGAAACGTTAAGGCTCATGGTATCGAGGGCGAAGTTTTGAATTGGATAAAATCATGGCTCACCGATAGAACGCAGAGGGTCAGTGTAGATGGTGTTAAATCTGAGTGGGGCTGTGTAACCAGCGGGGTTCCCCAGGTCAGTACTAGGCCCACTCTTGTTCATAATCTACATTAACGATCTAGGTACTGGGATCAGCAATGACATAAGCAAGCTTGCGGATGACACCAAAATAGGGCGGCAGATTAATTCAGGGCAGGATGCAAATGCACTACAGGAGGATTTAAATAAACTGCAGGGGTGGTCAGAAAAATGGCAAATGAAATTCAACACAAGCAAGTGCAGCGTACTTATTATTGGAAGAGCAAATACTGTCAATGTATACAGCCTTAACAACATCAACCTAGAGAAGTCGACATGTGAAAGAGACTTAGGGGTACTTGTAAGCCCGGACCTACGGCCAAGAAAACAGTGCGTTAATGTTCAAAATAAGGCAAACAGAGCATTAGGTTTTATATCTAGAAGTGTAAGTAATAAGAGTGCAGAGGTCTTATTGCAACTATATCTTGCGCGAGTCAGGCCGCACCTCGATTATGCTGTTCAGTTCTGGTGCCCTTATTATAGAATGAATATCTATTCACTAGAGTCGGTGCAGCGAAGAATGACGAAAATGATTCCGGGACTTAGAAACCTATCATATCAGGATAGGTTAAAGAAACTAAACTTGCATTCCCTAGAAAGACGAAGAGTGCGGGGAGATATGATAGAAGTATTTAAGTGGGAGAAATGAATCAGTAAAGGGGATATAGATAAAGTTCTTATAATATCCGAGCAGGATAGGACTCGTAGCAACGGATTTAAGTTGGATAAGTTTAGGTTTAGGAGGGAGATAGGAAGGAACTGGTTCACAAATAGGGTGGTGGACCAGTGGACCAAGCTTAGCAACTTTGTGGTAAGTACTGGAACGCTGGAAAGTCTTAAAAGGAGGCTAGATAGATTCATGGATGATAGAGAGTGGTAGTAACTCTCGACAGGAGCTGCCATGCACAGGCCAACCGGCCTATTGCAGACTCCTTATTTTCTTATGTTCTTCTTATGTACAGCTGCAGATGTTTAGCACATCCACCACGTGGTCCGTGTAGGTCCTTCAGCTCACATAGGGTGTTGGAGATGGTTCTTGTTCCTCATGTGATGTAGCTAGGAATTCATAGTTCCTCATTTCTCTCCTGATATAGTTTGGAGTCTTTCTTGGATTCTCATCCAGTGTATGTATGTGTGTGTGTGTGTGTGTGTATTGTTATGCATAGTGTAATGCACAATCATACATTGAATTATGTGCTCGTTACCCTCCCCTTCCGTGTGGTGGTGGCGTTGGTGTCGGGATGACTACGTGTCATGGTGGAATGTATATAAAATATTTTATATAATTATTTGTGAGCAAAACTGGTAATTGATACCTAAATTGAGTAACCCAAAATGTTTGTATGTTTAACTATTTATGCCGCTTAATGTAGTAGTTGTTTGATTTTAGTCGTGTTTAGGCTTGGAGTTCACCGGTGCCTGGGTGTGAGTTGGGGAGCCACGGCTGGGCATCGGTGCTGACAGGACGTCTGGGTCAGTCAGTGGTGGACACCTTCTCTTATAGGGTTTAGTAAATTATTATATATTCACTCCTGCTCTATTAATATGTATTGTGAGTATAGTGCAATCAATTATTGTGTTACAATGTGATTTATGGTTAATATATTATGTACATATTAATTGTTTATTAAGGATGGAAAACCAAGTGCAGTTTAACTCGGTAACCAGTCATTACCTATGATTGTTTGTCCTAGGCTAAATATTTACAAAGTCCAATAATCATGTATATTATTAATTTAAGAAATTAATTTATCCATCCATTATTTAAGACGCACACTTATTATTGTAAATTTTATTAAAAATTTTATTGACGTGTATAATTCCAAACCTTCACTACCGAATTGTTGTGATAAAGTAAGAGGGCTGTGGTTGAACCCATGACGCACAATTTCGTCCTTATTTGCGTTTATACATTTTGCATTTAACATTGTCGTGTATTGAAATAACATTAATTTTAAGGGATAATTATTAATGATTAAGTTGTGCTGAGTTGCCAATTTGTTTTTTCTAGTGTCATATGTGCCCTCATTATTATATTCATCTTTGCTAAGTTATGGCATAACAGTATGTATATATCTGTCTGTGTAAGTATTTGTGTGTGTGTATGTACAGTCACCCAAAAAAGTCCTGTCGCGAACCATGAACCCCGAGATTCAGACTCTTGAATCCGAAGCATTTATGGACAGAATAATGTATCAATGTCTAATGCTTCGGGTTCACGAGTCTGAATCGTGGTTCGCGACAGGACTTTTTTGGGTGACTGTACAGTATGTGTGTATGTGTGACAGGTGTACACGAGGTGATTCATCTTCTCACACACACCTGAGAAATTTCAAGAGTTGGTAACTGAGTTTTCTCTTACCTGACGACAAAATGCCTCCCCAGGGAAAGTATTCACCTGGTGTAGTTGTTTCCAAGGTACACACACACACACACACACACCTGCGTCTGGCTCAATAAGATCACTGTAGCATTTGGTAATTAATTGCTAACTTATACTTAAGGGCGAGGTACGAGTGGAAGCCCAGTCATATCTTCTAGTTCTTGTCCTTAATTAAGAACAGGTAAGAACACTCCTGTATATGAAGGATGAATGGTATGTTAAGGTCCCAAGACGTGAGGACATTACCAGCGATATGACTCAGGATTCCAAGAAATGTAGTTTAAAAACTGATAAAATAATATTAACAGTAAAATAACAAAAACAATAGTTATGATAAACATGAAAAGAAGAGATAGCAGAGAGGGAGAAAAATAATAAGATATGGGTATTATTTTAATGGTAAAAATAAAACTAGTAATAAAACAATACAATTAATGGTGATAATTGTAGTACAGCCAACAATGCTAAAGACAATAACAAAACAATATTAATAATGCTTATAAAATAGGTGTAAAATTATACTAATACTAATGATAATAATATATTAGAAGAAGAAGAAGAAGAAGAAATATTCTTGTTAGAATAATTATAATACCAATAATGAACAAATATAATAATCAAAACGGAGACATATACAAAAAACGATAATAATAACTAGAAGAAAAAGTATAAGCGTAAATAAATAAATAAATGAATAGGAACAAAATGTATAAAAGTTATATTTGTGAAAACGTGTCAACATTGTTCAATTGTTAAGAAATATCTTAGGTTCCGCTCCTTAACATAAATGACACACAAACTTAAGACAGATCTGGAGAACGATGTGCTCAAAGACCTCTGGCCGTTGAAGCACCAGGAATAAAACTTACAAAAAACTCTAACTTATTGAACGGCAGACTCGACCAAACTCGACCCACGGCACACCAACTCTACTAACTTCAGCAAAACTTCTGATCAAATATCAGGTGACCGTCTGGAATAACTTCGTAATGAGATGAAACGAGAGAGAGAGAGAGAGAGAGAGAGAAGGATGGATAGATGATAGGTGGGGCCGTGTTGGAGCGGGGGCGATAAAATGATAGTGTGGGAACTGGCAGATGTAGTCGGCAGGAGGGAGTGAAGGAGGCAAGGTGCGAGGGAGGAAGCGGGGAAGACAGGAAAGAAAAAAGAGATTAGATGAAGAAAGGAGATACAAAGGAAATGATGTTGTATAAAATGAATAAACGTAAGACGGGGAAAAGAAAAATGAGAATGAGAAAATAGAGCTAGAGAAATTTAAATGAAAACCTATCCTCCCTTCCTGCCTCCCTCCTTCTCTCCCTCCCTGCTTTCCTATCCCCTTCTCTGCTTCCCTGTTTCCCTTCCTATTACAGATAAGGACCGCCGTGTGATGTACACCTTAAAGCCTACACTTACACATATATTACATATATTCACACATGTGTTGCCCACACTCCGAAAACTACACTGAACATACATGCACACTATACATTATATACAAATATATTACATACACTACCTACACACATTCACTGAGGTCGACTATACCACATGGATATAGCCCGACAACACCCTGTGATCATACAGCTGTACAACACCACAGCTGCAACAGGGCATTCCGAGACAAGACCTCAGCTGACACAATCCCAGAACCATGAGTTATACGTGGCAGGGGATGAAGTCCGTGAGGTTAACTCCCTCACCTTCAACCTCTCCCGAGAAGCTGAACCTCCTCGTTCTGAAGAGGTTCTTTACTCGTAATCGTATAAAGGTGATAACGAAGATCGTCCGCCGGCCTTATGGTTACCTTCGGTGAAAGGGTGGGCGAGAGGTGGGTCACTCTGGTGAGTGATTCAGGTGGGTAACATAGGTGTGTGACAGGTGGGTGACTCAGGTATGTGAAAGGCGGGTGACTTAGGTGTGTGAAAAGGTGAATAACTCAGGTGTGTGGCTCAGGTGCATGACCCAGTGTGAGACAGGTGTGTTCGGTTAGGTTAGGTTAGATTAGGTTAGGATTAGGGTGAATATATTTTAAGTTATTGCTGCTGATGACCGACACAAACACGTCCGCTTCTCTGTTATAGTTAAGATCCAGTAGTTATGGAATCCCACTCACACAGGAGTCAGTGGACGCTAATTCCTTACCTGAACTCGTATCTAACTAGGTATTGCTGAATGTGAATTGAAATCCCTAAAAGAACTCTGAATACTATTATGAAGAAAGAAGAACTTACATAAGAATTGAAAATAAGCAGACGAGGCCAAACAGGCGCCAGTCAATCTATTGTCTACCGTGTTATGTACCAAATAAAGCATGTATATAGAACAATAAACAAGATCACTGTCTATATGCCCCTCCTGCCGATGTGAACAATACTAAATGCAACAACATGTAAGGCCAAACATCAGTCCACTTTTAGGCACCGGTTCAAACATACAATACAATAACACAAAGCTTTATAGATGATGGGAAGATAGCTGATATTTTCACAGTGTATGCAAATATTCCATTAAGTAGACAAAGCAACTCCTATGTAAAAATCCATACGGACTGTGTACAGGAAATACTCTGTGATATTTAGTACCCAAATAACATGATCAGTGAGGTATAAAAAACATCTGTGATTCTTGTGTAATAATCTAGCACTGCAGCTCACAGGACAAGAATTGGGGTGACAATAAGCTCTACCCAGTGGAGTGTGTAACAGATGGGTGGAGGTGGATGAGCAAGTAGAATGAACGTGGATGGGTAGGTAATTAGGATGGAGTTGGGCAAGTGGGCGAGCACGATGTAGTGGATGGATGTGAGAGTGGACAGGGTGTATTAGATGTACTGTAGGTATGTGAGTGGGCGGGATAGGTGGAGGTGGGTTACTTGGTTAGTCCAGGAGGGCAGACGGGGCCCTCGCCACCTATCCGATAACAACCGCACTCGTCACCTGTTGTCTCCCACACACACACACACACAGTTGCTACCCTCACCACCACCTCAACACTCAAGCACTTCATTTATTCATTGACACATGGGGTGCCAGGGTGTGCCATAATATGCCATAAATAGCAGGCGGTGGCAGTGGGGGTACTAGAGAATGCCAGTGGGTGCCAGGGGGTGCCAGGGGATACTTAGTGTTCAAAAGGACGCCAGCGGATTCCAGTATGTCTCAGGGTATGCCACGTGATACTAAGAGGTGTCAGTAAGTGCCAGGACATGCCAGAGAGTGCCATAGGATACCAGAGAGTGCCAAAGGATAATAGAGGGTATATCAGTGAGTGCCAGGGAGTTCAACCACCTTTTTCCACTGAAAAACGAATGTAAAGGGGATATAGAATGGTTGACAAACTGACCTTTGAAATGTTGAGACGAGTGTAGGTTTCTATCCTTTCCTTCAGTCCTCCCCGCTTATGTTTTCCAATGATAGTTCCCCCCCCCCCACCCAAATGAAAGATGGCCAATTGAACCTAACCTAACCTAACCTAACCTAACCTAACATAACCTAACATAACCCAACATAACCTAACCTACCTAACCGAACCACATCTAACCTGACCATGGGGAATGACACCAGAAGCGACACATCACGTGATAATCGTGGTGCTGTGTGTGTGTGTGTGTGTGTGTGGAAAGACATTAACTATTGAACACAGCTTATCAGAAAAAAAAAACTGAGGCGATAATTGCCTTGCCTTTTGTTAGCTGACTTGCCCATGGGAAAGTGAGAGTGTTTCACCTGTTCTTAAGAATACCTAGTCTGAGTAAAATTAGTTCTGGATTTTACTCTCATGAGGTTGTAGTAGACGACAGTGAAGATACCATACAACAATTACCTACACTAATAAGATAATAATGCCACTATTAAATGGTAAATTAAAAAAAAATCACATTGAGTTAATGTAATAAGTTCTTACAAGACAGAGTTAAAATGAAAGACGCGGTGGTGACTGTCTTGAAACCTCCCGACTCCCCACCATCACCACCAGCTGTCTTGAAGAGCGACGAATTATACCTTCGGTCGTGGTGGTGATCCTTAAAAAATAACACTGGTCAACAAAGTTTTTGTTGCATTGCTATAAACACTTGATTCTACCTAATTTGGGTGTGCTGATCTCATATCTGAAGTTAGTTTCTTTCTGTAAGCTCTAGTTTTTTTGCAATCAAGGTATTTTGAAATTTCAAAATTTCGTCTTCGTCTTATTGACCTCGTCGTCTATCTTGAAAAATATGTCATTAAACTGTCATTAAATTAGCTGGGTAATAAACAATAAAATATTACATATTCTAAATTTATTCAACAACACAATTTGAAACATGTTCCATCTAAAACAAAGGTTGAAATTTGTATAAAACTCATTGTTAGGTAAGAAATTTGTTACTATGAGGAGACAAAGCCCAATCACATTTTAGCCAGGTAGGAATTTGCGCTTGAAGCTCTTGCGTTTGTGAAATGTCTCAGGGTACTCTCGTTTAATGCTCCAGCAGTAGTCTGCCATCATATGCTTGTCCCATCTCCCTTGGTAGCGGTCTTCCATGGTCTTGAGATCCTGATGAAACCGCTCGCCTTGCTCGTCACTTACTGCCCCTAGGTTCTCAGGGAATCTATCAAGATGACTATATAGGAAATGGAGTTTGACACTCATATTGCATCCAAGGTCATGAAAGGCTGACAACATGGTTGCTACAAGGGTTTCATAGTTGTCAGCCTTTTTATTACCAAGAAAGTTTTCCATTACCGCCACAAATGAAAGCCATGCACCCCTTTCCTTGTCGTCCATCTTTCTGACAAAGTCTTGATCACGTACAAGTGCACGAATTTATGGTCCATCAAACACACCTGCCTTTATCTTCTCAAATGACAAAGCAGGGTGAGCAGAGACTATGTGTTGGAAGCATTCACCATCAGTATTTAATGCTCTGACAAACTGTTTCATCAGGCCCAGCTTGATATGGAGAGGAGGAAATATGATCTTTTCTCGACTGACGATTGGATCATTGACAATGTTTGGCATACCAGCTTCCAGAGTCTCACGTAAGGGCCACTCCTTCAGGTTCCAATGCCTGTCTCTAGCTCGGCTGTCCCACATGCAAAGAAAGCAGGGATACTTTGTAAATCCTCTTTGTTGGCCAAGAAGGAAGTTCACCATTTTGAGGTCAACACAAATTGTCCAGTTGTGCTCATGGTATTTTAGCAGGTGAATCACAGTTTTAATGTCATTATACTCCTCTCGTAAGCACACAGAATGACCCACTGGAACAGCTGCATAGACATTACCATTATGTAGTAGCACACACTTCAGGCTACGCTTACAACTATCTAGAAATAATCGCCAGTCATTTGGACTATACAATGGAATCCCTAATTCCTGGAGAAGACCCGGGATATTATGACAGTAAACAAACTTATTCTCCTCTGTAAAGAATGGCACAAAATCCTGTTCCCGCTTTCTGAAGTCTGAAACTTTTGTGGTCTGGTTCAGTAGAGCCTTTTCTTGCAACCTAGAAGCTAGAACTTCTGCTGCATTTTTGGAGAGACCCAAATCACGCACAAGGTCATTCAGCTCTGGCTGACTAAACTTCTGAGGGGTTGATGACTCTGGTGTACCATCAGAAGAATCGTCGGAATCTGCAAGTATTTCTTGAGTTTCATGTTCACTCTCTTGGTCTTTGTCGCTTCCCTCCTCTTCAGCTGGAGACAACCCATTAAAAACTGGAACTGGTAGCTCATCAGAGTGCAAAGTAGGTCGAATTGCTGAAGGGATACTAGGATACGATATTTTATGTCTGTTTTTCTTGCCAACACCCTTCGTATTGATCAGACAAAAATAGCAGTCAGTTGTGTGGTCCTTCGGTTCTCGCCAGGTCATGGGAATTCCGAACGGTAAGCCCTTACGTTTTCCTTTTGTCCCGTCACGCAGCATTTCTTCGCAGTTATGACACACAGCATGTGGAGCCCATTTTTTGTCTTGGTCGCCAAGAGTAAGTCCGAAGTACGCTTTATAGCCGCGCCTCACAAACGATGTTATATTGCGCCTCTGACGAATAAGCGTGAAGTATCCACAAATATAACAGAAGGCATCAGGTTTGTTCACACATTGATTTCTCTTTGTAGCCATGACCAAATCTGAAAGAAAAAACAGACAAAATTATATCTCCCTATTGATACCATAATCGTGTAATTAATTAATTTGACCGCAAACGGCTAGAATGTAAAACCTCAAATTACATGAAAACTGGAGCATGCAGAACAAAACTGGTTTCAAATATGAAATCAGCAGATCAAAAATGGTAAGAAACAGTAAAGAAATCTCATGCAACTGGGAATTATAAAAATTTTGTTGTCCTGTGTAATCTGCAAAGAAGTTGCACCAAACTGAGTGACTAACGTCACAAGGCCATTATCAGTATGCTCGACTCTAGGTAGTAGGTAGTAGGCAGCTACCAAACAGGGAGGTACTACCGCTTGGGAAGATATTGGAAGCATAATGTATTGTCTAATCGTAGATCCTGCTGCCATATGGCATCACGAAAATTGTGACCAAGTCCCAGGTTGCTGATCTGTTTTTCTATCACATTTACACACAGTTGTAGGGTCTCAATTGTTTCTCTTACATGACAACACAACATACATATAGCGTTTCTCACTTGATTTTTTCATTCTTGTATTTCTTTGCATTTATTATTATTATTATTTTTTAGTTATTTATTGGGCACCCCCCTACATCCTTGTGTAAGGTGAAGCGCAGAAGCGTTTACAGCGCCCAACAGGGAAGCATGCTAAGTTCATGCTTGCCTTTATGTCTCATGAGTTAAGGGCGTAGAAGCACGAAGGGTCAAGGGAGTAGAAGCCTGAAGAGTCAGTGGTTTATGTCATCAAGTTATTGGAAACTCCATCAACTCCCTGAATACGAATTCGCAACTTTCAACTTACAACAGGTACCTACTTTACTGCTAGGTGAACAGGGACTAATGGGGGCTAGGAAGTAAGTCCAAACAACTTCCACCGTCCCGGGAATCGAACCCGTGACATCTCGCTTGCGAGGCGAGAACGATACCGATTCTACCACCGTGCAGGTACACGCAAGTGATCAAGTGACTCCTGAGGCACGTTAATGATCCTCTTATTGACTATGTTCCTGTGTATTGGAATTATACAAACTTTATTTAATCTAACGTAAACACAGTCTGACTTAACCTAACCAGACCTATCCCAGACTAACCAGGCCTAATCTAAAGTAACCCAAATTAATGTAATTCAATCTGACTCATCCCAACTTAACCTAATATAGACCACCTAACTTAATATAACCTAACCTAATCTAACGTACACAGTTCACGGAAGCACGAGAGTTTGTGGGTGTAAATTTGTCATGTTTGTGACCAAACAACATACACCCAACACGCAGGTAACAGAGCCATATATAACATGATGTTAAAAGCTGTCAGGTAAAGATAAGTTAACATCGCCACCGGCTACACCTTGGCTCAGAATATCTCCGTCCCATTTTTATTTTCTTAGTTGTGGGTTAAAAGTTAATTTACGACCTTTGACTGCTCTCTCTCTCTCTCTCTCTCCAAAACAAAGCTACTCGGTAACAATGGTGACGAGGAGAAATACTGTACATAGAGGACATGTGGGTTTAGCTGGAGGCAGAGTACAGTATATTGTTAGTTTAATGTACAGTATACAAAGGCAAGGCAATGGCGACATGTGGTGTAATGGCCAGCAAGCTCGCCTCACAAACGAGTGGACCCGGGTCCGATCCCCGGGTAGGATGAACTATGGGCAAGTTTCTTTACGCTATTTGCCTCTGTCTACTCGGCAGTAATTGGGAACCTGGACGTTAATCGATTTGAGGATCGTGATCCGGGGTAATGGTTACCCAGTACTCGCTAACTCAATGTGTGGTTGTTGTGTTGGCGACAGTTTCTACACCGAAGAAAATCACCCCTAGGTGGACCAAAGGGCCGGCCATCCTCGTACACGAGGGGCAACCATTATACAAAGGCAAGCATGAGCCGGCCAATTTAGTCAGTGTTTGGTTTTTGTCAGCGAAAATAAATTAACTTGTTGGCGTCTCCATTGTGTACCTGAGTGTGTTGTTTTGTTGTGTGTGTGTGGTGTTGTGTTTTGTCTTTGTGTGAGTTCTGTTGTGATGAGTTTTGTCGTAACGGGTTGTGATGTGTTTTTGGGTGAGGTGTGTTTTGTTTTGTTGTGTTATGTTGTGTTCCAGGGTAAGGTGTTGCATGTTGTGTTATTTTGTGTGATTAGGTAAGGTATTGCGTGTTTTGTTGTGTTCCTGGTAAGGTGTTGTGTATGGTGTTATGTTCGCGGTAAGGTATTGTGTGTTGTGTTGTGTTCCTGGGCGAGGTGTGTTGTGTTGTATTATGGTCCTGGGTAAGATGTGTTATGTTGTGTTGTGTTCCTGGGTAAGATGTGTTATGTTGTGTTGTGTTCCTGGGTAAGGTATTGTGTATGGCGTTATGTTGTGCTGTGTTCCTGGAAGGCGTGTGTTGTGTTGTGTCGTGTTTCTGGGTTAGGTGTTGTGTGTTGTGTTCCTGGGTAAGGTATGTGACAGGTGTGTGATTGGTGGGTGACTCAGGTGTATGACTCAACTGTGTGACTTAAATACAAAAGTAATAGACGAATAACTTAGGAGTGATGTAGTGAGGAGTGGACTTGAGGTGTGGAAGGGTGGAGATGTGTGTGATCAAGGTCTCTCGCTCAGCTGATACAAGTGTCAACTCAGACGTGGCATGGTGTAGTGACGTCAGACCCACGTCAGTATATCGTCGTTATTCCTGGATTGCTGACGTCGTGAGATTGAGTGAGTGTGAGTAGAGGTGCTGATGAGTCCTCAGGTGAGTCTAATCTCTATGAGTAGGGTTGACTCATCACTGAGTGAGTGAGGAGAGGGCTGGCCGTGTTGTTGACAAAACATTTTCCAACTAATAACCAATACATACTGGTCGTTAACTCACTGCTGCTGACGTGTGTAGACATCATAACTTATGACTGGGTGACTCAGTGCTTCTCGAATGTTCTCGAATCTGACCCCTACCATAAGGGTAATGTAGATGAAATAGAGAAGCCATTTTTTCACCAAATTTTTGGGTAGTTGGGTGGTTGTTTGTGTGCCACCGGTCGTTAATGGATTCCTTATCGCTGCCACCACCGTTTATGTAACAGGTGCTGCACCCATTCGTGTGACCAGTGCTACTAATGGCGGACACCGCTGGAGATATATGATGTCACGTGTTACTGAATGCTGCTCTTGTTACTGTATAATAGCTGTTCTATAGCTAGTAAAGATATTGTACTGTACTCAAGGGTCATCCAGCACTTGAAGCCGTGTGCAGTGCACATTAGATAATGATAATTATACCACTGTATTACCTGGAAACCCCCTATATACTTGCACGGCCCTATACACACACAATGGACCCATGGTTCTGAGAGGATACTAACCACCAAGTAGCCACACCAAGGCTCACCTGCCAAATGAAGGAGGTAGCCAGTGATTGGCTTTCAAATACAAATAACACTGATGAAGCATAATGCCATAGTGGGTGTGGCTGGTGTCACGGGTATGTGATTTATATTTAAATATGTTTCTATGGTCATACTTTTCCTCATTATATATGATGTGGGTTTTTTTCTATGCTGGGTTCTCCTGCACGTATTGTGTCATCCTTCCCGCGAGGCACGAGTTTCTCCTAGTTCTTGTTCTTAATTAAAACAGGTAAGAAGAACACTCCTGTATATGAAGGACATAACCAGCGATACGACTCGGGATTCCAAGAAATGTAGTAAACAAAATTACAAAATAACAATAATAGTAAACAATGCTAATGGTAATAGCAAAATAAATATTTATAAGACTAATAATAAAATAGGAGTAAAATTATACCAACACTAATGATAATAATAAATGTAAAAATAGCAAGAAGAACAAGAATATGTAGATAAACAAAAATCAATAAGAACAAAATGTCTAAAAGTTATATTTGTGAAAACATGTCAACATTGCTCAATTGTTAAGAAATATCTTAGGTTCTGCTCCTTAACATAAATGACACACAAACTTAAGACAGATCTGGAGAACGATGTGCTCAAAGACCTCTGGTCGTTGAAGCACCAGGAATAAAACTTACAAAAAACTCTAACTTATTGAACGGCAGACTCGACCAAACTCGACCCACGGCACACCAACTCTACTAACCAGTTGAATGGGCCTCTAATTCACGCATAGTTTCAGCAAAATTTCTGATCAAACATCAGCTGAGTGTCTAGAATGACTTCTTAACGAAACGAAACGAAAGAGAGAGAGAGAGAGAGAGAGAGAGAGAGAGAGAGATGAATGGATGGTAGGTGGGGTCGTTTTGGAGCAGGAGTGATAACATAATGGTGTGGGAACTAGCAGATGGAGTGGGCAGGGGGAAGTGGGGGAGGGGGTGAAAGGGGGAGGGAGCGAGAGATTGAGGGAGAAATGAAAGAAGCGAGGGAGAGAAGAAAATAAAAAAGGAGAATAGATGATAAAAGGAAGTACAAAGGAAATATTGGAGGAGAGAATGTATTAAAGAAAGGACGGGTGAAGCATGGCAACTGTGGGCAGGCTGACGGGGGTGGGGGTAAGGAGATTGGGAGGAAAGGTCGTCGGTTGAGAGATAAAGATGTCTAAAAAGCGTATAAAAGGCAGTGTCTCTAGCATTTAAGTGAAGTCACGACCTGGCCAGACACTCAGCACCACCACACAACATGAGGTCCCTTGCCGCTCTTCTGCTACTGTTGGCTCTCGCTGCCGCAGAACTCCACAGGTATGTGTTCTGGAGGAGGAGGAGGAGGTAGGGAAGGATTGGTAGGTAAAGAAAAAGCGTTGAGAAGTAGGGAGGGAAGTAGGGGTTGGGAGTTAAGGAAGAAAGGAGGGAGAGACGGAGGGGAGGGGAGGAAGGGAGGGAGAAATGGGTTGTGGAGAAGGGAGAAATACTAAGAGAGGGGTAATGGAGAAGGGTGAAAAAGGGAATAAATGAGGAAATTAAAGAAGGGGAGAAAGTTAGAGAGAAGAAAAAAATGAAGAGAGTGCGAAGGTGAGCGACAGACAAAGTGATGTGTAGGAAGTGGAAACAGAAAGAGAGGAAGATTTTAACATAGATGAAGAAATACAAAGAGGGGAGAAAGCGAGAAAAAACAAGAGTGAGAAAATAACGAAAAGAGAAAGAAATGAGCTACCAACAGAGAGAAGAGATAAAAATAGAAGGTAACAAAGGGAAATGTAGAAGAAACGGGGAATGTAAAGGAGAGGGAGAGAGGGAAGAATAAATATGAGAAACAGACGGAGATAAGCAATTACGTTACGAAGCAAAAGGAGAAACCAGTAAACAGGGGTAGACAGGAGACAGAGTAAGAGAGAGACACACACAATGTAGGGGAGATACGGAGAGAGAGAGTAAGGGATATATAATATGATAAAATGTTACACAAATTTATTTGTCAGTGGCCCAAGGTTAGTGATAATAAAGGTCTATGAAGTCTTAAAATAAATCATGAAGATTTAAAGAAAGCAAAAGACACCGTAAAGTTTAATGAATGTCTGATTATAATGGGTGATTTTAACGCAAAAGTTTGGGAAAAGGAAAGTAGCACCTGAAGTAGGATCACATGGGTTGGGTAATAGACAGGAGAGAGGAGAAATATTAATTGACTTTTGAAAGGCAAACAGCATGATAATTGCAAGTACATGGTTTAAACATCACCCTAGGCATCTTTATACATGGGTTTCACCCCAGGACAACGTAAGCAACATAGTCAGGAATCAAATAGATTACATTTAAATTCGGGAAAGATTCTAAATTCAATAACCCGAACCAAGACCTATCCAGGGCAGATTGGGGGTCAGATCACGTCAGTAATGTGTTGATTGAGTGAGACTAAGACTTCAACAATTAAAAATAAAAACCTTGGACAACATCAAATGGGATTTAGGGAAACTCAAAATGGTCTGGGATAGAATATGAAATTAAAACCGTAAATAAATTTTCAGAATTGCTAGAGAGTGACTTTGATGAACAAGGACCAGGACAACAATTTAATAATTACAAAGAAGTAATGCTAGAGCGTGGGGAAAACTTATAGGTCATACGAGGAACGAGGCTAAAAGTAAGTAGATGACAAATGAAATTTTAATGCAAACGGATAGACAAAAATATGAGAAAACGAAGTGAGGCTTACATAAAACTAAAAAATAAATTCAAAGGGAGTGCAGACCTGCCAAGAAAGATGAACTAGAAAGGAAATGCAAGGATATTGAAGATGATAACAGAAGGCATAATTATAGGAAAATATACAGAAAGATTAAACAAATGGACCATAAAATATAAATAAATGGGGTGGGGCTATAAAAAGCAAACGTATTGAGATCATGTTTTGGACAGCAGAAGTAAAAGAGAGATCGTAAAAATACGTGAAAGAACTAAACAATGAGAAGGATACAGTAAAGGTACGACACGATAATGAAATACAGAGAAAATGCTGCCAGCAGAATTTATAAAACAAATGGTCAAGAATAAGATAAAATGTTTGACTAATATATGTAACAATATATTTCAAAGGAGAGCTTCCGATTTATTTAACAAAAGTCAATATTTTATTATTACCTTTTGTCAGAAGCCAGGAGCCTTACAGTGTACCCATCTTAGAACAATAAGCTGAAAAAGTCATGCCCACAAAGTTTTATTAAACATAATTTTAAGTAAAAAAAATTTGAATATAAAGGGAGTTATCTGATGAGCAAAAGGGGTTTAGAAAGGGAAAATGAATTAGAGAAACTATGCAGTATTTGGTTTGAAATTTTTGAGTGAAAGTAACTTAGAGATCCCGCAAAATTGTTCATCTACTTTGTTGATTTTGAAAAAGCTTTTTATGATTATGGTAGAGCATAATAAACGTATAGAGATCTTGGAAAAAATAGGCATTAATGAAGGAGATATTCGAATGTCAAAGAATTATTACTGGCACTAGGAGTCTTCAGTGTTAGTAAATAACGTACTTACTAATTGGTTCACAGTTAGAAAGAGAGTAAGACAAGGCTGTGTTCTATCTCCAACATTGTATAATATATATTCAGAATTCTTAATGAGAGAAGTCGTAAGTGATAATAAAGGACTAAAAGTTAATGGTAAAGTTATATCAAATATACGTTATGCAGATAATACTGCTCTTATCACGGATAGTGAAGAGACATTTCAAAAACTCGCGAACAGATTTGTGGAAAAAGGTAAAAAAATAAGGTTTATGAGATAATGATGTAAAGACAAACGTAATATTTTTTTTCCAAATGGGAAATAAATCTTGAAAACAAGACAAATATTTTAGTAGGCAAACGAGAGCTTAAACAACTGAAAAATTTTGTGTATTTGGAAAGTAACATTAGCTTTAACGGTAGATGTAAGAAATAAATAAAAAGAAATGAATGGGGCAAGCAAAAACAGATTTTTATAATCTAAAAGACCTAATGAAAAGGGACATTAACTTCAATTTGAGAAAAAGGCTGCTGAAAGGCTATATATTGCATGGACTGTTGTACGGGTCAGCAGATAACAGAAGGAGATTGGAGGCTTTGGAAATGTGGTGTTATAAGCGAATGCTAAGAATAAGCTACACAGACAAAAAAACAAAGATTAGCATAATCTTCAAGAGAAATACTTGAAATGTACAGAAAAAGAAAAATAAGATGGAAAATCTTGAAGGTAGAATGGGCCAGGGAAAGGCAGAGACGGGTGGATGAATGAAATTAAAAACTGGGTCTCCAGATCTGAGGACGGTACTTTGATTGATTGATTGGGGGTTGGGTTGGGTTGGGTTGGGTTAGGTTGGGTTGGGTTGGGTTTGGTTAGGTTGGGTTGGGTTGAGTTGGGTTGGGTTGAGGTGGCCTACATGCTCACACTTATTATTTACAAAAAATGTATACAAATCACTAAAGGATTCTTCCTAATCCGTCTTAACTTGATGTCTGAGAAATACAGCTAAAAGCCTAAGACCAACAGAAGTCTAATAATTACGGTCTTTTTCAGAATTCCTCTGAAGAAAATCGAGAAGTCGAGGACACTTCAGGATCTCCGCCGAACCCGAGTCTTCTTGAACCATCGCTACGGCGTCGGTAGCGATGTAATCGACCTCGACAACTACGAGGATGTAAGTCTTGAGTTGAGGTCTCCGTGTAGTGATGTCCCTCGCAACAAAACTCAGAGAATATTTAAGTCTTTTAACTTATTAGACTTTAATGTTTGTTTTTAGTAAAAACCTTAATGGAAATATTAAACCCCAGGTGAGTCTCTACTATCTAATACAGTTTAGTCTATCGTGTATTTCATCTCTAACAGGAAAAATAATCTCCTCTTCATGTTTCAGGCTGGTGGTATATTTATGTTTGGTCTTAGACGTCACATATTATAATTACTCTTACTACTACTACTACTACTACTACTACTTTTTTTATTTGAAGTAGCCTCCAGCCTTCCCCAATAGTCACACCTTCGCCTCCATTTTATTACCTTAAAATTAAATATCCTAATACATAAGTCGCTATCCTAGCTGTGTTGAGTTAGTTGAACCGCAGATCTATGCGGCATTCAGTGAATGTTGCCTCATAGTCAATATCTGCGACTGTTGTCGGCTTTGGGGCCGATGCTCTCGTTCCCCTGAGGCAGAGCAATGCAGACCTAAGCAGAGAGAAGGACAGTCGACATCTCAACCAGGTTGTAACTTAACTTCTGGGCTGCTGCTTCCATTGAGATAACACCTCCGCAAGTCTGTCATAGACACATCTTGCACTTGGTGCATCCCACCAGAGGTTGTGAACACCAGAGGAGTGAAGATGCCCTGATCAACATTCAGAATTCTCTCCCCATATGCCCTAATCTTGTCATTCTCGTTCCTCCTGTGTACAGGATCGAGAGCTAGGTTACGGTGACGTGCGACCATGGGATCGAAAATCCTTATGTCAAAGAAGGCTCGCTGTCCCAGCGTACAGAATCCCCGAGCACTGACGTCCACACGGACTTCATTGGATGTGCTTGAAGTCCTGTGATGGAAATTCTCATCGTCCAACGGAAGGAGGGTCGGTTCTCCCTTGACATCATGACAGATGTCTTTACAACATATTTGCTGTGAGATCCCTTACTTCGTCATGCCTCATGCATATGAAGCCCCCTTTCTTGCACACCATGGCGTGGTTAATGTCATAGGAAGAGCCACTACTACTACTACTACTACTGCTACTACTACTACTACTACTAGTTTCTTTTTGTTTTTCAAAACGTGGCCTCCATCTTCCCCCAATAACCACACCTTCGCCGCCATTTTATTACCTTAAAATTAAATATCCTAATACATAAGTCGCTATCCTAGCTGTGTTGAGTTAGTTGAGCCGCAGATCTATGTGGCATTCAGTGACTGTTGCCTCATAGTCAATATCTGCAACTGTTGTCGGCTTTGGGACCGATGCTCTCTTTCCCCTGAGGCAGAGCAAAGCAGACCTAAGGAGAGAGAAGGACAGTCGACTTCACATCAAGGCTGTAACATAACTTCTGGGCTGCTGCTTCTGTTCGGATAGCACCCCCGCGAGTCTGGCGTAGAAGCATCTTGCACTTGGTCCACATCCCACCAGAGGTTGTGAACACCAGAGGAGTGAAGCTGCCTTGATCAACGTTCTGAATTCTCTCCCCATATGCCCTTGTCTTGTCGTTCTCGTTCCTCCTGTGTGCAGCATCGAGAGCTAAGGCTCGCTGTCCCCGCGTCCAGAATCCTCGAGCACTGACGTCAACACGGGCTTCGTTGGAAGTGTTTGAAGTCCTATGTTGGAAATTCTCACTGTCCAATGGAAGGGGGGGTCGGTTCTACCCTGACATCACGACAGATTTCCTTCAACATATTTGCTGTGAGATCCCTTACTTCGTCATGCAATATGCATATGAAGCCCCCTTTCTTGCACACCATGGCGTGATCGTCGTCATAGGAAGAGCCACACACGCATTGGGAGGGCAAACTTTCTGCTGGCCTACCGTACCTGAGAGCAATGGCATCTGTAAATTCTTGTTTATTGAGACTGAAACCATTTGCCCTTATCGGTAACTACTACTAGTCCAATTACTTTTTTTTAAACGTGGACTCCAGCCTTCCCCAATAACCACGTCTTCGCCACTATAACTATTACTACTGATGATTATGATGATGATGAAATTTAAAAACTATCCATCTAGTGAAAAAATATCCTCAACTACGTTACTGCCTTCCATCTTCACTTACCTCAAACTAACCTCACATAACCACCAACCAATCCCAAACTAACCCCCACACCTCTTACAGGTTCAATACTACAACTCTATGCTACTACCTAACCCTCACCTAACCTAACCATCGAGTAACTACCACCTGACCCACTCCTTAACCTTCACCTAACCCAACTACCATATGACCCCTCCCCCCCTCACCGCCCACCTAACCCTCACCTAATTTAACCACCATCTGACCCCGCTACCTAACAACACACCTCCATTATTACCTAACAGGCTCAGTACTACGGCCCCATCACCATCGGGACACCTGGACAGGGATTCGACGTGATCTTCGATACGGGGTCCTCCAATCTGTGGATTCCCTCAGAGAAGTGTTTCATCCTCAACTTAGCCTGCCGTGAGTACCTACTGCTTCCTCAGACATGCACTGAGATGGATAATAGAGGAAGATAGAGATTAGAGAGCGAGGAGGAGGAGGGAGAAGGAGGAGAGACTGGAAGAGAGGAGGAGTCTGAAGGAGAAAGGAAGAAAAGAGGGAGAGCGGGGGATATACAACACGGCTTTACGAAAGATGGATTTCTCATTAACAATTTCCTAAGCAATTTTTATCCGCGTCTTCTATATCATGTACAGACAAACAGTTAACCTGTGATTTACTGTATGTCCCTTAATTTCCATTCCGCTGAGAATCACCACCAGTTAGATTAATTTTGTCTATGTTATCTGAAATTGTCTGTTGGCCTCTGAAAGTGATTTTTAAGCGATAAATGTTGTCCACACATTTCAATAAACATGTTGTTCATCTCTTACAGGACTTCATAACCGCTACGATTCTACCAAGTCTTCAACCTACATTGAGAACGGCACAGACTTCGACATACAGTATGGCTCTGGTGCCCTTCATGGCTTCCTCTCTAGGTGAGCTATTTACCACACTTAATCCTTTGCTTTAAAGTTTCACAAATACTAATCAAAGAAAAAGTTACAAAACATTTCAGAATATCTTAAATAATATCTAGTTCAAGCTTACCATACAATTTGTTGGTGAAATACTGTCTTAAGCGGTTATATTATCATAGAACGACCACCTGATCCAATCAATTTGTATAGATGAAGGTTATAATGTGAAGGACCCAGTCAGGTTGCTCTGCTTCATTATCTTTTTTTGTACACCTTATCCTACAGCGACAACGTAGAGATGGGCGGCGTGAATGCCATGGGCCAGACCTTCGCTGAAGCCACACAGGAGCCTGGTCTCGCCTTCGTCATGGGCAAGTTCGACGGCATCCTAGGTATGGCCTTCACAGAGATCTCCGTCATGGGCATCCCTACAGTGTTCGACACCATGGTGGCCCAGGGCGCCGTTGACCAGCCCATCTTCTCCTTCTACCTCAACCAGTGAGTCCAGGAACTGACAAACGTTTGGAATAAGAGAACTTTTCAAAAGTCCAGACACTCCTGATGCTTTATTGTACCCGGTCCAGGGAGCCTTGTAGAGAGCGTAGAACAGACACACAGTGACAAGGCTGTCTTGTAGAAACTATAATAACACTATAACAGCACAAAACCTAACACCACAGTCGTCAAACAATATTTGTAAACAAAAGATACCAATTATAGACACACATAAGAAAAACAGCACAGTTGACAATAAAGAGACTTAGCATAAAAAAGGAGAATGTTTTTACATTTTTATCGTTATGTAATATTTTAGAGAATAATAGTGTTGGTTGTTGGGATATATAAAGGGAGAATACTTCTACTCATTACTCTTGGGCGTCACTGATAATAATGTTTTGTGTTGTCAGCGACATGAACGAAACACTGGGAGGAGAGCTGGTGTTGGGCGGGTCAGATCCCAACCATTACGAGGGAGAGTTCCACTACGTGCCTGTCTCCAGAGTCGGCTACTGGCAGGTCACTGCTGAGGCGTAAGTCATTTCTACTGACCTTCTTGATCCTATGTAACTCCTATTGACTTTGTTATCTTGTGATGAACATATTATCCTGTGCTAGACTTATTCACCTGTTCTTGGAAATTAATTAAGGTGTTCTGACAGGATTAAGGTGGGAGACAATGTAACCGACTTCTGCAACCCTTGTGAGGCCATCGTTGACACTGGCACATCCCTCATCGCTGGACCCAACGCCGAGGTCAAGGTCAGTCCTTAACATTCGTAATTTCGTGAAGCAGAGGTCACAATATCCTCTAGAGCTGAGTAGGTCATCACCGCAATCAATACACTTGACCTTCGTGACCACATGTAGCAAAGGTCACATTATCCCTCTACAGCCACAGTCTATCACCCTCGTATCATCTATAATAATTTATCAGTACTCGTATATCGTCACCACAGTCTCATTATTTCTCAATGTTGACATTTTCAGTGTTCATTTCTCCAGTTAATCGATACCTTATGGCATTATGTGTCACAGTCAGAGCTCATCTGTGTTAAAGTTGGTTAGTTAAAAAGATGAATGAATGTCGGAGTTACCACCAGTACCACAATTTCTCGCTCACATACTACCACCACCACACTCTCTCACTCACCACCCCACTCTCTCTCTTAGTACTATACTCCCTCACTCACCACCACACTCCTTCCACCAGGAGATCGTACACATGATGGGAGGCTACGCCTTCATCGCAGGGGAATACCTCATCAGCTGCCACAAGGTACCCGAAATGCCAGCGTTCACGTTCACCCTCAACGGCAAGGACTTCAGCATAGACGGACCTGAGCTGGTCATCGAGGTAGGTCACTTGGACACCAGGGGTCACAGGATAAAAGGGGTTTACCAAATAATTTTTACGAATCAAAGGAAGGTTCCTGGGGTCATCACTTGTAGAGTAAGGGGTCAAACTAGGTCAGATAATTCATAGCATTAAAAAGATTTGGAGAGAAATGTTGTTTACTACCTCGGCTAGATGAATCTGTCTCTCACATTCATCTCACTCATTTCTTTCTGTTTCTTTTTATGGTGTTCAGGACATTGACCCAAACACCGGAGTCAAGATTTGCATCGTGGGCATCATGGGACTTCAGATGGGCGAGCTCGAGGCCTGGATCCTGGGTGATCCCTTCATCGCTGACTGGTACACTGAGTTTGACGTCGGCCAGAAACGCATAGGCTTCGCCAAGTCCATCTAAGTATTTACAATGTGGAGCATGGCTTTTCAATAAAGACTGGAGGCCTTCAGGGATTTCCTTACTATGTATTCTTGTTTATCTTGCCTACATTTTCATGATGGGCTGAGTCCACTGTGTGGGGGACACATCATGTCCCCAAAAGATACAAAGTAAACAACATTCTCATTTATGCCTGCGAGATAATTACTCTCGTACACCAACAGCTAGACACTCAACCACAGTTTGGTGTGAGCAACTACATCTATAACACTTGAAGAAACATAAGAACAGCAGCAACGTATGTTTAGAGATATGTTCCCTGACAACCCTAACGCAGCAGTGTACTATACATTACACTCTCCAGAGTTTTTAAGGCACGATTGAAACAATACAACCATTCTCACAACAGGTGCTGGGTCATCCACATGCGACACACTTTATGATAGAGGAAACCTTGTTGAAATTCGGTGTGGTGGTAGCTTGATTCCGGGCGTGGTGTGGTCAAGTCAGTCACCAAAATTCGTGATAAATATAAAATAATGACTAAGAAGCTTAAAAGCGAACTTACATATGAACAAAATATACAAAACCTTACAGACTGAGTGCAATTAGTCTAGGGCAGTGGTCCCCATCCTTTTGTCGGATCTGGGCCACATTTATCATTGTAAATATAGTGGAGAGTGCCAAAAATTTGGATCTACATTCACGAGAAAAAAATCTCATATATACTTGCAGTTTTTTGTAGTTTGACATGTCTAACTGTTACCAGTTACATACTTTTTACATTTACTCTTGGACAGGACGTGTGTATTTACCCCAGACCAGGCCCATAGAGAGAGCCAGCATTCTCACTGGGGTAAATACACATGTCTTGTACCAACAGTAAATGTTAAAACTATTTCCTGTACACGACAGTTGTATCAAGTTATTACATATTGACATTAATTTCTCTCTTACAAATAATCCCAAATAATTCACAATTTGCTAATAAACCCTTGTGGACTCCATAATATGGTTCTGTGGGCACCAAGACTACAGTTTGGGGACCACTAGTCTAGGGGAACAAGTGTCTACTGTAATGAATTAAATGAAGTAGGATATGGTGGATAAGACTTGAAAGAAACTGCACAAATAATTTAGTTTTATAAAAATGACAAAAATGTTTCACTTCTAAACCTAGGCCTCCAATTTAACACAACCTCAGTGTCTCTCCCAAGCTTACCCCAATAGACACTGAGGTGGACAGCAGTGATATACTGTACTGTTATGGCTGGCTTTAAGTAGGGTAGACTACATGAAATACTCTTTAGGTGTAGCAAATACTCAGTCATGGCTGAAGAATAAAATCCTGGACGAAAAGGACCAACAGAAACACCTAGATAAATCTACCTTATTTACATATATTTACAAATAAATGGTATAAGCCATAATATAAATGCACTCCCGACCTAATTGGGAGTTCACCATAAGCACCACTGACTCCCACCTAACATTCTCTAGGATAGGAAGGACAAATCTAAGTCGCATGGCTCACACAGAGGATAGAGAAGGCAGAGACAGACATGTTTACAGGCCAGAGTCTCAAGAAAGACAGAGAGAGAAGACAGCCTGTAGGCCTTGACCCAGGCTGAATGCCAGATGAACATTATTTAATTTACATGGCTTACATGTACTAAAAGGCAAGGTTTTAAATGGAAGAGGGTCAGAGTATTGATGGGAGTGCAATAGATAATCAATATGAGCTAAAATACATGTATAAAAATGCATACACAAGCAACAACAAATGTGCATAACACAAAATGGCTACCTGGCAACTCACCTCAACTTGGCTAACCCACCAAGTGGTCGGAAGTACGTGATATGACGCAATAACATAGGAAAAAACATAAGAACATAAGAACATAAGAAAATAAGGAGTCTGAAATAGGCCGGTTGGCCTGTGCATGACAGCTCCTGTCGAGAGTTACTACCACTCTCTATCATCCATGAATCTATCTAGCCTCCTTTTTTAAACTCTCCAGAGTTCCAGCACTTACTACAAAGTTGCTAAGCTTGTTCCACTCGTCCACCACCCTATTTGTGAACCAATTTCTTCCTATCTCCCTCCTAAACCCAAACTTATCCAACTTAAATCCGTTGCTCCGAGTCCTATCCTGCTCGGATGTTATAAGAACTTTATCTGTATCCCCTTTATTGATTCCTTTCACCCACTTAAATACTTTTATCATATCTCCCCGCACTCTTCGTCCTTCTAGGGAATGCAAGTTAAGTTTCTTTAACCTATCCTGATATGGAAGGTTTCTAAGTCCCGGAATCATTTTTGCCATTCTTCGCTGCACCGACTCTAGTGAATTGATATCCATTCTATAATAAGGGCACCAGAACTGAACAGCATAATCGAGGTGCGGCCTGACTAGGGCAAGATATAGTTGCAATATGACCTCTGCTCTCTTGTTATTTACACTTCTAGATATAAAACCCAATACCCTGTTTGCCTGATTTCGAACATTAAAGCACTTTTTTCTAGGCCATAGGTCCGGGCTTACAAGTACCCCTAGGTCTCTTTCACAAGTCGACTTCTCTTGGTTGATGTTGTTAAGGATGTATACATTACCAGTATTTGTTCTTCCAAAATTAAGTACGCTGCACTTACTGGTGTTGAATTTTATTTGCCATTTTTCAGACCACCCCTGCAGTTTATTCAGATCCTCCTGTAATACATTTGCATTCTGCCCTGAATTAATCTGCAGCCCTATTTTGATGTCATGCGCAAACTTGCTTATGTCACTGCTGATCCCTGTATCTAGATCGTTTATGTAGATTATGAACAAGAGTGGGCCTAGTGCTGACACCTGGGGAACCCCACTGGTTACACAGCCCCACTCAGATTTAACACCATCTACGCTGACCCTCTGCTTTCTATCGGTGATCCATGATTTTATCCAATTTATACCTTTCCCCTCGATACCATGAGCCTTAATATTTCTCAGAAGCCTCTGATGCGGTAATCTGTCAAATGCTTTGCTAAAGTCTAAGTAAATAACATCGTAATTTTCGTCATTATCTACTACCTCGAAGACTTTCCTAAAAAACGTCAGCATATTTGTTAGACAAGATTTTCCCTTTGTAAACCCATAAGAATATAAGAAAATAAGGAGTCTGCAATAGGCCGGTTGACCTGTGCATGGCAGCTCCTGTCGAGAGTTACTACCACTCTCTATGAACCATGAACCTATCTAGCCTCCTTTTGAAACTTTCCATTGTTCCCGCACTTACTACAAAGTTGCTAAGCTTGTTCCACTCGTCCACCACCCTATTTGTGAACCAGTTTCTTCATATCTCCCTCCTAAACCTAAACTTATCCAAATTAAATCCGTTACTCCGAGTCCTATCCTGATCGGATATTATAAGAACTTTATCTATATCCCCTGTATTGATTCCTTTCATCCACTTTAATACTTCTATCATATCTCCCCGCCCTCTTCGTCTTTCTTGGGAATGCAAGTTAAGTTTCTTTAACCTATCCTAATATGGAAGGAATCTAAGTCCCAGAATCATGTTTGTCATTCTTCGCTGCACCGACTCTAGTGAATTTATATCCATTCTATAATAGGGGCACCAGAACTGAACCGCATAATCGAGGTGCGGCCTGACTAGCGCAAGATATAGTTGCAATAAGACCTCTGCACTCTTGTTACTTACACTTCTAGATATAAAACCCATACTCTGTTTGCCTTATTTAGAACATTAGCGCACTGTTTTCTAGGCCATAGGTCCGGGCTTACACGTACCCCTAGGTCTCTTTCACAAGTCAACTTCTCTAGGTTGATGTTGTTAAGGCTGTATAAATTATCAGTATTTGTTCTTCCAATAGTAAGTACGCTGCACTTGCTGGTGTTGAATTTCATTTGCCATTTTTCAGACCATCCCTGCAGTTTATTTAGATCCTCCTGTAATACATTTGCATCCTGCCCTGAATCAATCTGCCGCCCGATTTTGGTGTCACCCGCAAGCTTGCTTATGTCACTGCTGATTCTAGTATCTAGATCGTTTATGTAGATTATGAACAAGAGTGGGCCTAGTACTGACCCCCGGGGAACCCCACCTGTTACACGACCCCATCCAGAATTAACACCATCTACGCTGACCCTCTGCGTTTCATCGGTGAGCCATGATTTTATCCAATTTCAAACTTTCCCCTCGATACCATGAGCCTTAATTTTTCTCAGAAGCCTCTGATGCGGTACTCTGTCAAATGCTTTGCTAAAGTCTACGTAAATAACATCGTAATTTTCGTCATTATCTACTACCTCGAAGACTTTCCTAAAAAACATCAGCAGATTTGTTAGACAAGATTTTCCCTTTGCAAACCCATGTTGAGAGTCATAGATTAATTTGCTTTTCTCTAGATGCGATCAGATGGTATCTGCTATAATTGATTCAAGAAATTTCCCCACTACTGACTCCAAACTGATCGGCCGGTAATTTGACACTGATGCTCTGTCTCCCTTTTTGAATATGGGTACTACATTTGCCTGTTTCCACAAGTGTGGCACAACTCCTGTGTCTATTTGATTTTGTAAATAAGTTTACGAGGGGTCCGCTAATCTGTTCCCTACACTCTTTCAAGACTAGAGGGAAAATTTCATCCGGCCCTAGGTAATTTTGTTTTCTTTAGTTTATTTATCTTCTTAAGAACATCCTCTTTTCTGATAGTGATATTCTTTAATTTCTCTTCTTCCTTTCCCTTAAATATCAGTTCCACCTCTGGAATTTCATAGCAAATTTCTTCTGTGAAAACTGATAAGAAGTAGCTGTTCAATGCCTTGCTTATTTCCTCACTGCCATTTATCACTTCTCCCCTCCCTGACTTTAAAGGCCCAACTTTGTCCTTAACCTTTCTCCTATATACCTGGAAAAATCCCTTGGAATTCGCCTTGGATTCTCTTGCTATTTTGATTTCATAGTCTCTCTTTGCTTTCCTTACATTTGTCTAAACATTCCTAGATAGTTCATTATACCTGTTTCTGAGCTGCTCCTCCCCTCCCTTTAATTTCTCATATATTCCTTTCTTTATTCCTATGTCATGTTTAAGTTTTCTGGTCATCCACCTTGGCTCATTCTTATTTGACCTAATTTTTCTGTATGGTATATTTTGTTCTTGTGCTTTATGTAGTAAACAAGTGAATATATTATAGTCATGATCAATTGTTGTGTCATCTATGACCTCACCCCTTCCTACTGGGGACTGACGTGACTGTTCCCAGGTGACCTCACCTAGGTACCTTCTTACCCCCTGATAATCCGCCAACCCAAAGTTTGGGACTCTGACCATATTGTCATTGTTTTTTGTTTCCCAATTTAGGGTGAACCTGATTTCTCTGTGATCACTGTTACCTAGTTCTTCCCCTACTGTGATATCTCTGATAATATTTTCATAATTTGTTAATACTAGGTCTAGTATATTGTCACCTCTAGTAGGTTCTGTAATTAGTTGTTTCAAAAAATTGTCTTGTACTGCATCTAGGAAGTCTTCAGATTCATAGTCACCTACAATGTTGTTCCAGTCAATATTTCTGAAGTTGAAATCCCCCATAATGCACAGGTTGTTATATTTTGCTGCCCTACTCATTTCCTGCCATATGGGCTGAGCTGCTTCTCTCTCAAGATTTGGGGGCCTGTAAATCACTCCCATAATTAGTTTTTATCTTCCTTCCGTGATTTCTACCCATATAGACTCGGTTCCTATTTCACCCTTTATTGGATTATTAATACAACATTTTAATGTATCCTAGACGAAGAGTGCGACCCCTCCCCCCTTCCTACCTTCCCTGTCCTTGTGAAAAAAGGTTCTACCTTTTATATGGTACTCTGATAAAAAAAATTTGCTCGCCAGATTCATCCAAGTTTCGGTGATTGCTATGACGTCTACATTCTCGGTACATACAACCGCTCTCAGCAAATCTATTTTATTTCTAACGCTCCTACTGTTTGTATAGTATATATTTAAAGCTACCCTTCCCTGGTCCTGTTTTACCCCTTGTCCTGAGCAACTAATTTTACTTCGCAGGACCTTCTTGTTTTTTGACTCCCACTTTCCCCAATCTCTCTTAATAAAGAGGATGCCTGACTCATAGATGATACAGATAATTAGATATAAATATGCATAATAAGCACATTCCCGTGAAACAAGTTTTGTTTTATCTGAATATAAATAATTGATAACAATCATGTTCGTGGTATTATGTTAACATTGTTAATTTTGCAAAATCCTCGGGGATTTTTTTCCAGACATGAGTGTAGAGTAAAGAAGGAACAGAAAAATGCCTTGACCAACACCACAGGCAAGAAAAATAACATAAGAACATAAGAATGGAGGAAACTGCAGCGGGCCTATTGGCCCATACTGGTCAGTCCCATTTACACCCAACCCCTATTGCTCATATAAGCATCCAACCTATGTTTGAAGCTATCCAGCCTATTTGAATTAATGATGATATTTGGTAACTTGTTCCATTCAGCCACTACTCTGTTACCAAACCAGTGTTTACCTATTTCGCGCCTAAATCAAAATTTGTCTAATTTAAAACCATTGTTACGAGTTCGCTCCTGGTTGGATAGTTTGAGTACCTTTGTAATGTCCCCTTTGTTCAGCCCTGACTTCCATTTATACACCTCTAACATATCGCCTCTCACGCTACGTCTCTCGAGGGAGTGCAAATTAAGATGCTTTAACCTGTTTCTGTACTCAAGGTTCCTAATGCCCGGGATTAGCCTTGTCATTCTCCTCTGAATTCTTTCCAAGGATTCTATATCCATTCTGTAATACGGTGACCAGAATTGAACAGCATAATCCAAGTGAGGTCTCACAAGCGCAAGATATAGTTTTAGGATGACTTAGCTAGTCTTGTAACTAACACTCCTTTGTATGAACCCAAGTACTTTATTAGCCTTGTTTCGAGCAAATACACATTGTTTACTTGGCTTAAGGTTCCTACTTATCATTACTCCTAAATCTCTCTGGCAGTCGGATTTCTCAATGGCACCGTTGTTCATCTGGTAACTGGTTTCCCTGTTTACATCTCCTATACTGAGTACTTTACATTTGTCCAAGTTGAATTTCATCTGACATTTTTCAGACCATTCGAAAAATTTTTTTATATCTTCCTGTAGTTTTGTGGAGTCTTCGTCAGATTTAATAACACTTCCTATTTTAGTGTCATCAGCAAATTTACTTACGTTTCTGTCTATGCCGATATCTATGTCGTTTATGTATATACTAAATAATAATGGTCCAAGTACTGAGCCTTGGGGAACTCCATTAGTGACGTTGCTCCAATGGGATTTAGTGCCTTTAATGCTCACCCGCTGTTTTCTGTCCTGTAACCACGCACTAATCCATTTTAGAATATCTCTTCCAGTGCCATGAGCCTCCACTTTTCTGATTAGTCTTTCGTAGGGGACTCTGTCGAAGGCTTTGCTAAAGTCAAGATATACCACATCATAGTCGTGCCCCTCGTCCACTGATTCGAAAACAACTGAAAAGAATGTTAATGGATTAGTTAAATATGAACGCCCGCTTGTGAAGCCATGTTGGGAATCATTGATCAACTTGAGCTTCTCCAGGTGATTTCGAATAGAGTTTGAAATTGTTGCTTCCAGTAATTTGCCTGCAATTGATGTTAAGCTGATTAGACGGTAGTTAGAGGATATTGATCTATCTCCCTTATTGAAAATCGGTATTACATTCGCTATCCTCCATTATTCTGTTACTACACACGTTTCTAAGGACATGTTAAACAATTTTGTTAAGGGCATACCAAGCTCTTCCTTACATTCCTTTAAGACTCTGGCAAATATCTCATCGGAACCTGGCGACTTATTAGGCTTTAACTTGTCTATTTGCATACTAACGTCGTTACCAGTCACTCCTATCACGCTTAATCTATTTTCTTCACTATCTATGTATATAGTCGGTGCCTCGGGTATCATGTTCAAATTTTCGGTTGTGAAAACAGTTTAAAAACATTTTTTAGATTATTGCTCATTTCTCCGTCGTTATCAGTTAGCTCTCCGGTATCTGACTGGATTGGTCCAATCTTTTCTCGCGTTTTAGTTTGATACATTTGAAAGAATTCCTTGGGGTTTGACTTCGCCTCCCTTGCTACTTTCAGTTCATTATTCCTCTTTGCTTTTCTTAACTCGGTGTTAACCCTACCGGCCAATACCTTATAACAATCTCGGAGGTAAACTTACACCACGATTTATTCTTCTACCTATTGCCTTCCTTTGTCCAATAATATTATTTAAATAGTAGTTTATCCATTTAGGGTCATTGTTGTCTGATCTGAGTTTTCTTTATGGTATGTTCTGCCTTTGTGCATTAAGTAACTCATTATTTAAATTGCTGTGGAACTCGTCAACTTCAGATCTCGTGATCAGGTCATCCCCAACCGTCATATTTTGTGAGGATATCGTTATCAGGATCTTCAATCAATAGGTGAAAAAAAAGTGAAATGGACCCTGAGAAACAAGTGTGAAACCAGGCAAATTCCAAACACTGTGTAATGCAACAGAAGGCGTTTGCTCATGCTGTTGTTGTTTGTTAAGTGTTATTCATCGGACAAATTTCAGGTCAAGAGAACAAAGAAAAAATTATTATTAGATGTTGTTATATTTAATCTTAAATAATGTAATATTTTAAACTGCTCACAAATTCCACAATTACTCTTTAAATTCTGTTCTTTTTCGTGTTTAGGCTTGACTACCGCGCCAATGAAAGGATGTTGTGTTGTCATTAAGATCTGTTGTGAATGGTAGATTATCTTAGTTACATAATACTTGACAGAGGAATTTGGGGATCTTTCCAGGCCTCGTCAACACCCAATGTATAGATAACTTACAAAACAATCTTGCCTCTTGGAATACTTATATATTATCTAATTATGGTTGATTACTTGTTTCCATATCCAATTTTCCATATGTAATTACACTTAATCACTGTGTAAGTTTGGTGTGTTGTCAACATGTATCACTTTTAACTTTTTTTTTTTTTTTGGGGGGGGGGGTGGGGCTGAGTGCATTTGCTATTCACTTCCTGACCCAATGAACGCCGGTTGGACACCCACTCTCGGCCACCAAATGTGGAGGCCAGTGTCGACCCGGCAACAATATGGATATCTTAGGGCACGGTGTTCCGAGTGTTGTATCCACACTGTCCCTCACAGGCCACTGGGGCCACCTTTCACGTGTTTCACTTACTCTTTGTATTAACAGAATTCTGTTGATGGACATTGTTGTCTGAAACGTCAAATAAAGTACTTAACAACAACATTCTCTTGTGTCCTGTTGCCTCTGACCTAAGACTTGTTGTTTGGGTGGGTGAGGTGAGGTGAGGTGAGGTGAGGTGACGTGACGTGAAGATGGTTGAAGTGAGGTGAAAGTGAGGATAAGAATGGATGAAGTGAAAAGAGGTGAGTGAGGATGAAGGTGGATGAGGTGAGGTGAAAGTGAGGATAAGGATGGATAAGGTGAAGAGAAGTGAGTGAGGATGAGGATGGATGAAGTAAGGTAACAGTGAGGATGAGGATGAATAAGGTGAAGTGAGAGTGAGGAAGAGGATGGTGGGGTTCCCGAGGGGTCAGTACTGGGCCCACTCTTGTTCATAATCTACATAAACGATCTAGATACTGGGATCAGCAGTGACATAAGCAAGTTTGCGGATGACACCAAAATAGGGCGGCAGATTAATTCAGGGTAGGATGCAAATGCACTACAGGACGATTTAAATAAACTGCAGAAGTGGTCAGAAAAATGGCAAATCAAATTCAACACCAGCAAGTGCAGCGTACTTAATATTGGAAGAACAACATCAACCTAGAGAAGTCGACTTGTGAAAGAGACTTACGGGTACTTGAAAGCCCGGACCTACGGCCTAGAAAACAGTGCGTTAATGTTCGAAATAAGGCAAACAGAGTATTAGATTGTATATCTAGAAGTGTAAGTAATAAGAGTGCGGGGGTCATATTGCAACTACTGTATACCTTGCGCTTGTCAGGCCTCACCACGATTATGCGGTCCAGTTCTGGTGCCCTTATTACAGAGTGGATATCAATTCACTGGAGTCGGTGCAGCGAAGAATGACGAAAATGATTTCGGCACTTAGAAACCTTCCATATCAGGATAGATTAAAGAAACTAAACTTGCATTCCCTAGAAGGACGAAGAGTGCGGGAGATATGATAAAAGTATTTAAGTGGGTGAAAGGAATCAATAAAGGAGATATAGATAAAGTTCTTATAATATCCGAGCAGGATAGGACGCGTAGCAACGGATTTAAGTTGGATAAGTTTAGGTTTAGGAGGGAGCTAGGAAGGAACTGGATCACAAATAGGGTGGTAGATGAGTGAAACATGCTTCGCAACTTTGTAGTAAGTGCTGGAACGCTGGAAAGTTTTAAAAGGAGGCTAGATAGATTCATGGATGATAGAGAGTGGTAGTAACTCTCGACAGGAGCTGCCATGCACAGGCCAACCGGCCTATTGCAGACTACTTATTTTCTTCTGTTCTTATGTTCTTATAATTTAATCATTTGTAAAATAGCTAGTGGCCATATTGTAAATTGAACGCCTCTACACACATACAGTATATACTTGTATTCACTGATTTACTGTAATAGCTTGGAGAGAGAGAGAGAATGATGACAATTATAATCATTAACATCGTTTATTATTTTCTTTATATATTTAATTTTATTCTTGTATTCCTTTTGCCCCCCCTCCCACAATAAATAACTAGCCCATATGCCTTTGATTACTTAATTGCTTCTGCACCGATACTGGCAGCAAAATCATAAGTGTATAAAAAATAATAAAGAAAAGAAGTGCATTATTTATAATAAAAAAGTGTAATAATAAGAATAGGAATATCATCAAAATAATAATTACATGAGAAGTTCAAGTGGCTAACTGAAAGATAGGGGATGAGAAAATCAGGAAAACTGGCAAGAATATCTTCTAATACAGTGGGGTGGTCTCACCCTTGATAATATACGAGTCCTGACAACCTTGGCTAACCCACCACGTGGCCCTAAGTACAGTGGGCCATACTGTATGACGGAACAACACAGGAAAACCCCATAGTCTGAATAGGGGGACGCCTACCTTGTAGATAATACAGATATATAAATTATACATGAACAATAAACATGTTCTCGCGACGACAGTTAGTAAGTCAGACTTAGACCCCTCAGCCGTCTCATCTCTAAAGGTTTCTCCCCACTCCAGAAAATAGAATGAAAGCATTAATTAATGCTGAAATGAAACAATCTATTTGCATCTTCCCTCGCCAGACGTTTCAGTTCTCCTTCCTGGGTTAGCCATTCCCGCCAAAGAACTGCTGAAGGTAAACAAACAATATATTTTATGACCCTTAACGGCCATACTCTTATACTGATAATAACTTGCAATCTCTTTTAGAATCAATTTACCTTTTGAAAAAATAATACGCTCCAAAGTGTTCTCTACCATTCATTATTTGTTATCACAACTGCTAACTTTTTCACAGGATCTAAGCAACCACGTATGTAGCTTCATTTGCACTTCCTGATCAAAATATCCCCAAATAAAGTTTATTCCTATTAGATATTCAGTCCTTAACTCCAGCTTCCCTCTTCTCCATGTCACTTCCCTCTACTACATTGTATATCTTCTTTTCACTCGTTGTTCTGCTCCTCGTCGATAACACACTGCAACAACCCTTGCTGCATACTAACAACCTTCACCCTCTCATCACTCATTTTCACCCACTCATCTCTTATTCCTCTCATCTGTCATCAGTAGAACTCCCTCCCTCCACAGTCTTTTGCTTTCTTACACTTATATGGCCTGAAGTTTTCGGTCTGTAGAACATACACACCTCCCCTCTGCCTGTCATCAATGAATTAGTCAGATAATAGAGGACTGACTATTCAGTGTCAGGTGAGGGCAAACTGTGTGTGTGTGTGCATGTGTGGCCTCTCTGTGTAAGCCGAGGCATTGTCGTTATGTTGCTTTAGAAAAATCCGTAAACAGATTAATGAAATATTAAATTGTCGAAATACATATTAAGAAAGTACATACAGAAAAATTAATAGATATTAATATGTTTGTTACCGGATCTTAGATATTTTGTAAAAATTATGGAGCAAGGTACTGCAGAAGGTGATACTGTGTTCTGGGTATAAAAATCTTACCTGTTGAAGTACAGTACGTCAAAATATTATAGCAACCACTACCTTTATTGTACGAAACAAAAGAGTCGTTCAAAAGAGGGTGATTCTGTCATTCAGGTGTGACGACTCTGTCCCCTCCTCACTCTACCACCAAAATCATCACTTGCTCCAACTTGACACCAGGAGAAGAAACTTTTTAACGAAGCTACTCGACCCCAGTGAGCACTGTTTCAGAACCGGTTTCCCATCCGACTATGAGACCAGTTTCCCAGCTGGCTATGACACCGAGGTATCGAATCGAGGCAAATATGTCTGCCTGGTAAGCTGAGTCTCTTTTCTGTGGCCTCCGGTGTTCCTCTTCTCCCGGGGTGTGGACGACGAATGGACGAATTGACGGTCGGAATATTTTCGTAAGATGGCAGGTCAATGGGCAAAGAAAACGTTTAAATTCACTATGGTAATGATATGTTTAAATAAATTGATCCCAAAAGGGTAAAAAAAAACTCACATACTAGTGCGAGCCGCAGACCGGGAATCAGTCAGCTGTGGAGTATGTGTTGTTACTTACATGAATACAGGACTTGTGGCCTTATACAAAGTTCAAGCAAAGGACAAAGTGTCGTTGGTGCTTCGTGCTAATGTGCAAGAGTACCGACAATTCCTCACCAGGCAAAATATTCATCACAATACCGAAAGATAAAAAAGATAAGAAAGAGATGGTGGCTTGCTGCTCGACGACACTTCCCCATGTCCGAATCCAGCAGCACCAACTGTTGTGAAGATCATTTTGATGTGAGTATTAAGTTGATATACACAGGCATACCTTATGTTTACGTTAAAATAAAGTACTGCCTAAATATTATCATGTGTATTTACTTGCTGGGTGCTAAAATGATGCAAAAGACCGATAACTCCAACAGGGAAGTTTTCATCACTGCTCTCTATTTTATCTCTGGAAATCTAAATTTTACGTCACTGATGTCTATATTTAATGTCGTGGAAGGACTAGGGACGACCATGGCCAGGGGATGGGCTTGAGATGATCAGATGACAGATGTAATTTAACGTTCTTCATTGCTGGATGGCGGAGTTCTTGATAATACTCTACAATCATAAAGGCATCTACTTTTGGTAAATTTCTTTCATCTGCCTTGATGGACCCTGGATGCAGTTGTCCAACCTTCTCGGCTGATCGGTTCTGTAAACAACTATTTTAGATAATTAATTGTGCCTTACTGTGCAACATAGAAATACTATTTTGAATATATAAATATTACCAAGCACATGAACTAATTCAATGGATATTATTATTTATTGTTACGGGGATTAGCCCACCCGGGCACAGGTCAACGACCCGCAACGGAGACTAGGGGCGGAAAAATAAGAATAAAAAGAGATTTAAAGCAGAAAAGGTTACATTAATCTACACCACGAAGATGCCGGAAAACCAGCTTTTTAACATGAGACAGATTGTATGGGTATGGAAACACAGAATTGAATTGAATTCAATTGAAACCGTTTATTTAGCCAAAAAAACACAGATACAGAGTGGATAATAATAACAATATTAGCATGGCTGAGCCAGTTGAGAACCTGAGCTCTCCTGTAGGCACCTGATATATACTATACATTTATCTCAAGGACGTATTAGGCAACATTTAGTAACATCTGGAATAGTACAATAGCATGGTGGTAATAAGAACATCTCATAATGTTTACCACGGTTATCACTTCAATATTTATTTATTTTATTTATTTATTATTATTATTTTTTTTAGCTTATTTATTTTATTTATATTTTAAGTATATACATAAATTACAGTGGAATTAAAAAACATAAGTATAATGGGGGAGCAGTACAACATGGGTTGTAGAGTAATAAGGTTGAACAAGAGGACAGAGCTGTCAGGATTATGTCTAGTTGGCAACTATGTTTATTGCAATGATAATTTCTTATCTATTTACATGATAATTTCCGATAAAACGGTTTTGATGGTACAATAAAAGCAGGTACTGTAAATATAGTAAGTGTTACAAGAAATATTAATACTTCGATAATAGATATTTTTTAAGAGATGATTTAAAGGAAGGGAGAGTAGTCTTTGCTCGAATGGGTGGGAGTAAGGTGTTCCACACCTTCACACCTTGATATTTTATGGAGGTCTGGGACTGAGAGGAGCGCATGGGGGGGGGGGGGGGGGTCTTAGTAGCTCTGGGTGCCTTAAGTTGTATCTCTGATTATTCCGGAACTGGAAATAATTATTTTCAAGCAAGTGATTGATAGATTTGTAAACAAAGAGGGCACAGCAGTAGGTGTTAATATCTTCGAATTTTAACATTTTCAATTTAGCAAATTTTTCGTTTGTGTGATCTGTTCTTTTCAAGTAGGTCATTGTCTGTATAACTCTCTTTTGTGCAGTAACCATAGATTGTGTTTTTGAAGAGCCGGAGGCCCCCCATAGTGTGTGACAGTGTATCAGGTTTTGGTAAACAAGTGTGATACATGATACCGCACTGTTTAGTGACTTTACTGTGAATGGCTTGTATGTGGTTTCTCCAGTTAAGTTTCTCATCAACAATAACTCCGAGGAATTTAGTATTTTGTTCGCGTTTGAGGACTGTATTACCAAGGTACAGGGGGTCCAAGTATGGGGGTAAGTTTTCCTTCTGTGAAAGATCGTGTATTACCCAGGTACTGACTTTAGTCAGTTCAGTGTTCATAGTTCTCATCAAGGAATGAAGGTCTGAGTTGCTGGCATAGAAATTAATATCGTCTGCAAATAAGTTGTATTTTATGAGTGAGCTGGAGTGGACTATGTCGTTTATGTACAACAAAAACAGTACTAGGAGAATGGAACCTTGGGGGACGCCATACAAGATTAGCGAGGAGTCAGATTGGTGATTATTATAGCAGACATACTACATCCTGTTGGAGAGATATGAGGTAAACCAATTGTGGGACAGGCCCCTAACGCCGTAATGTTCAAGCTTTGAAAGGAGGATAGTATGGTCGACAGTATCGAAGGCTTTAGAGAGGTCCAAGAATATACCGACTGTGAACTGACTGTCATCAAAGGAATTTAAAATGCCATTAGAAAAGGAAAGCAGAGCTCTCTCAGTCGACCTTTTAGCTCTATGTCCAAGCTGTGAGTCTGTAAAGATGTTATTGGCAATGCAGAAGAAATTTAGTGCTACAATGTTATAGTAACGATAGCATAGCTAGTCTGTTTAACACCTAATAATTCATATTATGCTCCACGCCCACAAAACATGTGTGAAACTGATAAGTTACCCATAGAGAGACGTATTTTCTCTAGTTTCGGTGCCGTCCATTTTCTGTGGTATCCTGAAACCAACTTCTGTACAAAGTAAATTTTAGTTTATGAGATAACGCGTAGGAGCAGTCAGTCATAAGTCAGATATACCTACAGTGAGGTAAAGCATTCAAGGTGTATTGAGCATATGTGGAAGGCTTCTTGTATCTTTATGTGTAGAGAATTTCGTGTTAAGACGAGATGTTTGGAGTACACCTCAAGCAGTGGGAGGGAGTTATCATAGCGTGAACTAAACGAGGTAGAAGTTCACAGCTGAAGTCGCCTCTTTTTCATCTATGCACATCAGGGAATCTGATGTTCATAGTAAAATTGCTATAAGGATTTACGAAAGTAATTAATTATTCTGAAGGAAAGTGTCAGTAGTTTTATCTTTACCATCTAACGGGCGTAACCTAATACTCCTTTTCTTACGCTCCACCCACCAGGGACTGCCAAGCTATTATCATACTTCACTGTTATAGTGAAGTATTAACTCGCTATACCGTGAAATAGAAAGGTATTAAAGCAATAGACCATATTATAGCAAAGTATTAACCCACTAGACCATGTTATAGCAAAGTATTGAATCACTTGATAGTATTATAGCGAGGTATTAACTAACAAAACCGTGTTGCACAAAACTTGATTAGCCGCTGTGAACGCACTAGTGAAGGGGACTGCACATACCTGGAGCTGGCGGGCGCCCGCCCCACAAGGGGTCATTGGTCAAGTTTGAAGAAGTCACAAGTCCAGAAAAGTGTGAGGGCAAACTCTTTTGGAGTGGGAATTGTAAACTCTTAGAACAATCTGCCAGAGAGTATTGTGACGGCACCGAGTGTAAGCTCTTTCAAGACCATACTTGACCAACACTGGAGCAGGTTCAGATAAAATCAGGAGCCAGTCTCATGATCGTGATGACGGCTAACCTGAAAACATTAAGGATTCATATTACGCTCAAACGTCCACAAAACCTTCCGAGTCCCCCAGTGGAAACGTCCCCCGTTTTCTCTGTTTCCTTGATGACGTCATCGATAGGCCGTCTTTGTCTAAAGGGAACTTTGAATATAATCCGCGGATTCGTAGCAAGACGCTGTATGTTGGGACCTGTTGCCATCCAACCCTTTGTAATCAATTTAATTTTGCTTTTGATAGCTCAGTCAGAGCATTGTTAGTGAGGATAATAGTAGGGAATGAAACTGAGTTCATAGTCTCAGTTTCAACGTCAGAGTGTACAGTAAATTAATTCATCGAAATAGAAGTAGGTGGACTCCCTGACCTATTTTGAGTGAGGGTGCCGCGGGCATTTCAACGGTTAGTAAGTGCTCGCCCTTCACCCATACAGGTAGGCCATTCCACTCTGTGTTGTAATTCGCCCTTCATTAAGTGATTTGACCCAATTAATAGTTGATTGTGCAAGTGTTACAGTAACGTAGTTGATATGCTCTGAGTGAAGTCATATTTACGTCTTTAACGTCCCCTGAAATGTGATGTCGTTGTCACTGTTAGTAAGTACTCGCCCTTGACCCATACAGGTCCCTAACGCAGCCTAGGCCGTGTCTGTAGCGTGGATGTTGTATCCACTATGTCTGGGGAGATGTCCGAGGTCCAGTAGGATCAGTTACCTTCGTGAGACCCGACCGTCAGACACTTCAGACTACCTATGGCCCCCATAGCTGGCTCGTCTGGCCCTAACGCTCGACCTGCGAGGTGACCCTGGATCACCAAGCCACACACCACTACCAGCCCCCATCATTGGTGGATGAGTGTCTAACTCAGTAGGGCTATTTGTGTGGTGGGGTTAATCCACTGGGATCTTCAGAGTTCGTTGAAAAGTACTCCATGGTGGCAGGATCCCATGGCGGTTGTTTGAGTACCACTCCTGACGACTGAGTGTTGTAGTGGCAGTTGCCCCTGGTCTTTATGGTGCTAAGTGACTATAAGAGTTATGTGTTATTGAGTATGTCCACCCAGTAGTGGTGTGAGTATGTTGAGCCTGAGGGCATAGTACCAGATTTCGTCTGTTGGTACATATATATTCTTTCTCCTACATCCATATTAAGGTTTAAATAAATTTGGTATTTGTATATTGTGTCTATTATTTACCTACAGTATTTACCGTTATTTCTTCCATATGACTTGATATTATCATTACATATACCCACGAGCCTCCTCGTCACGTTACCAATGGTAATAAGTATGAGAGTAAAAGGAATTGTTTCTGACACACAGGCCCTTATAAATGGTGGTAGCCCAGGCCCTCATACCAGAGCATACCCAGTACTTGCCAAAGTGCATAGCAGAGACGTGACTGACCGCATACACGGCTAACGAACCGATCAGTGGCGAAGAGGATAAAAGAAAAGTAGAAGTAATTCCATACAACATCCAATTTACATGAGTTAGCCATCTGAACGTTTTCTTTCTAACTTGAATCAGAGAAAACGCATAGACTTGATAGTTATGGTCGTGTCCAGTGAACGCAGCCCGACCCGGGGAAAGGGTGCCACTGTTTGTTTACGTTACGAGAAGACTCGCTAGCGGTAAATAAAGAAGAAAAAAATTCAAGTATGTGACTTATCCCTGCTATGGGAGCCCGCTGCTCGGTTCTAGGTGTATATATATATATATATATATATATATATATATATATATATATATGTATATATATATATATATATATATATATGCTGATAACCACCAGGAAAGAAGAAAACACGAAGTTCCCAAGCGCTTTCGTGTAATTCACATCTTCAGGGGTGAGTACAGACTAGATAGAGTAATGCAGAACAAGATGAATATATACAGAGGAGGGTGAGACCAGGTCCACAATGGTCAGGTAATGACCCTACTAATCTTTAAATGGCACACAACGGTTGGTGGTTGGGTCAGATGGGACAGTGACCCGCCCTCTCACCTGATCACAAATCTTCTTAATTACAAAGTTGTCCAGCTTGTACAAGCCGTTACTCAAATTCATGTTGAATGCTTCGGTATGTTTAATAAGACTAGATTCTATGATGACCATTGTGGACCTGGTCTCACCCTCCTCTGTATATATTCATCTTGTTCTGCATTACTCTATCTAGTCTGTACTCACCCCTGAAGATGTGAATTACACGAAAGCGCTTGGGAACTTCGTGTTTTCTTCTTTCCTGGTGGTTATCAGCATATACCTAGATCACGCGCACCTACAGTGATTTACTTGCATATATATATATATATATATATATATATATATATATATATATATATATATATATATATATATATATAACTTCAGCAATAGACATGTTACGTGGAAAGCGTAATTTTATAACGAAGAGGAGAACCAGGGTAAACACAAACATCTTGACCATGTGGGCTTCTTTTAATCGCTAACATTTCGGAACTGTCTCCTCTTAGTTTATATGATCCAGTATCAGAAGGTTTGCATTGTTTTATTAACTCTTTCCGCTACTTAGAGTTTTGGTCCTATTATTCACACAACTCGTTCAGCACCAAACAAGCTCTTTCTAAGGAAGAATTTCTCGCACTTAAGAACTTAGCTTCCAACGACAATATTATCGCCACTAAACCAGACAAGGGTAATGGGGTTGTTGTACTCAATAAAACGCCCTACGTTGAGAAAATGATGAATATATTTAACGACCGAACTAAATTTGCCCCCATTCTAGAAGATTTATTCTGGGTAATTCTTAAGTATGGGGACAAGATTAACAGATTTCTTCGTAAACTTAAAAAAAATTACGTCATATAATGACTCCTCCTTTTTAAAACTCTTTGTTAGCGGATCTAAACCAGGTATCCTATACGGTCTACCAAAGGTACACAAGGATGAGTGTCCCTTACGCCCTATATTGTCTGCCCTTGGCACCTTCAACTATAATCTGTCTAAATTCCTCGTTCCCATATTGTCACCAATCACCTATAATCAATACTCTGTTAAAGACTCTTTTAGGTTTGTTAAGGAGCTAACTAGCATCTCGTTCAACAACTGTGTTATGGCTAGCATTGATATACAGTCTCTATTTACCAACATCTCTCTTGCCGAAACTATTGACATATGTACAGATGAACTGTTCTCAAGTACTGATATAATTGATGGATTCAATGGACCACAATTTAAAGAATTTTTAAAACTGGCTGTAAATGATTGTTTGTTTTTATTTAATAACAAAGCGTATAAACAATGTGATGGTGTTGCTATGGGTTCACCTTTAGGTCCCACGTTGGCCAACGCTTTCCTCTGTCACCACGAGAAGCTTTGGCTAACCAAATTTCCCCCTAAATTTAAGCCTTTGTTCTATCGTCGGTATGTTGATGACACTTTTAATTTTCAGATCACTTGATCACGTCCCTATGTTCCTAAATTATTTAAATTCGAAACATGGCAACATCAAATTTACTTGTGAATTGGAAAAGGAAAATATTCTTCCATTCCTTGATGTTAATATCCACCGTCTTCATAATAGTTTCGAGACAGCCTTATACAGAAAACCAACTTTCACTGGTTTGAGTTCAAAATTTTCATCTTTTATTCCTCTTAATTACAAACGTAATCTAGTACGTACTCTTACCAACAGAGCCTTTAATATATGTTCAAGCTATTTCCACTTGGACATTGAACTAAAATACATAAAGGAACTACTCTTTAACAATGGTTTTCCTAAGAGATTTACAGACACTTATATTGGCAAAACCCTTAATAGGTTTTTTAGTCCCACTCAGCCTCAAATCCACACCGTCCCTAAATATTCTATCTATTTCACCATTCCGTACACAGGCCCACTCAGTTTCACCCTTAGAAATAAACTTAAGAAGCTTTTCAATGAATTCTATCCACAAATTTCTCTTAGACTAATCTATAAAACCCAGAGTTCAATTAAAAAAATTCTTTAAAATTAAAGACACCATACCCACTAGGGTGTGTCAATTTTGTCAACATGTTAAAAATCAAATTTGGTAGTCAAAATATTGTGCCTCTTTATGTCTAAACTTGAGATTAGCAAACAAAAATGAATTGAAATAACCCTCACCTACATCAATTATACCTTAAAGTTTCAAATATCAGTATTTCAACAAATTAATGAGACTTGATTAGAATTATTCACTTGATATTAACTAATCTCATGTAAGCATATGGATTATGGAGTATTTTATGGTTCTATAGCTTGTGTACAATATGCATGTCAGAACATGAATATGAACAGGCTCTCCGTGTGGGACAGTTTAATTCTTGTTTTGACTTGTACCAAGCGTGAGGATAAGGCGCCCGGCTCACTCTCCTTCTAGATATCATAGACGGTGGTTTGCTCTCATTGCACTTGCACCTACTCTACCAGACGAATTCTACATTTTAATTATTGTAAGTAGGGCATATTGATTGTCGGAGTTACTTATATCATTGTATAAAACATTATGTTCTAAGAAATTATTATGTTATTTCTGTTACAGCATTTTTGATAAACAAATTGATATTTTTTGAAACAACAATTGAATTATGAAACATTGAAATATTTTTCTATTTGTCAGATAGTGTGAAGATGTCAAAATTGAAGACAAGAAGTCAGTTGTCAACCCACTTGAGCCTGCTAGTTGGTAAAGGGAAGGAGCTTCCTGTATCAGAACTTCCAACAGTGAGAGACATGCTAAGATTAGGGTTACTCCTTCGAGAAAAAAATGCAAAGGACAGAAGGAACTATACAGATAAAGAACTCATAAATGACATGATAGTCCCTCTTCTGCATCAATGGACAAAAGCTAATGCACTATTCAAACCACCTGTGATTAATCAGTGTCGAACTATTGAGCTAAAACTAACGAAATTATGGCACAAAGCAGTTGAAACATCACTTGGTAAAGGAAACTTGGCCAGGAAAAATGAATTTCTACACACACTTGATACTCTGTTTGACATTTTGACCTGCAAGTGCTCCATACAATTATGTTCTGAATCCAACTGTTCTCACTCAGGCAAGAGAGAAAATAATTCCCACATTGATTGTGGTTGTCCTCGTGAAAAGAAGATCCCTGTTTTAGAGCTTGAATTTATAAAGGCACAGAGGACAAAGGCAGAAGGCCAAGGAAGTATGCAAATGGGTTCAATAGATTATTCAGAAACAAAGAAGCAGATTGCTAATGCCAAGAAGAGAGAACAAATCCGAGAGAGGGAACAAAAGAAGAAAATGAAGAGTGAAGAAGCATTCCAAAGAGAGGAAGAGCTGTGTCAAGATGTTTATCACTTCTTTGACAGTTCTTCTGATGAACAGGAAGCAACATCAGATGATAGTTCCAAAGAGCCATCTGAACCTTTACCAAAGAAAATGAAATACAACACAAGAAATATTTCAAACATTGCTTTAGCTAGTATTCGCCACCATACTGGACTTCGTGAGGCTGCAGAAATTGCAACTGCCGCTTGGATAGATGCAGGCCTCATCAGCCGAGAGGATGTAACTTTGGTGATAGATCATAATAAAATTAGAAGAGCACAAGAAAAAATAATGAAGGAAATATCTGATCAGCATGAAAAAGATTTAAGCGAGGGAGGGCTCTCCTGTCTTTTGTTTGATGGAAGAATAGATGACACAAAAGTTTTGCTAGAAGTAGAGGGAGCGAACAGAAAGTTTCCAGGTCTCATCAAAGAAGAACACTACTCTGTCTGTTCTGAGCCTGGTGGTCGGTTTTTGTTTCACTTTGCTCCCGAAACTGAAGTAGAAGGGAAGAAACATGCAGAGGTCATTGCTGATCATATTTTATGTTGGGTTCAGGAGAGAGGACTTGGCAGTTCACTGCAGGCTGTTGGTGGAGATTCAACTGCAGTGAACACCGGATGGCAGGGGGGTGTAATGACGCATTTAGAGAAAAAACTAGGAAGAAGACTTGTTTGGATTGTATGTGATTTACATACAGGCGAGCTACCTCTTCGTCATCTCATCCAGGAACTTGATGGTCCTACAAAGAGCAACAACAAGTGGTCAGGTCCCCTTGGCATCATGCTGGATGAAGCAACACAACTAGAAATAAATACAACCTTTCCAAAGGTCGAAGTTGGCCCTCCCCTTCCGGCGTTGTCTGAAGGAGTCATCAAAGATCTCAGCACAGATCAATCCTATGCTTATCGTATTGCCCAAGCAATAAGATCAGGAGAAGTGCCTCAGTCATTGGCTCTCTTGGAGATTGGACCTGTCAGTCACAGCCGTTGGTTAACTACAGCTCTTCGTTTCTGCAGGATTTGGATTTCCAAACACGAATTGAAGGGCAAAGTGCTGAAGAATTTGAGGTTAATTGTTGAATTTATTATTGGAGTTTATCTTCCCCAGTGGTTTAGTGTGAAACTTAATCCTATGTGGGTGGATGGGCCCAATCACCTTTTGTTTCAATTGCAGCTAGTAAGAACACAGAGGAAGGTAGTGAGGGACATGGTGTTACCTGTGGCAAGAAGGTCCGCTTGGTATGCTCGATCAGAAGCAGTTTTGCAAGCAATGCTTTGCAGTCAATGTACCAATCTCCGAACCGAGGCTGTAGAAGTCATTCTAAAGATTAGAGGAACGCTAATAGATGACGACCAGTTGGGAGACTGTTCGTTTCATTCAAGAAAAGTTCCCCCAATAAACGTCAATGCCACCAAATTGTCAGAATTGGTTGACTTGAGTTTGGAAGTCTTAGAGCCACCATTGACAACAAGTCTAACTAGCCAAGAATTGAGAAACCTTAAAGAGACTCCAATGCAGGTGCCGAAGTGGCCTTCCCACACTCAAAGTGTGGAGAGATGTGTGAAAATGGTCACAGAAGCAGCGGGCCATGTTTACAGCCACGAGAGGCGAGGTTACATCAAAGCACAAATAGCAAGCAGACTACTGATGACAAGAAACCAAAGCAAAGAGAGTATGAAGGCATTGGTTACTTTCAAATAGACTACGGATAATAAAATATAATAATTTGAAACTTGAAACAGTAACATGTGTGCAAACGCTGGTTATGTTATAAATTCACAAATATGTACATTTAAAAATCCATTTGATGTAGGTAGGACTTATTATAAAAAAAAATTTATGCCAGAATATTGTTTTGCATGCTTAAAGACTACAATAAATTGCTACCAAATTACTCGATTTTCAATTTAGCCAGTTCACCCCCTAAATTGACACACCCTAATACCCACACACCTGCAATCCTCAGTTGTTTATCAATTTACGTGTGCTAGCTGTAGGGCAGCATATATAGGTAAAACTAAAAGACATTTGACAACTCGCATCCATGAACACTTGGGCCGTTCCGTTCGAACAGGCCAGTTAATCGCACAACCACCACATTCAGCTATTCGTAACCACGCCCACCAACATGACCACCCGTTTTCGCCGTCTGATTTCTCAGTTCTTGGCAGGAGCGACTGTGATACAGACCTCCTCATTATGGGAGCATTACACCAGTATAAAGCAAAGCCATCCCTTTGTGATATGGCCTCTAGTAAATTGTTGTGTTTTTCTCTCTAAGACTCGTCTGAATTAAGGTAATACCCCCCTGTATATTTGATTTTATACTTTTTATTCCTGATTTTAGCTTTGTATGTAGATTTCTCGTCATTTTTGTCGGTTTTGAATTGGATTGCTCTTTTTAAATTTTTTTAAGTTTATTGAAGGTAAATTTTCGTATAATATTATGTTTTTATTGTATATCACCTGTATTTGTTTTAAAATTTTCGAAACTTTTGTGTTTTTAGGCTCTGATGATGGCAAACGATTATTTCCGAAACGTTAGCGATTAAAAGAAGCCCACATGGTCGAGCTGTTTGTGTTTACCCTGGTTCTCCTCTTCGTTATATATATATATATATATATATATATATATATATATATATATATATATATATATATATTTATATATATATATATATATATATATATATATATATATATATATATATATATATATAACAGGGAAGCAGATGCTGGGGTGGACGCCGGGGGCGCTGGGGTGATGCCACTCGATGATGGGGGGGGGGGGGGGTCTCTTCCGCTTGCTGGGAGAGAAGGCTGTTGTGCTTAGTGTCCCAAAACAGTCGTGGGAGCGTCTTGAAGGCACGGTTGCTAAGGCGTCCAGGGTGTGGCAATGGTGAGTGGTACAATGATGCCGCCTGTACGGTAAGTGATAAAATGTATCAAATCACTTATAAAAAACATAAACATTTTAACTTGTACGTTGAACTGGCACGATGAACAAGCGTATAAAGGTATGAGTCTCTCATAAAGGTAGATATCATTATGTGCAAACTGAAGAACGATGTAAAGCGCTGACCATTGATTGTCAGTCTTAGTATAAAACACTGGTTTTCGTATTATGAATCATTTTCTAATAACTGCCACCTCTATGTTACCCTCTGTTTACCTGTTGTAATCCTGAAGAGTCAGTATTAAAGGTCCACTGGAAGTAACATTTATAAATGTTTATGGGTTAAGTTTTTAAACTCGAATGGTCTTTTCTCTATTAGGATATCACCATAATTAACGCTATGCTCTGTGAGCGTTAATGAAGGATGAAGCGTATATGTGTAAATGAGTGCGAGCTCACAAGAAGAAGATTACATATATAGGTAGAATATTTAGTAGGAGGATGTAATGAGAGGAAGAGTTTGGTAGCGTGGCTGTGTTAGTTATTTACACTGTCAGTACACTTATCTTATCTTATACGACAATACACACCTACTACGTTTTTAAGGACAACTTCTCAAACACCGCTTCGTTACAACTATTTATTAATTACAACAATGGCATGGACACATTAATAACACCTTCTATCGAAGTTACTAGGACATTATATTTACGTTACTAGGACATCATATTACGTTACTAGACACTGATTCTCGGACGCAAGCATGAAATGAATACACTTCCCACGTAAGTAACTCATCCTATGGATAGCTCTGACAAAAACTCACGTGACTTGGGGGAGGCCTAGCAGGTGATTCTGGGCTGTCTCTATGGGAGACTGCTTAGCTGGACACCGGTGTCGGGAGGGAGACTTCCTCCCCGACCGGAGGGAGGGCTTGCGTGACTCTGCCTGTGAGCGGGTGAGGTGGGACGCCTCTAGCTGTGGTGGACTTCCTCCGGTGATCCCTCTGCGTGTGTCTCTCTCTGTCTGTCTCACTGCCTGACTCCCGTGAGGGAGGGCTACGACGTCCTATATATTGGGAGAAGAGCTGGTCTGGACTTTTTCTGAGATGTAAGCTGTGGTCTGACAACCCATCACTACATGTGTAACGAGCTTCGTGAACACACGTTTGACATGGGTGAGAGACAGATAGGGACTCACCAGGAGCCGGGTACTTAGTGCTGACCCATGCATTCAATGTGCGTGAAGGTCAGTGGAAAATCACTGGGATACGTGACGGCTGTCATATGTACAGTACAATTATGACTACTCACTGTTCATAGTCTACTGTAGTTACCGTGGGTGGTTGTAATTACAGTATATTAACATAATGTATATAGCCCACAGTTATATAAGTATTAGTGTCTGTTTGACAGTAATACAGCGTCTGTACAAATCAGCCATGCCCAAGAACCTCCCGAGGCTTTGTCGGTCTTGCCCGTCGATGTGTCTCAGGTAGGCAACTGTAGCTTGGGCAAGTTTACGTTTAGCGAGGTTAAGGACAAGCCCTGCCGACTGCAACTGATGGAGAGCTGCTGCAGACGTTGTAAATGTTCCACCCAGGTATCAACCACCACGATAATGCCATCCAAGTAGGCCTGGTTCCTTCCAGGTCTTGAGTGATTTTCTTAATCAATCCCTGGAAAGTGGCAAGAGTGTTTTTGAGTCAGAAGGGCATAAACAAGTATTGCCACAAGCTATCTGGGTGACAAATGCCGAGATACTTCGATGGTTGAGCGTTAGTGGTACAGATACGGAAATGTGATCCTACACCCCATGTGGTAATCCGTGTTTCCAAACGGCCAACCTTTATGAGTTATAGCTAACCTACAAGTGATCGTGGGCCCTTCGAGCCCGGTGGCGAGTCCGGTGGTACAGTTTACCAAGGTTGTTATAATCATGGTCGTGGTTGTTATAATCATGGTCCTGGTTGTTATAATCATGGTCGTGGTTGTTATAATTATGGTTGTGGTTGATATAATCATGGTCGTGGTTGTTTTAATCAGGGTCGTGGTTGTTATAATTAGGGTTGTGGTTGTTATAATCATGGTCGTGGTTGTTTTAATCATGATCGTGGTTGTTATAATCATGGTTATAATCATGATCGTGGTTGTTATAATCATGGTCGTGATTGTTATTATCATGGTCGTGGTTGTTATAATCATGGTCGTGGTTGTTATAATCATGGTCGTGGTTGTTATAATCTTGGTCGTGGTTGTTATAATCATGGTCGTGGTTGTTATAATCATGGTCGTGGTTGTTATAATCATGGACGTGGTTGTTATGATCATGGTCGTGGTTGTTATAATCATGGTCGTGGTCGTGATACTTACAGTATCTAATATACTATAAGAAGGAATAGAATAATGGTTAGAATAATTAATTAAAGAAATACTCGCCATAAAGAGAGGTTAAAATCATATTTTTTTTTATGAATCACCGATGATCATTCCGAGATAAATTATATTATGAAGAGAAGTGACCTTGATTCTGGTTATATTAGTCACCATCTTCTTAAGTCATCACCTGTGTTAAGTCATCATAGTCATCATCTACAGTACGTTAGTCAGTTTTAGGCCCATCTCACAGGGGGTGTTAGTTTTCAATACATCTTCTTATTTACGCTGGTGGATGTAAGACCTCCTACCCTCACTGACGCAGCTATGGTCAATTTGGTGTTATTCTTGTTTATAAATGCCTTCTAATCTGTCTCAAGTCTATCCGTCCTGTCTATTGCCATCCCAACTGTCTGTTCGTCTGCGTGGTGTTTGAATGTAAGCCCGTCTGTACTCTTTGTGTCGTCAAATCTGTCTGTCTTATCCGTTGTTGGCGTGTGTCTGACTGTTTGTCTAATTTGAACCAGTCAGCCAGTTGTCTGTCTGTCATGTTAGTTGCCATATTGTCTATTTGTGCATGTACGAATCTGTCTATTTTTGTCAACCTACTGTCTGTTTCACTGTCTATATTCACCCTGTGTCTATTGTAGTCATCTTCTCCATGCATTCCTGCTATTATCTTTCTTCCATGTACAGTCAGCCACAGGAATAAGTATACACTGTAGCTGTAAGATCGTTTGGTAACGTTGAAACTGCGCATCCAGACGCATGATGAAACTGGGCTCCCCCCCCCCCCCCCACCTGTTATCTCTAACTATTTTCTGTTTCCCCTTCTTTATTGTTCTATTTACTCGTCTTCCTTCCTTTACTAATCCAAACAATATTAAAAAAAAAAGTAGGCTAAGAAAAAAAGTGGGTGGAGGAGGAGGGAGCCGTATAAGAACTGCAATCGTGGGCTGACAGCGTACAGCGAATGAGGGTGCGCCAAGTCCGTAGACTTGCATAATTTTCCAGCGTAAATAAAATGGTTATGTATGGCTTCCTCAAGAAACCATCGATATGGGACCAGGTTTGTTCCACTCTATGAATTTTTTGCGATTTTTCCACCAAGTTTGATGAAAAAAGAGTGTCGTTTCGGCTGCCCAGAACAGACACATACACACACACGCCTAGTCCTATAGTATATTAGATTCACCAATCACGTCAGTCGTTACACGACCAATACCCATTCATTCATAAATGGTGATACTGCTACTGCGATGATGTCGTTTAGAGACCAGGGTTACCACAGGGGTGTAGGAACACATTTTCGCAACTGTACCTGGTATTAACATCATAAAAGTTCGATCTTGCTGCTGTATTCCACTGTTCCTATAGTGTCAATGATATCATGCAGACGAGTCAGTGGAGAAGTCATCGACCGTGAAGCGATTTACTGCTCGGTAGTTCGTACAGAGGCGGTCAGTCCTGTTAGCCAGGTGCTCTATGGCCTTCCTCATACAATAAATAGTCTCCGCTTGGGGACTGATTCTGTAAGGGACATGTTTTAGGTTGAACCCTTTCAACTTGATGTCATGCATTACTACGCTACACACACCAGGCATAGCTGTGCAGATTTAGGGAAACAGTCTTAGTAAATCTACCGATCGGTTACATTACCATTGAGGTAAGTATAACAAGTACGGAGCTAAGTCTTGATATATATAGTAGAATTCTCGAGAGGAAGAGAATCTTTGGGAACAGACATAGTGTGAGATGGACAATGGACATAGGATGGAAGTGTGGTTAAACTCGCGTCATTACTCTCCAGGTCTGACTCATTGGCCCTGGGGTGTTAATAATATAATTTAGAATCTAAATGATCTAAATTTTTTATAATTTACCTTTCTCTGGACAAAGTAAGGTCCATAGGGCTGAAGGTGCCATGAACAGATTATCTTGAAGATGTGTCTTGGCAAAATCATGAATTTTCGAAAGTTTAGTCTTAAAATCTTCTCCATGCTTAATTGGTAAAGTGGACATACTCTCTTTATTCACCCAAATTTCTTTCAAAACCTTTAATGGACCTCTTACTTTTTATAAAAAAAAGAGAACAAAATCAATGGCTTTACCCCAGACAATCTCATTCTCTAAAGAGTAAGGATTTAAAAGTTTGACTAAACCTTTCCAGAGCTCTTGAGCTTCAGGGTGATAAGCTGTAGACAAATATTGTGTTACAGCAAGTTTGTCTGCTATTTAACTAAAAAGTTTAAAGTAAATTTAATCCCTGGGTTAGACTGAACAATGCGGGAATGCTATGTTTGGTAAACATTTCCCAGAGAGCCGTAACAATGGTTTTGGACTTTATATTACTTAAAGGAATTACTTCTTTATATTTGCTAGTAGTAAGCATCACAGCTAACAGATAATGGCTGCCTTTTTCTAGTTTAGGCAGAGGACCAATACAATCTATTATGATTTTCTCAAACGGCTCATTACCTGTAAGTTGACATACATTACAGTACATGATCTTATATATTTTGTTACAGTCATCAGATTCTCTGATGGCTGTAAATCAAAGAAACACAACTCCAAGTTTGAATTGATATCTTGTAACTTTACTGGAAGCAAAAAACAGGGATACCAAACTTTGCTTGGCAGTCAAAACACATCGTCTTAGTACAATTTTCACTACACTCAAATAAAATTGAAGATTTCAACATATTCTCAATACATCTTGAATCCTTCAGCTAACGGTAGGCACATATATCTTACGGCTACTCAGTGACTGTATTAAGATAATTGTAATTTTTGTATTAAAGTAAGTTATTATTCATTTGAGAGAACCTGTCAGCAACTATCAGTCTCTGAAGTTCAAACCAACATGTATGAGTCGACCCTTGTTTAAAAAATGCTGACTGCTCAGAAGTGCCTGACATCTTATGTATTTGTAGCCAATACAGTTACTGCATTGTAATACAAGCTCAAGCACTGACTAGATTATAAAGGTTAGCCTTAAGAAATTAATCTACTCCCGTGGTACTTCATTTACAATAAATAACCTTTATGTTTTTGGGGCTATTATTACCGTTACAGTACCACCTTTTATTTTCCCTAATAATTTGTGTCATTAATTACGATAGAACCCACGAGCCTAGCCTTCGCCACTCTACTACCAAAGTGTTTCACAGGTTAATCATTAATGTGCTATAAATTCTGGTATACAACCTGGGTAGTGGCGGCCCACCGTGAGTATTGAAGATCGTAATGTAACCTGGGATTGCCCAAGTAAGCCCAAGATCAGAATAGAATCTATAGAATATAATATATAAGAAAAGGTATAAGAAACTAAGAATTAAAATAAATAAATAAATAAATATAATATAATATGTAAAAAATAGATCATGGAAAGAATAATTAGAATATGTTAAAACAAATAAATACATAGAAAATTTATCCCCCCCCCCCCTACCCGGTCACGTCTCTGTTACGCACTGTTGGCAAGTACTGGACATGCACTGGCATGAACATATTTGTACCTGCTCCCGTGTTGGTGAAGTGTGGTACCACTTGCAAGAGCTCACACTCGGTACCATCACAACACTCTCTGGCAGATTGTTCCAAGAGTTTACAATTCTCACTCTGAAAAGTTTGCCCTCACAGTTTGCTGGACTTGTGGCTTCTTCTACCTTGAGTTGTGACCACTAGTAGGGTGGGCATCCGCCAACTCCAGGTATGATCACCCGACTGAGTAATGCCTTCTGAGATATTTATAAACTTCAATTAGGTCACCCTTTGTCCGTCTATAGTATACGCTAGGCCAGGGGTTCTCAACCAGGGGGGAATTCCCCCCAGGGGGGGAATTCAGGTTTTCAGGGGGGGGGGGGGAAACTGATTCGGGAGCAAGAGATATGTTCGATGAGAAATCAATCACAGAATTTTGGCCCTTGATGTGGGATTCCTACCCAAAAGTGGCAGAAAGAGCTATCCGTGCATTGCTTCCGTTTGTGTCGACATATCTTTGTGAGTCAGGCTTTTCAACTCTGTTGCAAATTAAAACGAAGCAACGTAGTAGATTAGAGGTAGAAAATGACCTGCGTTGTGCCCTTTCAAGCACTCCTCCGAGTATCCCAGAATTGGCGAAGAAAAAACAATCACAGGTTTCTCATTGACTGTAATCTTCATCTGAATAAAATTAATTACAAATTTACAATATCCTGGTATTTTATTGAACTTTTTGTTTATTGCATTATGCTTCAGTTTGGTCTGTTAAGTAATTCATTATAAATATAAAAAAAACTATTTTACTTTTATTCAAGTTTTATAAATCCATCAACATTTTCAATTGGCATTTAATTTGTAAAACTCCACTCTAAAAATAATCCATGTAAAATTGTAAATGTATATGTACTAATATGGAAAAAATAAAGGATTTTCAGTATTATATGCATATTATTTGGAATGCACTTTTTGAGGCAGACCATCTTGGAAAGGAGGGGGGAATGACATTCTGACATATGGTGAAAGGGGTGCATGGGGCAAACAAGGTTGAGAACCACTGCGCTAGGCAGTTATAGGCGTTCTAATTTCTTTGGGTAACTGAGGTGACAACGTCTTTATTGCAGATACGTCATATAAATAACCTTAATAAAAAAAGCTTTGGCAATCTTGTAAGTAGTAATTCCTCAATGGATATATTGTTAGACTGTCGTATAAACATGTATCATAAAAAAATATAGTTACCCTAAAGAGAGAGTTTTCTTTAAATAGATATAGAAAACCTGCAAATACGACATGGGTAACTTGTATAATGGTATTTTATTTTCATGCTTGTGGGGTACGGTATGTTTGGGTTCACACTCAGGATGGGATGGAGAAAGGAAACTCACAATGTGCTCTCTGTATACATATTGCAGCTTAGTGCTGGAAAGGCAGCATGGTTACAAGCGTTGAGTAGAGAGAGTTGGTTGGTGAGGGTGCTCAGAGGAGGACCAGCTTGTGGGTCGCCATGGTCGCCGGCGGGAGCGAGGACCGCCAGGCAGGAGGAGAAGGAAGAGGAGGTGTTGCTTGCTGGTGGCTGTAGGTAGAAAAGAGAGGTAGGTAGGCGTGGCTTAATAGTTGACCTCCGTCACGTAAGGCGGCACTGGTTGACCTAGACCACGAGGCATACACTGGGGAATTCGCGGGGTCGGCTACTCGGCGACAAACAGCGTTTGTAGAGGAGGAATCCACTACATGCTCTTAGATAATTAGATAAATAGAGAGATAGTTAGATTCAGTAAGTTTAATATACAAGCTCATATTAGTTCAACATGTACACAGACAGTATGTGCAAATATTGGGAAGAAAATAAGTTAATTTAACCAATCATAGCCCCAATATACAGTAGTCTTTCTCTGTATTCGAAGGCATTCAGGGCTATTAATCAATAAACCTACAATTATATTTTTTCACTACAAATGTATAGAACACCATATTCCACTAGTACAAACAATTAAACTAAAATAACAAGCAAACACAGTCTCAAACACGACAGCACCCCCCACTAGTTTGCGCGCACTGACATAAAACCCAGGCTTAGGGGAAGGAAGTGGAACACGCCCCTTCACCAGCATTTCTCCGCCCATACACGTCTTTAATAGGCTACTGAACGAGATCAGTGGGTGAAAAATAATATCCACTTAGAAAAAGACTGAAACACTAATAAGAAGACGATTCCTTAGAAAATATAAAAATTTCCCCCAAAATACAGTAGACAACATACTAAAAATCGAAGTATTTACGCACAAAAAAATTATAATGACCACTGCACCAAAATATAAAAACAAATATAGTTAACTACAAAGTCTGCACACACAGTTTCCGAGACAAGACCTCAGCGACACCATCCATGAAAGTCGTTTGGGTGCAGGTGAAAACCGTGGGGCTGTATATCCTTCATCTTCAACCCCTTCCGAGAAGCTGAACCTCCTAGTCCTAAAGAAGTTTTTTACTTCTTCTGGTATAGAGAGGTTTACGAAGGTCGTCCACTGGCCGAGTGGTGGCCTAATGGTTACCTTTGGTGACTGGGGGCTGGCTGAACACATGCATCAAAGAATTCCCCGTTCAGGTGGAAGTCAATCTCTTCGATAAAGTGGCGTGGGGAGTGATATCCCACGCTGAGATACAAAGCATGAAAAAGAGTAGCTCCAAGAACTCATTGGAGATGTATGCATATAAATGAAAATCAAGACACCAGACAGAGAATCCACCTCACCTCTAGTTGTATTTCCACAATTTGCCAGAGATGGTTACACTGTAGGGGCGGGGGACTCTACTACTTCTCTTCTGAACCACCGAGGCTACCATTAAAGGCGGGAACACTCTTCCTCCCTTATACTTATCTCATACTTCTCTCTGTCTTATTTCCTTCAATTGTTCTGTCTAAATAGTTCAGTTCATGGTTACTACATAACCTCAGTTCTTTTGGTAGCATGGCGTACTGTAATTCTGGTATCAAGGTTGCATGGACAAAATAAAGGTAGATACTGGGATGAAATGAATACCCCTAATATACTCTAAGAAATGGCTTATTAATATGAAATCAAAGTAGGGAAAAAGATGTCATTAACATACAACTCCAAGGTTCAGACCCCTTGGCTTTACTCCACTGCAATTCACTTAGATACTGTACTCTTACTTCTCACAACCTTATTGGTGTTATATTACATTATATACAGCTCCGAGGATCAACTCCTTGGCTTCTCTTAACTGCCATTCCAAATGGATACTTTTACTTTTCACACATTACTGGTGGTACATGACATTACATTACATTACATTACAAGACAAACTTACATCTGATACCTTCACTAGACTGTTGTCAGTACATATGAGATGCACTCACAACACACCACACGTTATTACTGATACCAACAAATTACATGGGTTCACTACCCAACATGGGATAATTTATTCCAGATAATTATCCCCAATCATATACAACAAACACTGTGGACCATATAAATTCCAGGAGTGTCCCAGGGTAGAACACTCAACAACTGACGACCGCTGTTATGGTCGGGTGTAGTCGGACACGTGGTGACAGTCTGGGGTCCAGCCCCACGATGCTGACTGGGGCAGTTTAATCATGCCGAATCAGCGACATCGTCCAATATAGCTAATTGCTAGGTAGCCACCGACTCCGGGCAGTCGATGGGGTGTTCAAATAACCCACACACTGGATCTGAGACAAATTTGAAGGGCGTCACGGGAAGGCATGATGATGACTCAATCACAAACAATCTCTCGTCTGGCAACGTCAGACGACATTTACGTTAGTACTTCTTACACAGAGTAAATGACAATTTCACTGTTACAATATGAACACTGTTACTCACAAAAGTGACTAAGTCAAACTGGATGGATATATCAGCGGGGAACACACGCTTACATACCTGAGACAAATGTGGAGAAGCGTTACAGGAAGGGCTTCTCCCTTCACGCTAGAGTTTATATACCCGTGAGTTGCCAGAGGTGGCTACTCAGGCAATGACCAAAATCACAAACAAACCAACTGTTACACATTCAAGGATGACCCTCAGTTGACACGGGTCTGGCGAATTACTTAAGTTGATTCACATGAACTAATTCAAGATTGAGCTTGCCAGTAGAAAGTGGAATAAACGTATTGACAACTGAGTACAAAAGGCGGGACTTACGGACAAGGATCCTTGGTGCAAAATGCGTTTCTTCCTAGGGATGTTTTGCGGACGTGAAGTATAATAAGAATCAACAGGTTTTAAAACAGACCAGCAGTCAATGTGACCATGACAACACTGGGATGGGACACCATCCCAGTGAAGCTACAATTATTGTCAGTGCCACGGCCATTCAGTAAAGAAGTGCCAAGCTCGGGAGGTCTGCGCCACGTGCAGGGCGACCGGCCACCAGCACACCATGTGTCCAGCAACCATGAAGAAAGTTATTTCTTATATTTTGTTGGCACATTCTGTGTGAAATTTTATGTGTGTGTATATAACAGAGTAAATAAAAAAATACGAAGAAAATTTCGATTTTTTTTCCGAATTTACAAGTTGAAAAATAGCCATCAACATAGCTCACCTACTCTTGAATGCTAACTCTGGCGTCCTCTCTCTCGCACTGGTTCCATGAACATCTCCCAGTGATCTTGGTGGTGAGATTGATAAAACGAAGAAAAATGTATACTGAGATAAAATTTTGAAGAAAAGTGAAAAAGAACTACTGGCCGAGCTGATCAGACACTAGATCTCAAAAGTACGGAAGCTGACCAGCGTCACAGCACTAGTTGGTTACCCAAAGAATCTACAACGTACCCTATTGCTGGGATGGGAGAACATCCCAGTAAGACCAACAAGTTGCTATAAATGCCAGAGGTATAACCATCTGGCAGGGAAGTGTCGAGCTTGGGAGGTCTGTTGTAGTTGCTGGACACCCGGGCACCACCACACCAACTGCTCGGCGGCCGCCAAGAAATGCGCAGCTTGTGGTGGCCCTCACTCCTCTTCCGACCGGGAGTGTCCTAAGTGGAGGGAGGAGTGCAGGGTGGCTATGTCATGGTCACGTTGACTGCTAGTCTGTTTTAACTCTAATGATTCATAATATACTCCACAACCGCAAAACATGAGTGGGTAGCTGGTTAGCTACCCCCCCTAGAAGAAACGCGCTTTTTCCTCCCCAACGTTTATACTCATGATCCCTCCCAGCAAGCACCGCCTTTGTGAAGACAGTTGTCCTAACGTTTTGTTCCACTTTCTCCTGGCAAGCTCACTCTTGAATTAGTCTGTGTAAATCAAATTTAGTAATTCGCCAGACCTTTGTCAACTGAGGGCCATCCTTGAATGAGTAACAGTTGGTTTGTTTGTGATTTCTGTCATTGCATGAGTAGCGATCGCTGACAACTCAGGGGTATAAAACCACTGGCGGGAAGAGAGACGTCCTCCGTGACGTCCTCTCCAACTTTGTTCTACAGGTATGTAGCAGTGTCCCGCCGTTATAACCATTCAGTTTGATTTAGTCAATGGAGTGAATTAATTATCAGTGTTTATGTTGCAATAGTGTAATTGTTATTCACCCAGTGTGAGAAGTAATATAAAGTAAAGGTTGACTGACGTTGCGAGACGAAGGATTTGTTGTGATTGAGTTGTCCATGCTTTCTCCGTAACGTCCTCTCCAACTTTGTTCTATAGATCAAATTTGTGAGCTCTTGGGACACCCACCCATAGCCCAGGAGCCAGTAGATAACCAGCAGGGAGCAATATTTGGGCGATGTCGTTGATTCAACATGATTAACTTACTGCAAATCAACCTCGTGGGCCTTGGACCCCAGACCCGCCTCGTGCCGGAGTGTAACCGACCACAACAGTGGTCGGCAGTGTTACAGGCGCCAGTGCTATACCCTGGGACATGCCTTGGAGTTATATGGTCCACAGAGTGTGTTGTATATGTTTGGGGATAATTAACTGGAAATAATTATCCTATGTTGGGTAGTGGACCCATGTATGTGTTGGTTTCAGTAATAACATGTTGTGTGTTGTGAGTGCATCTCATATGTACTACCAATAGTTAGTAAGAGGACAATGTGCAAGTTGCTCAGGTATGTAATGAAATGTAACACCAGTAAAGTGGGTAAAGTAAGTACCCACTTGGATTGGCAGTTGAGAGAAGCCAAGGAGTTGTCATGTAACTATATGTAATGTAATGTAACACCAGTAAGGTTGTGTGCAGTAAGAGTATAGTTTCTGAGTAATTTGCAGTTGAGTAAAGCAGAGGAGTTGCACCTTGGAGTTATATGTTAATGATATATATTTTCCCCACTTTGATTCCATATTAATAAACCTGTTCTTAGAGTCTTTTAGGAGTATTCATTTTCTGCAGTATTCTACCTTTATTTCCATCCAAGTGACTTGATATCTGAATTACAATACCCATGTGCCTAGACCCTCGCCATGCTACCAAAGAACTAAGGTTATGTAGTAACCATTTAACTGAAGTTAGTAGAAAGAACAATTGATTGAAAGAACTAAGACAAGAGAGTATAAGTAAGTTAAGGGTGGCAGTGTGAGGAGAGAAACCGCTCTTGGGACACCCACCCATAGCCCCGGAGCCAGTAGATAACCAGCAGGGAGCAATATTTGGGCGATGTCGTTGATTCAACATGATTAACTTACTGCAAATCAACCTCGTGGGCCTTGGACCCCAGACCCGCCTCGTGCCGGAGTGACACGGGTGGTGATGTAATTTACATGGTATCAGGTCAGGAGGAATAAATGTGATACAGTGGGTATTTTTTAAGTGTGATTTGTATTAACCATTTCTCGGTACAGGTACCAAACCATTTAATGTAACTAATGAATATTCCAGATTGCTAAGAACTTTGTTCCATAATTTTTCCAGTGTACAGTAGAGTATGTAATTCTGTGCAAATTTTTTTCTTTGTTTTTACGGAGAAGTTGAAAACAGTTCACGGTAAATACTTTACTTGGAGTTAGGTTAGAACAATTGCCTCAAGGAAATTAGAAATATGTTTTAAAGTAAAGTGTGAAAACTGGAAATGTTCAGAGTATTGAAAAGTGTCTGAGAAGCAGAGGTCAGCTACTTAACTATTTTTCCTTTGTATTCTTTTGTGAAGTCTCAGGAAAGTGTTGTTGTATACCAAGGTAGAATTTTTTTTGGGTGCCTTCTAAACTGGTGACAATAGCAGTTGTTGTGATCACTTTGATATTTACAGACAATGAGCGAGCAGTGAACATCTGCCGTGTTAAGAGTGTTGTGGACAGTGTTTGTCTCTGAGTGTTACCAGAAGGCCATAATTGTACAAAGGTTATGTAACTCAGTGTTATTTGAAATTGTGACATATATTGGATGTATTTGTTTTGATTTCAATTGGTATTGTTTTAGTTCTCAGTTGACGTCAGTTTTGACAAGTGAATGTATTAGTATACCACTAGTTGTGTTATATTTCCGAGTATATTGTATTTTTGTGTTGTTTCTATTAGTTTATGATTTTAATGCCAAGGGCATTAGTTCTAGTGGTGTAGACTGACAGGCATTGTCAGTAAGTGTGTTTTATGTTTACTTGAGATCTAAAACATGTATAATTTCAGCAATTGCATTGATGAGTTGAGGACTCTGTGGTGATATGGACATCTATGAAAGAACGCAATTTTTGAAAATTGGTTGTTGAAAGTACATGTAAGGACCCCCAATTGTGAGTACAACAGAGTACAGTGTGAAGTGATACAGTGTTAAAATCTTTGCAATTGAAAAGACAGTGAATACTTGTTGACTACCGAGGGGACAGTCTCGTAAAGTATTACCACTTTCTTTTTGTGAGCGTGACTCTCAGTAATGGAAATGTCTATGGTTCTTTTTTTTAAGTTGTTTGAGTTTCTAGAGTACAGTGGAAGTCCGGAAGAGTTCCTACAGTGCTGAACCGTACAGAGATTGATAATAACAAGTACAATTGCCTTTGAGTGTGCACAGTAAGTTTGTCTTGAAAAGTGACAAAAGAGTAGTGATGTTTTCCTTGTGTATTGTTCAGTGAAGCAGTAAAGTAAAAGTTCACATTCCAGTATTATCACCAGGCGAGTGAGTAATAATTTGAGCAGTATTTTGAACAGTATTTCAAGAGTTTTTTGTGTATTAGAAGGTTAGTTATGCAGTAATCCGTTTGTTTTTGAAGGTGTGCACTGTGCCAGTGTTGTGTAGTACAGTGAGTTGTTGTGACCTCCAGGCATGATGGCTGTCACAAGGGAACAGTTCAGGCCAGTCAGCTCAGAACCTGTGTCCAGTAAGTTGATGTGTACAGTTGAGAAGTATGTGGGTGGAGACGTGTTCATGCACAGGAATGACACCCGGGTCTCACCACCAGTTGTTTCATCAGGTGTATGGCCTGATGGACAGGGAAGTGTAGAAGGGAAGAGTAAGGAATGCCTCTCTTGCTAGTTATGTGAGACTGTGGCATTAGGGTGTGTCATACAGAGGCGAATTTTTTTTTTTGAGTTTGAAAAATCGGCCCATGGTATTATTGATGTAGTTCTATGTGCAGAATCATGTGATATCTTCAGATTTGAAAAGTTTTTATTTTTTGCTAGGTAAATTTTAACTTGAAATCTTACGAAAATTCAGTATTCCCACCCTTTTACCAACACCACTAAATAGCTTATTTAAAGTAAAGTAAATGTATCAGGTTAATTTATTAGGATGAAAATGATCCAGAATAGTGAAAAGAATGATCTTGACACATTTATTAAATTTAATATTCCTTTACAAAACAAAATCATCAAATACAAAAACCGGTTTTACTACTCCGACCCGGTGTTGCTGCACACCATAGAGAACATGTCTTTCTTGCTTCAGTTTCTACTCATCACCTCCCTGCTGACCACCTGAGCTCGGATGTAGCCTTCCCTCCTCTCCTGGCTGTACACGTGACTGCTGGCCTTGCTCACTTGCTGTACACAACGCTCTATACTCTGGGTGTGCGAGGGCCAGGCAGGGACATGCATGGGGTTGTCCAGGAAAGCTCTGACTTGAACATTGGTGAGGCTGCAGGTAAGAGGGGGCTCACTGACAGCCTGGATGTTATCCAGATCTATGAGATCAGTGAGGGTCTTGGCACCTAGATTGACTTCAGGAGTCTTCCTGACCCTGAAGGAATCGTCACCAACTGATTCGTCATGCCCAGATCCTCTCATAAGTCTCATATCCAAGATCTTTTTGACTGCCACTCTTCTCTCCTCCTCATCCTTACTGTATGTATATTATGTATGCTGGATTATATATCATGTATGTATATTATGTATGTGCTCCATTTATGTATTATTTATTCAGCCTAGCTAGCAGCGTGTGGCAATGTTATTACCATATCCCACATGCTTAATTAATGTGCCTGGCGACGTATGGAAGCTGCTAATGTATCACTTGCCATACGTCGCCTATAGCAGTTGACAAGGAGCCTAGCCAAGGGAGAGTGCTGCTTCCCTCTGTGTACATACTCTTATCCAGTAAACCGAACCTACAAAACTATACAGGTGTTTGTGTTCTCTCCTGTATATAGAACTTATTTTTCAGAACCTAACATGGCGCAGTGCGTAGTCTTACTGGATAATTACGAGTGATAGTGCAAAGTTTGTGGAAAGCCGACTCTCGCTTGGGTCAACTCCCGCGCGTCATCCCTGCTCGAAGAATTTCGCAACTTTGAGCAGTGGCAGTGTCAGTGATTTTCTGTGAAGTGTTTAGTGCATTGTGTGTTCGTGCCATTCATGTGTGACCTTGTTCTAAAGGATTCCCAAGGTATACGGCACGTTCTGGGCATTTTTAAGGAGTAGAGTTCAGTGCACCCGTCTCTGACCGCGTTCTGAGGGTAACTGGACTGACTGGGAGTCGCCGCGCCTCTCCCTCCACCCCCTCATAGCGTCGTCTCCACACCCCTTCACAGCTCGAGGAGACCGCTCCCACTGCCCTCACACACACACGCACACATACACGTACTAACACTCGCTGACCGCGCGGCTTCCTTATATATATTTTATATATATAATCTACTTATCTGTGTATTTAATTAATTTTTTGTCTGAAATCTTGTTGATACGACGGGCTGACCGGTCAACACTGATTTAAGACATAGTACACAGATAAAGTAGTTATGTCTCACGCCTTACGTAGCCGTGGACCCAGCGCCTGGATGAGTCAGGCGGGTGATAGCCCCGCAGAGATGGATGACCAGGCCGGCCACGACGCTCCAGCCCCCACATCGCGCAGTCCCTCACCTCAATATTCAGCGTTGTCTCCAGAGATAATTGCTTTACTGAAGTTTATGAGAGATGAGAAACGCGAGGATGAAGCTCACAGACGTTTGGCGGATGAGCACAGAAGGCAAGCAGAGGCAGAACGAGACAACCAACGGAGATTGGAAGACAGTGAACGGTTTGAAGCCTTGATATCTCGCCTCACTGTTAACCAAGCCCCTGGCTCTAACACTGCCTCGGTACTGACTGGTTCAGATACCTCATCCATGCTTCCTTCACGCCCCCCAGCCCCACCTAAAGCAGCAGCTCAAACGCCGCCCATCTTGAAGCCTGATGAGACTTTCCAGACTTTTCGTGAATGGCGGCGACGGTGGACTGATTATTCTACAATGGTGGATCTCCAGAGTTTGTCACAGCCTAAACAACTCATCCAGCTGCGCATGTGCCTGTCCTTGGAAATACAGCGTGTCTTGGAACATACGTTGCAGGTACCCCCAACCTCTTTGCTGTCTGTAGAGGAGGTACTGGACGTTCTACAACGGCACATCAAAGGACAGCAGAATGAAGCTCTGCGCAGGAGGGAATTGTTTAGCTGCAGACAGATGGAGGGTGAGTCTTTTGATGCCTTTTACGTGCGTCTTAAGAGAGCCTCGGAAGAGGTAGATATATGTCCAGGTCACCACCAGCAGTGCGAGGAGACCCAGATGAGGCAGGTGATCCTGATGGGTGTTAAGGACGAGGAACTTGTCCAACGCCTCACCTCCCTCGACTCTTCCTCTTCTCTTAAGGATGTGTTGACGATATGTCGCTCCTATGAGGCTGCCAGGTGTGCCACCTCTGCCATCCGTGCTCCCCCTACAGCTGTACGCGCTGTGTCCCGGTACAAGAAGGACAAGAAGTCCGTTCCTACGCCTTCGCCCACCACGTCCACGCCCGGTTTATTTTGCAACAACTGTGGTAAGCAGCACGGAACACAGGTGTGTCCAGCTGCTCAGTCTACCTGCAACAGTTGTGACCGTAAGGGCCACTGGTCACTCACAGTACGGTGCCCAGCCAAACGCGTCCAGTGCAATGTGTGTGGTCGTCTGGGCCACTATGACAAGTGTTGCCTTTCCAACATACCCAAGGGACCGCGTCGGCGGAAGCTTCAGCCCCCTTCCACCAGAGAGGGCCGCCCACAGTCTTCCAATCAGAGGCACGACGACTCCTGACAACGCTCGAGCCACATTAGGAATGTGTGCTCCCCCCCGCGTCCCAGGACCAAAGTCCCCCAGTACATCAGCGTCATCGTGACCTACGGCGGTGTGTCATCCCGTCTTCAGATGTTGCCCGACACCGGCGCTGATGCTACAGTCATCGGTCCCCAGCATTTGCAATGCTTGGGGCTCTCTCCAAGTAATCTAGGACCGCCCCCCAAGGATCTCCGCTTTATGGCAGATGGTTCACAGATGACCCCGGCCCTAGGTTCACTCTATGCACACGTCACCTTTGGCAACAGGTCGTGTCAAGCCTGGATTGATGTGCATAATGGCGTCCCGACTCCTTTGCTGTCCTACAGACATTGCCAAGAGTTGGCCATCATCTCCCAGGACTTCCCAACACCGATTCTCGAGGTAAAACACGCCAACAGGGTGCACGAAGGGAGCAGCAACTACCCTGCTGCCGCCCTGCTCCTACCTCTGGCCAGTGACACCTCTCCTTCGGCAGTTGTCCCTGCTGCTTCAAGTCTCCACGCCTTGGCTCGCCTCCACGACAGTCACTGTGGAGCCGAGGCCACCAAACGGCGTGCAAGACAGACTGTGTTCCGGCCTGGCATCGACCCCGACATCTCCAATGCTGTCCAGGTGTGTAAGCCCCGCCACGTATTACAACCCAGCCAGCAGCAGGAACCCTTTATGAGTGACGACAGCCCCACCCGCCCCTTTGAGTCTGTGTCGGCCGACTTTTTCTGTGTGTCAGGAAAGTCCTTCCTTGTTATTGTCGACCGTCTCTCTGGTTGGCCGGTTGTCATCAAGTGCGGTAATGACACGACGTCTGCCGCCACCATCAGCAAGTTCCGCCACTACTTCCGTGACGTGGGCGTTCCTGCACGCCTGCGAACCGACGGAGGGCCTCAGTTCACAAGCCGGAACTTTGCTGCGTTCCTTGACCGATGGGGAGTCCGGCATGTGTTGTCATCGCCCCATTACCCGCAGTCCAACGGCCACGCTGAGGCTGCTGTCAAATCCCTGAAGCACCTCATCCTTAAGGTGGCCCCTTCTGGGAACATTGACTGCGAGGCCTTCGACAGGGGTCTTCTTGAACTCCGCAACACACCTAACTACACCGGACGCTCCCCTGCCCAGGTCTTGTATGGACGCCCCCTTCGTTCTTGTGTCCCTGCTCACCCTCAATCCTTCTCCAAGGAGTGGCAGGCCAAGACAGAGGATTGTGATCGCCGAGCCGCCGAACGTGTTCAGGACGTCGTCGCCCGCTACAATGACCACGCCCGTTCTCTCCCCAGGTTGAGTGTCGGCACCCAAGTCCGTGTTCAGGACCCGACCTCCCTACGTTGGGACAAAGTAGGCGTAGTCATGGGTCTCGGCAGGTCACGGGACTACCAGGTGCAGTTACCCAGTGGTCGTGTGTGGTGGAGGAACCGCCGTTTTCTCCGCCCCGTAACAATGCCTTCTGCTGGCCCCGCCACCAGTGTTGAGTCCCATACCCTTCCCAGTGATGAAGTCCCTCGACGCTCAGAACGGATCCAAAAGAAAAGGTCCGCTCAAGACTTTGCTATGAGCGTATAGGGGGGAGGGAGGTGTATGTATATTATGTATGCTGGATTATATATCATGTATGTATATTATGTATGTGCTCCATTTATGTATTATTTATTCAGCCTAGCTAGCAGCGTGTGGCAATGTTATTACCATATCCCACATGCTTAATTAATGTGCCTGGCGACGTATGGAAGCTGCTAATGTATCACTTGCCATACGTCGCCTATAGCAGTTGACAAGGAGCCTAGCCAAGGGAGAGTGCTGCTTCCCTCTGTGTACATACTCTTATCCAGTAAACCGAACCTACAAAACTATACAGGTGTTTGTGTTCTCTCCTGTATATAGAACTTATTATTCAGAACCTAACACTTACTGCAGAGCATTGTCTGCAGAACTGCCTCGGGATGAGCATACCAGGAAGATCTCACAGTCTGCTCCACAATCTGAACAACCTTCCTTGGCTGACTCCTCAGGAGCTCAAGCTGGAAGAGAACATGCCTCGGACCTTCGGAGAACGATGACTTGACCTTGGTGTTGAACCAATTTGGCAAGTTGACACTCACGATGAATTGGGCAATAAGTCTCAGGTTGTGAAGCTGGTTCCCTTTCAGTTTATGATGAGCGACCCAAATTCTGCAGAACCTGAGAGCCGTTGTGAGCCACCTAGAATGTGAGACTGGACCTATCTGCAGGTAAGCAAGTCTATCAGGCATGACCCCAGTTTTGATGGCACTGCAAATCATGTAACCATAGTACTGGTCAGTACTCAGGTCGTCAATGACAGTATGTGCAAGCTCAATGAGTGGAGGGCCAACTGTGATTTTTTCAAAGCTCGGATTTATTTCTAACTCAGTGGCAGAGTCCAGCATCTTGCCAAGAGGACTAGACCATCTGTTGTTTGAAAGAGTCTTGCCATCCAGCTCCTGGATCAGATGTCTGAGTGGCAACTCGTTGGTGTGGAGGTCACAAACAATCCAGACCAGCTTCCTCCCAATCTTCCGCTCTATCCACTGTATGACCCCCCCTTGCCACCCTGTGTTCGTGTTGGTGCTGTCCCCTCCAATGGCCTGCAGGGTCTGGTCTACGTTCCTCTCTTTGAGCCAGTTCACAATGTTATCTGCCACTATCTCAGCTGGTTTCCTGATGTCATCTTTCTCTGGAGTGAAATGCCACAAATACTTCCCTCCTGGTTCACTGCAGCAGGAGTAGTGTTCCTCCTTCACCATGGCAGGGAACAACTTGTCAGAATCTCCAACTTTCATGAACACTTTAGTGTCATCCCTTCTCCCATCAAAGAACAAACAATTGATTCCATTTTCTCTTATCCCCTTATCAAACTCCTCTTCTAGGTTACTGACAAGTTTCTCCTGAGCTCTCCATACTTTGTTATGATCTATCACCAGGTGAACATCATCAGGTGTTATCAAACCACCGTCAACCCAGGCAGCTGTTGCTATCTCTGCAGTTTCTCTAAGACCAGTGTGGTGTCGCATGCTGGCCAGAGCTATGCTCGGGATATCTTTCCTATTTCGAATGTTCTGCCTGGACGGTTTGGGATCATTATTTTCTGGGTTAGGATCAAAGTCACCATTCTCCTGGTCAGCACTCGGATCAGCCATGGGGAAGTCATTAAACTCTGAATCAGCTTGACTCCAATCATCGGCCTTTTTTACCTCACCCTGGGCCTTCTCAAGTCTCTTTTCCTCGGCAACTCTTCTCCTCTTCTGTCTCTCTGTGGCAGCCTCCTGTCTCTTGGACTCCGGAATATCTTGGCTAGAAATCATGAGAGCCCCTATACTGCCAGTCTTCTCTCTCTGTGCTTTGACAAATGCCAGTTCGATCACAGGAATCTTCAGTTCACGCTTGCAAATACAGGAGATGTGGGCCTCGGATTTAGTCACGATCGCATCCAGACTCAGGACAGAGAACAATTGGGCACTTGCAAGTAATTATGTCAAATAACTGGTCCAGTTGCTTGGCAAAGCTGTCCTTAACTGCAAGTTTTCCTCTCCCAAGAGAGATATCTCTTGCCTTTTCCCAACTGGCTAGCAGTCTCTCACTAATCTTCTTCTGACTTGTTATGACTGGAGGCTTGAACTGAGCGTTAGCCAGAGTGTACTGTGCCAAGACAGCTTTGGTCATATCACTGGCAATGTCTTTGTTTGTGTAAGTTCTTTGGTTCTTTTCACTGATTTGCCTGATTAAAACACCGTATCTCAAAGCATCTCTCAATGTAGGCAACTCCGACTTCAGGAGCTTTCTCCCAGACCCAAGATAGTGACTGAGATGGCTGGATTTTTGGTTCCTCGTCCTGACACAAGCAGCCATCGCAAATATTATCAACTTATAAATGCATCAGAATCTGAAACAGAAAAAAATATTGTTAGTTGGGTTGTTAAAGAATGAAGTCAGAAAGCAATGTTCACTATTTAATTGTAATGCACTAATGCAGCTGTACGTTAGATTTTCGATAAATTTCACGCTAAAATTTACCTAGCAAAAGGTTGCAAAATATTGAAACTGAAATTATTTTCTGTTTGTATACACTAAAATCTACCAAAAAAGTGATGGGCCATTAGTTTTAGCTGATCTTCCCTCCTATGACACACCCTACTGTGGCATCAGTGTTGCCGAGATATCTTTAAAGAGTTGTAGACCTTGACTGGAATGCATTGGTTGTTGATGTGCATGGTGAAGAGTGATGTTTTGCATATTTGTGTTGCAGTTTAGAAGTACAACTGGTAAGTGAGAGAATGTGTTGTTGCCTTGCAGCAGTAAGTTGTGGAAAGTAAGTATGTTGTTTGCCCATGTGAGTGTGGAATGTGGTGCAATGGGAATGTTTGTGAGTATGTAGGTATTTGTGAATTTTTTTTTCTTTTGATTTTTATTTTTGGAGAGGGATTGTCAATTTTCAGTAAAGACATAGAGATTGGAAGATGGATTGGCAGTGATGCAATCATCTGATGGGTATCTGTTACCAGTTGAGTAAAGATACCGATTGCGAGTTCTCAAGTTTTGTGGGTTAAGTCCTAGTTGGACTTGTTGTATATAGGAGTAGTGTTCGTGACTTTCAGATGGGGTCAGGCATGGTAGGCATGGCACTGATTTCGCTAAATGGCAAATGCCATAAGTACAGACAGTTTTTTGGTTTGGTTGTGTTCCCATAAGGACTATTTCGTTTTGCATCGTATTCTGGGGATTATAGCAGCTCGTTCGGGATCCATCGAAGGTTGCTGCCTCGCGAGTAGGACAATGACTCTTTCGTTTAAAGTCATTCCTTCGGCTGGATGGGGTCCGCTTATCTATGTCCTAGCTTGAGAAGTCTAAGTTAAATCTCAGTGGTGTCGAATAAGCATTTGATCAATCTCCTCAGTGTAAACTTTTGATATGAGAAGCTGTATCTCCAGAGTGTGTATTGCGTAAAAAAAATTTATGCTATGTATGTAACCCCATTTTTATGTTTTTTCTTTATCATTATATTATTCTCCTATGTATGTTTAATTACCTGTACTTTGCTTCCCCATGCAATGTTGCCAGTGATGATAGATTTTTTTTTTACTACCGTTTGTCCCATGTATGTAACCATTATGTTCTTGTTTTGTATGTTTTTTTGTGCCAGATGCCTGTAATAGTCCTGATGTGTTGTTATGAGCATATGTAGTGTGACACCATGCTGAAAGGTAACAGTTATTTTAAGAATGTGTAACTACTGAACATGTTTAGCTAACGTTGCCGCATAAAAAGAATCTTGGGGAAAGGGGGAGCTTTGTCATGGTCATGTTGATTGCTAGTCTGTTTTAACTCTAATGATTCATATTATACTCCACAACCGCAAAACATGAGTGGGTAGCTGGTTATCTACCCCCTAGAAGAAATGTGCTTTTCCTTCCCCAACGTTTATACTCATGATCCCTCCTAGTAAGCCCCACCTTTGTTAAGACAATTGTCATTACGTTTTATTCCACTTTCTCCTGGTAAGCTCAATCTTAAATTAGTCTGTGTAAATCAACTTGAGTAATTCGCCAGACCTTTGTCAACTGAGGGCCATCCTTGAATGAGTAACAGTTGGTTTGTTTGTGATTTCTGTCATTGCGTGAGTACAGATCTCTGGCAACTCAGGGGTATATAACCACTGGCGGGAAGAGAGACGTCCTCTCCAACTTTGTTCTACAGGTATGTAGCAGTATCCCACCGTTATAACCATTCAGTTTGATTTAGTCAATGTAGTGAATTATCAGTGTTTATGTTGTAATAGTGTAATTGTTATTCACCCAGTGTGAGAAGCAATATAAAGTAAATGTTGACTGACGTTGCAAGACGAAGGATTTGTTGTGATTGAGTTGTCCATGCTTTCTCCGTAACATCCTCTCCAACTTTGTTCTACAGATCAAGTTTGTGAGCTCTTCGGACACCCACCGATAGCCCAGGAGCCAGTAGATAACCAGCAGGGAGCAATATTTGGGCGATGTCGTTGATTCGACATGATTAACTAACTGGAAATCAACCTCGTGGGCCTTGGACCCCAGACCCACCTCATGCCGGAGTGTAACCGACCACAACAGCGATCGGCAGTGTTACAGGCACCAGTGCTATACCATGGGACATGCCTTGGAGTTATATGGTCCACAGAGTGTGTTGTATATGTTTGGGGATAATTAACTGGAAATAATTATCCCATGTTAGGTAGTGGACCCATGTATGAGTTGGTTTTAGTAATAACATTTTGTGTGTTGTGAGTGCATCTCATATGTACTACCAACAGTTAGTAAGGGGACCACATGTAAGTTGGTCATGTATGTAATGAAATGTATCACCAGTAATGTGGGTGAAGTAAGTACCCACTTGGATTGGCAGTTGAGAGAAGCCAAGGAGTTGTCATGTAACTATATGTAATGTAATGTAACACCAGTAAGGTTGTTTGCAGTAAGAGTATAGTATCTGAGTAATTTGCAGTTGAGTAAAGCCGAGGAGTTGCACCTTGGAGTTATATGTTAATGATATATTTTTTCCCCACTTTGATTCCATATTAATAAACCTGTTCTTAGAGTCTTTTAGGAGTATTCATTTCCCGCAGTATTCCACCTTTTTTCCGTCCAAGTTACTTGATATCAGAATTACAATACCCATGTGCCTAGACCCTCGCCATGCTACCAAAGAACTAAGGTTATGTAGTAACCACTGAACTGAAGTAAGTAGAAAGAACAATTGATTGAAAGAACTAAGACAAGAGAGTATGAGTAAGTTAAGGGTGGCAGTGTGAGGAGAGAAACCGCCGCCCTTACAGCTAAGCTGCGAAGCAAGAAAAAACTGAGCTACAAGGAGGCTCTCCTTATAGTGAAGACCGAAGAAAAGAAGAATCAAGACTCCAACAAGACCACAGAAAAGAAAAATGAAGACCCCAAGACGACCACAAAAAAGAAGCCAGAATCAAATAAGACTGAAGAAAATGCAAAAAAGCCAGATTCAGTAACATTAAGAAGATTAGCGTTTTTAGACTTTTACGAATATATACCAGAACATGACCGAGAAGAAGAATGAAAATTGAAAAGCAAAAAGAACAAAAGAAAGCCAAAGAAAACGACAAAGGGGAAAAAAAAAACTTCGGCCGAAATAGCCGAAAGGCGAAGTGGCCAGGAATCTCCAAACAATTGAAGTTGTTTGTCGGGTCCAAATGAACATATCATCCCTGTGCTCCTTCAAACCTCATTAGAGTGAGATACGCAAAGCTCTTTGGATTTTCTTTTATGAAATTTCTAATTATATAATTTATATACAGTACATCTATTGATCATTTAAGCTGTGTCTATACTGTACAGTGTACATGGTTTGCTGGAGTTCACGCATTTGTTAACCTTGGGTAGGATTACTTTAATAGTTATGTATTAGCCCCTATCAAACAGACAGTAATACTTATATAAATTTGGGCTACATACATTATGTCTATATCATTACATCACCCATGGTAACTAGCCTACGAGCTGTGAGAAGTCATTAACTGCTCATGTGACTGTTTTTCAACTGAGAGCCGGCATCTTCACTGTGGACATCAGCAATTGATATCCGGTTTCTCGACAGTCTGTCTCCTGTCTCTCACCCACGTAAGACGTGTGTTCACAAAGCTTGTTACACATAAGCTTCGTCCTCTATTAATGTTCACAGCTTACAGCGTTAATTATGGTGATATCCTAGTTATTGTGCAATAGTTATTTTAATAATAATTGGAGAAAAGACCAATTGGGAAAAGGGAAACAACGGAGCACCTTAGCTTTCGTCTATATTCAAGACATCTTCAGAGGCAACTGGATTACATGGACAGAGAGAGGCTTAAATATAATGGGTGACCTTATTAAACATAAGGTCAGGTCATAATGATGTCATCCAATAATCCCCACACCAACACCAACACGTAGAGGAGCTTAAGAGAAGGGGGCGATGTTACTAGTCAGGTCAGGTCAAAAATAAGGGACCCGCTAAATAACTACCCTACATCTAGATCCAAGGTTTTCAAAGCAATTTTAACCTTGGGCCACTGACAAATAAATTTATGTAACATATCATCAGTTTTGAACTGACCATCACTAAGGTTTATTGATTTTAATTCCTTAATCAAACTCGCTTCAACTAGAAGTCTTTCTGTGACACAAAATGATTTGAATACTTCTAAGCTTTTTTCCCAATCATCTTATATATATAGATATATATATATATATATATATATATATATATATATATATATATATATATATATATATATATATATATATATATATATATATGCAAGTAAATCACTGTAGGTGTTACGAACCCCGTCACCAATTGTCATGATATACCTACCCAGCACTACGAGCCACGCCATCTATTGTCTTGTTCTACCTACCCAGCACCACGAGCAACGCCATCTAGGGACGAAACACGAGTATGACTCGTCTTAGTTACCACTCCCGGGTTTCCCTTCTCCATATCCTGGTTGTTGCGTCACCTCCTCAAAGTCTTCTTTGTCAGCTCCAATTCGAGGAGAGAGCAGTACACTCTGGGAAGTAACCACAGGATCACCTATCCTGGAAACCTACGGTACAGTGCCTACCTACCGTCTTCTACAATACTCAGCCTTACTCGTCAGCCATCTCAGCTCCGCACTTAAGTATTTGTAATCTTATGTTGCCTCCCCCACGTCCACTTGCTTCAAATTATTGTATGTTGTATAAATATGTATATACTGTTAATGGTTAGGTTAAGTATGGTTAAGGGTAATTTATAGGAGGCTGAATATTTTGTTAAGGAATTTATGGTACTTTATTATACACAACAAAAACTCGCATCCTTTGTCTACCCTTTTATAGTCCGATTGTCTTTGTTTTTGTTTTTTTTTGTTGTTGCCTGTTGGGATCTGGGTAGACTTTTAACAATATTCTAAATCCCCACCCCTCCTCACTCAGAAGTTGCCTCAGGTCTGGCTAGCCCTCAAGAAGAAGCACAAAGAGTAGACGCCAAGTTGAAGCAAAAGTTGGAGCATGAGGGAATGTCGGAACAGGCCAAGTTGGAGCATGAGGGAATGTCGGAACAGGCCAAGTTGGAGCATGAGGAAAGGATGGAACAGGCCAAGTTGGAGCAGGAGGTTAGACTGAAAGAACTACAGGTGAGAGAGATAGAAGTCACCTTAACATCGGAGTTTAAATCAAAAGAAGTGGCATTAAAAGAGAAACTAGCAGCTTTTAACCCTGCTACTACTTCTTCCCTTATTCCCGGGTTTGATGAATCCGATATGGACGGGTCATTTAGGACTTTTGAGAAAATAGCCGGGAAGAATGAGTGGCCAAAGGACCAGTGGGTGTCAGTGTTAGTTCCTAAATTATGTGGTAAGGCTCGTAGAGTTTATAACTGTTTTGACCAGACTGATGACTATGATAACGTAAAAAAGAATATCCTCACCTCTTATGCTATCACGCTAGATGGATACCGGCAGAAGTTTCGTAAACTAACCAAACCATTTTCACACACCTTTGTTGAGTTTGCTCAAGAAAAGCTTAGGTTTTTTAAGAAGTGGTTAGAGGCTACAGAGACCTCCACATTTCAGGATTTGTTAAATTTGGTAGTCCTGGAGGAGTGGAAGAGCAAGATACCATTTCACATCTTGAAGCGTGTGGAGGAGCGTGGAGAGGTTAATTTAGGACGTGCGGCTGAGCTGGCTGATGCATACGCCTTGCTGGTGGAGTCACTGGGCAGTAGAGAACGTGGTACTTCCCGACATGTTAGGTCCTCCTCTGATGATAACCTTGGGGGCGTGAGTGGTAGGTCGAAAGGTCCCACACCTACCCCCCCTGATGCAACCAAGTTTACTTGTTCTTGCTGTAAAACCCCAGGCCATACGATCCAGACTTGTAAACACCCAAAGTGTCGAATTGCTAAAAGTAGTTCCCTGGATCCCAAATCCAAACCAATAGCAAACACCAATGTGGAAAGGCCCCATCAGGATCTCTTCTCTTCATTCACCTTTGAGGGAAAAATTTCAATCATAGAGGGGTCTCGTTCTTTCCCTGTTCGTATACTACGTGATACGGGCGCAGCACAATCTACCCTCCTGTTTAACGTCATTCCTGATATATCTACCGCATTTACTAATGAGAATGTTCTAATTTCAGATCTCTCATCCCATTCTTCCTATCCTTTAGCTAAAGTGCACCTCTAATGTCCCTTGATTACTGGGGAAGTGCAAATAGCCATTAGGAAAGACCCAATGCCTGTGTGTGGCATTCATTTATTATTGGGTAATGACTCGGTAGGAGATCTAGTGGTTCCTAACATAAAGACAGTCGACTCTCCCTTACCTGTCAACTCCACCACTGACCTTAAAGAAACTATTCCTCATCTTTTCCCATCTTGTGCTGTCACCCGGTCACAGAGTGTGCGAAATGGGCCCTCTTCATCTGAAACCACCTCCAATATCTTACTGCCCACAGAAGATCTGTACAATAAGACCATTAGTAAGGATGAGCTCATTACAGCCCAACAATCTGATCCATCTTTGTTCAAACAGGTGATGAAAGACCTCAGTGTGGACCATTGTACATCTTCGGCTTAACACCCACCGTCCCAAGGTTGCTTGGAACGGTTCCATCAAATCTTTCAAATCAATGCTAATAAACTATCTCCTCTCAACTATATAGTCCATACTCCTGATCGCAAAAAAGATTCACAACTTGTTCACATTAATCTCATGAAACTTTACCATTCCAGGCAGTCAGAGGAAGACATCCCAGAGGCTTTAAGCTTACCTGTATTGCATACGGTTTTGTCAGGGCCGGAGCCGGAGACAGATGACATGGACCTATTGGAGAATTTAGACTTCCCTCTACCTAAAGAGAACCCTGCTAACAGTCACATACTCAACAACTTGGATGAGTATTTTTCTGTTCTGAATCCATCTCGAGCAAAAGATCTCGCTAAGTTATTATCAACATTTCCTAAAGTCACGTCAGACCTCCCAGGGTTTTGCAATATACTTAAACATGATATTAAGCTAATCTCAGATGATGTACAACCCATTAGGAAATCGGCATATCGACTAAATCCACAAAAAAGAGATTATGAAAAAGGAGGTAGATTTTTTGTTAAAACATAACTTAGCTGAGCCTAGTACCTCCCCCTGGGCTTCACCTTGCCTTCTCATTCCAAAACCCGATGGCACTTTTCGTTTCTGTACCGATTATCGTAAAGTGAACCAGGTCACTGTCTCAGACTCCTACCCTTTACCTTTGATTGAAGATATAATAAACAGCATAGGCTGTGCAAAATTTATCAGTACCGTGGACCTGTTGAAAGGATATTATCAAGTGGGACTCACGGATAGGGCAAAAATAATCTCGGCATTTATAACTCCATTTGGTCTTTTTCAATATTTGGTTATGGCGTTTGGCTTTTCTAATGCTCCGGCCACATTCCAGAGGGCCATCAACTACCTAATTCAGGACCTAGGTGGGACGTTCGCCTACCTGGATGACCTGGTGGTGGTGTCGGACGGCTGGGTCGAACATCTGGTGCGTTTGGAGATACTGTTGGCACGACTGCAAGAGACTGGATTCACCATAAACCTGGCTAAATCTGCTTTTGGCCGGGCCTCAGTGACTTACCTGGGACATATAGTTGGGCATGGTATGGTGAGACCCAAGGGCGCAAACGTTAAAGCCATCTTGTCCTTCACCACTCCAAGGACGAGGAAGGAACTCATGCGCTTCCTGGGGATGTGCGGCTACTACCGTCGGTTCTGCAGTAACTTCTCCAGCGTGGCCGGACCCCTCACAGACCTTACCAGTTCTGCGGTCCCTTACATCTGGAACCAGAAATGCGACCAGTCTTTCCACCACCTCAAAGCCTTCCTTGCCTCTAAGCCTGTAGTCCACCCCCCTGACTACACCTTGCCCTTCCATCTGCAAATCGACGCTATCGGTGTCGGAGTGGGGGCTGTGCTCCTACAACCCGACCCAACCACTGATGTCCTTCACCCTGTGGTTTTTACTCCGCTAAGTTGAAAAAACATCAGACCAACTACTCGACCATAGAGAAGGAGGCCCTGGCTCTGGTGTTGGCAATAAAGAAGTTTGAATGTTACCTCCAGTCTTGCCCACAAACAACCCTAGTCTTCGCCGACCATAACCCACTCACGTTCATCCAAACCAACAAGACCTCCAACCAGCGAATCCTCCGCTGGGCTCTCCTCACCCAGCCCTATAATCTACAAGTCCGGCACATAAAGGGGGTGGACAACCTGATTGCGGACTCCTTATCCCGAGCTCCAGTGGAAATGCAGCAGCTACTCTCCAGACGCACCAGGTGATCACCTCCTTCGCGCCTGCGCTATGGAGGTCTTTGGAGGGTGGGGTGTGTTACGAACCCCGCCACCAATTGTCATGATCTACCTACCCAGCACTACGAGCCACGCCATCTTTTGTCTTGATCTACCTACCCAGCACCACGAGCAACGCCATCTAGGGACGAAACACGAGTATGACTCGTCTTAGTTACCACTCCCGGGTTTCCCTTCTCCATATCCTGGTTGTTGCGTCAGCTCCTCAAAGTCTTCTTTGTCAGCTCCAATTCGAGGAGAGAGCAGTACACTCTGGGAAGTAACCACAGGATCACCTATCCTGGAAACCTACGGCACAGTGACTACCTACCGTCTTCTACAATACTCAGCCTTACTCGTCAGCCATCTCGGCTCCGCACTTAAGTATTTGTAATCTTATATTGCCTCCCCCACGTCCACTTATTTCAAATTATTGTATGTTGTATAAATATGTATATACTGTTAATGTTTAGGTTAAGTATGGTTAAGGGTAAATTATAGGAAGCTGAATATTTTGTTAAGGAATTTATGGTACTTTATTATACACAACAAAATATCGCATCCTTTGTCTACCCTTTTATAGTCCGATTGTCTTTGTTTTTTTTGTTGTTGCCTGTTGGGATCTCGGTAGACTTTTAACAATATTCTAAATCCCCAACTCGTAACTATATATATATATATATATATCCCTGAAGATGTGAGTTAAACGAAAGCGCTTGGGAACTTCGTGTTTTATTTTTCCTTGTGGTTATCAGCATATACCTGGATCACGCGCATCTACAGTGATAACATAAGAATGGAGGAAACTGCAGCGGGCCTATTGGCCCATACTGGGCAGTCCCGTTTACACCCAACCCCTATTGCTCATATGAGCATCCAACCTATGTTCGAAGCAATTCAGCGTATTCGAGTTAATGATGATATTTGGTAACTTGTTCCATTCATCCACCACTGTTTCCAAACCAGTGTTTACCTATTTCACGCCTAAATCTAAATTTGTCTAATTTAAAACCATTGTTACGAGTTCGCTCCTGGTTGGATAGTTTGAGTACCTTTGTAATGTCCCCTTTGTTTAGCCCTGCCTTCCACTTATACACCTCTATCAGGTCGCCCCTCGCTCTACGTCTCTCAAGGGAGTGCAAATTAAGATGCTTTAACGTGTCTCTATACTCAAGGTTCCTAATGCCCGGGATTAGCCTTGTCATTCTCCTCTGAATTCTTTCCAAGGATTCTATATCCATTCTGTAATACGGTGACCAGAACTGAACTGCATAATCCAGGTGTGGTCTCAAGAGCAAGATACAGTTTTAGGATGACCTCGCTAGTCTTGTAACTAACACTCCTTTGTATGAACCCAAGTACTTTATTAGCCTTGTTACGAGCAAAAACACATTGTTTACTTGGCTTAAGGTTCCTACTTATTATTACTCCTATATCTCTGTCGCAGTCGGATTTCTCTATGGCATCGTTATTCATCTGGTATTTGGTTGCCCTGTTTACATCTCCTATACTGAATACTTTACATTTGTCGACGTTGAATTTCATCTGCCATTTTTCAGACTAATCGAAAAATTTGTTTAGATCTTCTGTAGTTTTGCCGAGTCCTCGTCAGATTTGATAACACGTCCTATTTTAGTGTCATCAGCAAATTTACTTATGTTGCTGTCTATGCCGATATCTATGTCGTTTATGTATATAATAAATAATAATGGTCCAAGTACTGAGCCTTGGGGAACTCCACTTGTGACGTTGCTCCAATGGGACTTAGTGCCGTTAATGCTCACTCTCTGTTTCCTGTCCTGTATCCACGCCCTAATCCATTTAAGGATGTCACCTTTGATGCCATGAGCTTCTACCTTTCTAATTAGTCTTTCGTGGGGGACTCTGTCGAAGGCTTTGCTAAAGTCGAGATATACCACATCATAATTGTGCCCCTCGTCCACCGATTCGAAAACTGATGAAAAGAATGTTAATAGATTAGTTAGGCAAGAACGTCCACTTGTGACGCCATGCTGGGAATCATTGATCAATCGGTGCTTCTCCAGGTGATTTCAAATAGTTTGAAATGATTGCTTCCAGTAATTTGCCTACTATTGATGTTAGACTGATTGGGCGGTAGTTAGAGGATAGTGATCTATCCCCCTTCTTGAAAATCGGTATTACATTCGCTATCCTCCAGGATTCTGGTACTTCACCTGTTTTTAAGGACATGTTAAACAACTTTGCTAAGGGCATACTAAGCTCTTCCTTATATTCCTTTAATACTCTGGCAAATATCTCATCGGGACCAGGTGACTTATTCGGCTTTAGTTTGTCTATCTGCTTACTAACATCGTTACTAGTCCCTACTATCTCACTTAATTTGTTTTCTTCACTATCTCTGAATAGAGTCGGTGCCTCGGGTATTATGTTTAAATTTTCGGTGGTGAAAACCTGTTGAAAAATATTTATTCAAATTATTGCTCATTTCTCCGTCGTTATCAGTGAGCTCGCCGGAGTCTGACCGTATTGGTCCAATCTTTTCTCGTGTTTTAGTTTGATACATTTGGTAGAATCCATTGGGGTTTGTCTTCGACTCCCTTGCTATCCTTACCTCATTATTCCTCTTTGCTTTCCTTATCTCGGTTTTAACCCTACTCGCCAATACCCTATAATAGGCACCGTGGTGAATTTCGCCACGATTTATCCTTCTACCTATAGCCTTCCTTTGGCCAATGATGTTCTTTAAATAATAATAATAATAATAATAATAAATGGTTATTGAAAAGTTTGTAGCCCGAAGGCTGAAAATATACATTGGACATAAATGACTTATTACAGACATTGGTGGTTTAACAAAAGTCTTCATTCGAGAAAGGTGAAGGAACATACAGTGAACATACAGATTAATGTTTACACACGTAGATCATGTGAGCTGAGGTGTTGAACAGCAGACACGTAGTGTAGTAACTCCCTCACAGATGGCGTTATGAGGGGCATCACGCGGAGTACTAGTTCCCTCACAGGTGGTGTTGTGAGGGGCTTGACGTGGTGTGGTAATTCCCTCACAGATGGTGTTACGAGGGGCCTGATGATGTAGTAGTTACCTCACAGATGGTGTATGAGGGGCCTGGTGATGTAGTAATTCCCTCACAGATGGTGTTATGAGGGGCCTAATGTGGTGTAGTAATTCCCTAACAGATGGTGTATGAGGGGCCTGATGTGGTGTAGTAATTTCCTCACAGATGGTGTTATGAGGGGCATCACATGTAGTAATTCCCTCACAGATGGTGATATGAGGAACTTCACATGATGCTGTAGCAACTCATTCACTACGTGTTGTCGTAGCATCATGGGGACACCACAAGGTCTGTTGTCACAGGAATTCACTCACTTAAATGGATGAGGTGTGGTCCCAGGCCTCTCTATCATGGAGTCGCAGGGGAATTATCACTGGGTACCTGGGACCTCAGTGTGTGAATGTTAGCTTGGGTAAGACTCAACTGCCGAGTTGTTTTTCACTGACTTAAGCACTGTTCACCACTATTCAACACTGGTTCCATTCCTTTCCCAAATGAAAGAGTAACTTCTGGCGAGAACTTGTTGATATTCCGGTGAGGAGGAGAGTTCGGGGGAGGGAGTTGGTATGGGCCAACATAACAGTTGACGTGGCTGCTGCTGAGCAGCGCCAGGTGCGTCTGACCCGTCTTGACCCGTCGGTATGTGTGTGTGTGTGTGTGTGTTTAAGATGCACAACCTTGGGACCCATGTTATATGTTGTAAAGTTTTAGGTCTCTAAATGCATCCATTTAGGATCTATGGCTTGAAAACACAGACGTACACCCAGAAGTTTGTGGTCAATCATGATACCAAAGTGCACAACCTTGGGACCCATATAATATGCAAGTAAAGTTCCAGATCTCTAACTATTTCTTTTGTTTTGGAACTATGGCTGGAACAGACACAGATAAAACAGACAGACAGCCACTCTGGTGTTTGTAGTTAATAATAATAACAAGGTATAGAACCTTGGGACCCATGTAATATGTTGTCAAGCTTAACATAGAACATAAGAGTGGAGGAAACTGCAGCGGGCCTATTGGCCCATACTGGGCAGTCCCGTTTACACCCAACCCCTATTGCTCATATAAGCATCCAACCTATATTTGAAGCAATTCAGCGTATTCGAGTTAATGATGATATTTGGTAACTTGTTCCATTCATCCACTACTCTGTTTCCAAACCAGTGTTTACCTATTTCACGCCTAAATCTAAATTTGTCTAATTTAAAACCATTGTTACGAGTTCGCTCCTGGTTGGATAGTTTGAGTACCTTTGTAATGTCCCCTTTGTTTAGCCCTGCCTTCCACTTATACACCTCTATCAGGTCGCCCCTCACTCTACGTCTCTCGAGGGAGTGCAAATTAAGATGCTTTAACCTGTCTCTATACTCAAGGTTCCTAATGCCCGGGATTAGTCTTGTCATTCTCCTCTGAATTCTTTCCAAGGATTCTATATCCATTCTGTAATACGGTGACCAGAACTGAACTGCGTAATCCAGGTGTGGTGTCACAAGAGCAAGATACAGTTTTAGGATGACCTCGCTAGTCTTGTAACTAACACTCCTTTGTATGAACCCAAGTACTTTATTAGCCTTGTTACGAGCAAAAACACATTGTTTACTTGGCTTAAGGTTCCTACTTATCATTACTCCTAAATCTCTCTCGCAGTCGGATTTCTCTATGGCATCGTTGTTCATCTGGTATCTGGTTTCCCTGTTTACATCTCCTATACTGAGTACTTTGCATTTGTCGACATTGAATTTCATCTGCCATTTTTCAGAACATTCGAAAAATTTGTTTAGATCTTCCTGTAGTTTTGCCGAGTCCTCGTCAGATTTAATAACACGTCCTATTTTAGTGTCATCAGCAAATTTACTTATGTTGCTGTCTATGCCGATATCTATGTCGTTTATGTATATAATAAATAATAATGGTCCAAGTACTGAGCCTTGGGGAACTCCACTTGTGACGTTGCTCCAATGGGACTCAGTGCCGTTAATGCTCGCTCGCTGTTTCCTGTCCTGTAACCACGCCCTAATCCATTTAAGGATGTCACCTTTGATGCCATGAGCTTCTACCTTTCTAATTAGTCTTTCGTGGGGGACTCTGTCGAAGGCTTTGCTAAAGTCGAGATATACCACATCATAATTGTGCCCCTCGTCCACCGATTCGAAAACTGATGAAAATAATGTTAAAGGTATCTAAGTGCCTCCATTTTGGAGCTATGGCTGGAAGAGACACAGACTCTCACAGAAAGAGTCACCCGGGAGATCATGGTCAATAGTAATACCAAGGTGCACAACCCTGGGACCCATGTGTTAAGTTTAAGGTCTCTAACTACTTCTGGTTTGGAACTATGATAAATAATGATTGCCCCTCGTTTAACGAGGATGGCAGGCCCAAGGGTCGCCTAGGCGTGATTTTGTTTAAGGTGGAGAAGCTGTCGCCAACACTACAACCACATCCTAAGTTAATGAGCTGCGTGACCCAGTGTCAAGGAATAGTCCGAGAAGACTAGACAATTCGCCAACTGCACTGGATATCCATTACCCCAGAACACAATCCGCAAATCGATTAACATTCAGGTTCCCAATTACGGTTGGGTGGACAGAGGCAAATGGCGTAAAGAAACTTGCCCATAGTTTCACCCTACCCGGAAACCGAACCCGGGTCCGCTCGCTTGCGAGGCGAGCATGCTGACCATTATACTGCAGGTCGCCATGGTTTGGAACTACAGATGAGGACAGAGACAGATAGACACAGAAAAACACATACTTATAATGTTATAACATTTAAATATAGGTAAACATCCGAGTAATTGCATCAGCCAGCACTACACAGTGCCTGATGTGCAGCTCCAAGTTGCATTCTTACATAAATATTTTGTGTGATATTTATTCAACTTGCGGAGATATAAAATCCAAAATCTTCTTGAGAATACATATTCTTCAAAATTCCTTTATTTTTCATTCTATCAGAAAGTCTTATATAATACATAATTTTGAGTATCATTTGGTCCTCTGTACAGGAAGCATATTACCCACTTATGGCATGTCCACAGAACACAAAAATTTACATACAGTATAAGTATTCCTCTCAATCACTGTTTTTATGCGTAGCTTTCTGAAAGACATATTTATCATAACAAAATTGAAGAATATGATAATAGTTTGTCATCGTAATGTTTCCGTTGTAATACTTGACATGAGTGATCTTGCCTTAGGAGCTACTTGACGAAATTTCTACATAGGAGAAAAAAGTTTTCTTACCTTAAGAAACATACATAAAATGGAGAAGAAATGCGTTTTGTTTCACTTAACTTTTACGATTTTTGACGTTTCTCTGCACATGAAAGAGAACACTTAGCAAGCCATTTGGCTCATAGTTTCTTTTAGTCAGAGATTGTTGTTGTCCTTCCTGGAGATTTTTTTCTATTTACATGAGATGGTGACCAGCTCTAAAAGTTGTTTCTTTTTTGTCTGACAATCACTCAAACAGTGTGAAAATATTAAACGAACCAGAACGCAACATCAATCCTGAAATTACCGTGGAAAAAAATTCGAGTAATTTAAAATATGACATCATTGGCACCCAAAAGTCAATAGGAAACAATTAGTTATCAAGTGGAAAAATCTGTCATAACTTAGCAGACCTTACCTAAAAAAATACTACAGTTATTTCCTATTTTATTCTCCTAATATGGAATAGAATTCATTTCCGAGAAAAGAACTATTCTTACAGTGTAAACCTGACACTAGTGGCGGCAGTCTTCCTTTGTCCAATACATAAGTCAAAACTGATATCTGGCAAAAAAGTAAGGCCGCTAAGGCCGGAACAACATCCAGGATATTACCAAAACATAGTAAAAATACTCACTGGTGATCTTGCTGGTAGCGTCATCCCGAGTTCGTTAATTATCATTTAACCGAGGTGGTTTATTTTCATTTAATCGATATTACTTATTTTCACTAAACCGAGATCACGTACTTTCATTTAACTGAGATTACCAGTTTTCACTTCAGCAAGATCACTAATTATCACTTACCAAGATCATTAATTTTCACTTTAACGAGATCAATAATTATCACCCGTGACCACTAATTTTCACTTAAGCGAGATCACTAATTTTCGCTTACTGATATAATTAATTCTCACTTAACCGGGATCAGTAATTTCCACTTGCCATGAGGTTACCATGTTTGAACATTAAAAAAAGAAGAAACCACTCTGAGAGAGGGAGGGGGGGCGGATATTTGTGCCAGCATCTACTAACATACATTGTGCTAATGTTATATAACGTGTTATATATGCATTATATATGTTGGAGTAAAAGCATCCTTGGTTTGCTGCCTGGTCTTACAAAATAGTCTTTAAATTTGCTGATGGGCTCTCTCCTTGAACTGCTTTCTTGTGCACCTTTATTTGCCACCAGCTCTACATGCCAAGCACCCAGCTCCACATTCTTCTCTTCCACTTTGAGACCACTTGAATTTTGTCTAGTTCTGCAATGAATTTACTCTTGTAAAATAATACAAAATTTCCTCCCGGGCGGAGAATTAAGGACCAAAAATAAGGACATGTCCTGGAAAATATAGACGTATGGTGACACTACTAAACAGAGATCACTGATTTTCTCATAACCATAATCACTAGGCTTAGGATAATTATGCATTTGCATATGTGCATATGCAAATGCATATTTGAGCCATTTTTGAGCTAAAGTGCATATTCATATGTTTTATAAGGCATATATTTGAAAAATTCCAAAATATTATAAAACATTCTTCAACCTCAAGGGTCAAAAAATTCGCGAGAATAAGAGCAACGCTGGGGCAGAAATTACTGATATTTGAAATATAAAAGTCCATTTTATTGCACTAATACAAAATCGAAAATACACGATTTTGTTTTAGCGTCATAATATCCAAAAGGAGCATACTTAAGTGACGTTTATATAGCTCAACATTAGGCTGTGGTTAGCTAAGCCGTGATTGGCTGGTCAGTGGACATGAACTGTACGTGGTGGGTTCGTGTTCAGCCAGGGAGGGTATAGATGCACGGGCTCCATAAGTTCCCTCCTGACACTCTTTTGCTCTTCTGTTTTCTTAAAAGGAAAATACTTTTTTCAGTATTGTTTAATAAATTACTTTATGTCAGTATATTGTTTTTTTTTTTATTTAATCCTTCTTTAAAAAATCCTACTTCGGCGACATCCTGTCTGGGAAAGTAAATTTACTGAGAAAATGTATAGAAAAGGAGTTATTAACTTAGTAGTTATTATTTATTAACATATTTTAAAGTGCATATTTGAGTGCATATTTTCTCAGTTCTTACTGATATTTGCATGCATATTTAGCCATTTTTAAATGCATAATTATCCTAAGCCTAATAATCACTAATTTTCACTTCACCGAAATCATTTTAAATCACTTGAACGAGACCACTTATTGTCGTCTGCTATACAGGAGCGCCCAAGGGCTTTGTTTACATGTCAAGAAACGATCTCATCGGGCGTGTTTATCATTTTCTCTAGAGATTTTCTTTGTATGAGAGTATGAAAATGTAAACGGCAATGCACAGGTTGGGAAGTTAGGTAAGGTTAGGTAGTTAAGGTAAGGTTAGGTAGTTAAGGTAAGGTTAGATATGGTTAGGTAAGATTATGTAAGGTTGGGTAGTTTTGGTAAAGTTAGGTCAGGTTATAACAGATTCTATGTATTTTTGCATTCATTTTCGTCTTCAGTATCGTACAAATAGTATCTCCAGAAATTTTGGTTCAATTTCATAAGTTATTTCTGATGCTAGTCGTCTCTTCCATCTTTACGTTTTCACTTAATCAAGATCACTAATTTTCACTAAAATCACACAAACGCTCATTAAATATCTCAAATCAATATCACTCATATTTTTAGCCCTTAACACAATGAAGATGTGATTGATATTATCGATATTTATACCAATATATTCTTAAATACGTTTGAGAAAAGTGACCTAGCACCTTAAACTTTCTCACCTTTCCATACCATAGCGTTTATTTGAGATATTTGCAGCGCCATTATTCTAGCAATGTTGTACAAAATAGATGCGAGAAACGGAAATCATTTCATGGTACTAGGTTATGTGATAAACACTGGTGTCGTCTGGCCGGCACTGGTTGGTGACTGATAGACCGTCAACAGGGAACACTCGTTGTCTTGCTAAATTATTTAACCTTTTACCTATTTTATCATCTCAAGTTTGTGTTCCGTTGTAGTATGATGAAAAAAAAATGAATATTAATGAATGAATATAAATGAATATAAATAAATGGGTGAAAGAAATCTATCAGGTGTCATATATCTTTGTAGTAATAAATACTTAATTTATTATAGGAAAACTATTGGTACAAATTAATCATGTTTAGAAAGTCATGATTTAGCTGTTCGTAAAATGTATTTTTGACGATCTAGTGAAACACATATGATCAGATTCATACAAATTGTATTGCTATTATTATTAAAATAAATACTGATATTATTATTTATACAAATAATATTACTATTAATATTAAAACAAATTCTGTTATTAATATTGTCACAACCATAGGAAACTTTTCGTGTTTATATGACGTACTGTAATGTGGCAAAGCCTATGGCAGTATGTCGACCTGATTCACTTGTTAATCCTGACGTAAAAATGGATTGTGAAAAAAAAAATTAGGCGTACGTATGATTGTTTGTAAGATGACATCGGGGTTCGTCGAGGATCAAAAGAGAATAGTGAACACCATAATTATGTGTTAGGGTGGCATCGAGAAGATCAGCTGTTTTTTTTGTCAATAAATAGAGGTTCATCCATATAATTTCTCTCAATTAAACTGACCGTGGTAAGTTTGCTCTTAATAAGATGATTACACCTTAAAATCACGAAGACATAATATCAACAACAAATTCTAAGACAGTCTTATCCTGTACGAATATATATACAAAACTAAATGCCGAGTTATAGACACCCAGGAGGCACAGTCACCCAAAAAAGTCCTGTCGCGAACCATGAACCCCGAGATTCAGACTCTTGAATCCGAAGCATTTATGGGCAGAATAATGTATCAGTGTCTACTGCTTCGGGTTCACGAGTCAGAATCGTGGTTCGCGACAGGACTTTTTTGGGTGACTGTACCTCTTAAAAATTTTTGAGAGTAGCAATTACCTTATTTTTTTTTTTTTTCGATTTCTTTCATAGTTAAATGGATTTAGCGGTCATTTAAAGCACCCATGTTTAACAAATATACAGACTTGGCCTAAGTTCCCTTGGTAACATCTGATATGTACAGTACAGTACTGTTTGCACAGTCACCCACAAAACTCCTGTCGCCTCTCATGTTGACTCATGAACCCGAAGCAGTAGACACAGATGCACTATTCTGTCTTTAAATGCTTCGGGTTCACGAGTAGGAATCTCAGGGTTCGTGGTTCAGAAGGAGAGGCGACAGAGCTTTTATGGGTGACTGTACACATTTTTTGATGATTTACTTAGCTATACACTATAACGTAAATATATTGTCACCACTCAAAAGGAAAAAAAATGTTAAATTCATAAACAATAAGTATCTTCATGATAAACAAAATCAAACAACATAAAGAATGACAAGCCACCAATCGTCGAGAAAGATGCCAAGGTTGACCCGTCGAATACTGACAGGTTGCGGTTGACAGGTGGCAGGCCGGAGCTTGTCACTTCTCTCTGTTTGACAAATGTTACCTGTCATGGACCAGACCATCACGTCTCATGGAAAATTGAGATTATAATTTATCCACGTGGGTCGAGTCTGCCCAAGGGACCTGGATGTGGGAAGGTGTGCTCTGTGAGAGGGGGCGGTGGAGAGGTGCTCTGTGTGGAGGAACGACGGGAAGGTGCTTTGTGAGGAGGGGGCAACAGGGAGGTGCTCTCTGTAGAGGGGCGGTGGAGAGGTGCTCTGTGTGGAGAGGCGGCGGGGAGGTGCTCTGTGCTGGGGTGGGGTGGGAGGTTCTCTGTATAAGGGGGCGGCGGGGAGGTTGGCAGCCTAATGAGAAGTTATAGAAGATTTTGCCTTCAGGAAGCCAAGAAAACACAGTTTTGTAGCCATATTGTATAATTTCAATATCTCACTTTCTATTATTATTTTTGTTCAGTTTTGTCCATTCATATTCCATAAAATAATATTCAAAGACTGTCGTTGTTTAGACTTTCTGTTGTTAATAAAATAAAACTTAGCCACTAACATGTATTTTCGTTCCCCTTTGTATGGTTTATGTATAGTGATGTCCTTAAATGTAACAGTTAGGCTTATATGGGTTTAAATGCCACAAGGTAGAGTGGAGGCCGGCTAGTGGGGTATAATAGGGGGCTCCCGCCCAGACAAAATGCTGCTTCGGGCCCCCAAAGAGGTAGAACCCCACCCTGCACCAGACATAAGGTAGACATAAGCCCTATATATCTAAAAACATATATTATGTATCAAAACAGCAGGTATAAATCTGAAGAAAAAATAATAATATCCAGACATCAGATCATGCATTGAAAACGCCGTATCTCCAGACCGATCGACAATTGATAGACAGAGTTCACACACAGCTGACATTTACAGAACATACAGATAAAACTAAAATGTCCTCCACTAGACACATCTTGAACTAACTATCCTCGGTGTATTGTCCTTTATTGTCCTTTGAGTCGTAAAGATAGACATTGGTTAAGTATCGGAAAATAGTGCAAGCACAACATACAGACCTGGATGTACAGCAAAAGAGAGATGCCAAGGCTGCAGACAGAATGCCGTATATGAAGGAGGCCACAAACCTACTATAAAACACTTGACTGTCACTTCTAAATACACACAGCTCGTACAGATGTAAGTAACCAGATGGCTGGATAACAGAGATTAGGTGTACGGACAACTCGAACTGTAGGAGACATGCCAGATTTACACACAACATAGATAACGGCGTGACAGACGAACAGGCACAATACGACTGACAACGGACTGAGCGACAACAGTAAAACCGTATCGAGTGACAGCAACCAAACAATTAGGAAAAAAAAAAGAATGACAGCAGCCAGACACACATATGACAGACGGACAACAGGCACCGAACATGGACAGCTACACCTGAATAAATGATGGTGTTGGTGGTGTAGGACGCTTCACTTTATAAGCCACCTGTGATCCTACACAATGTACAGCAGAGGGAGAAGAGTGTTGTCCATGACTGAGTTTTAGGCGTCTTGTGCTTAAAAAAAAAAAAAAAAAAAAAAACTTGAAACAGTAAGTAAACACCTAATTAAAATAAGGTAATAATGATATTAACATAATAATATAATAATAATAATAAAATTAACAATAATAATAATATTAATAATAATAATAATGAAAATAATAATAATTTTGAAATATAAATATTATAAAGGATTATAATGCTGAAATTTCTTCGACATATTTTCTAATAGTACACTGTGTTGATACTGTTAATTATAAGAGAAGTTTCGTCTTTTTCCTTTTCACTCAAGGAAATCTCATAACTGCTAAATATAATATACCAAGTTATTTATAGCTTTTGTAATATTGATAACCATTATTTCTGATTAACGAAATCTTGATGAAAAATTCCTATCATGTATCTGAAACATTTAATGACTTGAAAGAAAATAAAAAAAAACAAAGTTGTTTACAGCTAAAAAAACTCTAAGGGAAACTGTTCACCTAAATAATGCAAAAGTAATAATAAGAAAAAATAAAGAAACAAATTGGCTGGAGTTTGTCATTTTTTTTTTTTGAAACCCCTAAAAAGGGAAAAAATATAGAATAGTTCTCTAGGTACCGACAACATTGTTTAGAATTTGAGAGTTGTATGGTGTGGGTACTGGACTCTTGTATGGTGTGGGTACTGGACTCCTGTATGGTGTGGGTACTGGACTTCTGTATGGTGTGGCTACTGGACTCTTGTATGGTGTGGGTACTGGACTCTTGTATGGTGTGGGTACTGGACTCCTGTATGGTGTGGGTACTGGACTCCTGTATGGTGTGGTTACTGGACTCTTGTATGGTGTGGGTACTGGACTCTTGTATGGTGTGGGTACTGGACTCTTGTATGGTGTGGGTACTGGACTTCTGCATGGTGTGGCTACTGGACTCTTGTATGGTGTGGGTACTGGACTCTTGTATGGTGTGGGTACTGGACTTCTGTATGGTGTGGCTACTGGACTCTTGTATGGTGTGGGTACTGGACTCCTGTATGGTGTGGGTACTGGACTCCTGTATGATGTGGGTACTGGACTCCTGTATGGTGTGGGTACTGGACACCTGTATGGTGTGGATACTGGACTCCTGTATGGTGTGGGTACTGGACTCCTGTATGGCGTGGGTACTGGACACATATATGGTGTGGATACTGGACTCGTGTGTGGTGTGGGTACTGGACTCTTGTATGGTGTGAGTACTGGACTCCTGTATGGTGTGGCTACTGGACTCTTGCGTGGTGTGGGTACTGGACTCTTGTATGGTGTGAGTACTGGACTCTTGTATGTTGTGAGTACTGGACTCCTGTATGGTGTGGATACTGGACTCGTGTGTGGTGTGGGTACTGGACTCTTGTATGGTGTGGGTACTGGACTCTTGTATGTTGTGAGTACTGGACTCCTGTATGGTGCGGGTACTGGACACCTGTTTGGTGTGGATACTGGACAATTGTGTGGTGTGGGTACTGGACATCTGTATGGTGTGGCTACTGGACTCTTGTATTGTGTGGGTACTGGACACCTGTATGGTGTGGGTACTGGACACCTGTATGGTGTGGATATTGGACTCTTGTGTGGTGTGGGTACTGGACTCCTTTTATGGTGTGGGTACTGGACTCCTGTATGGTGTGGGTATTGGACTCCTGTATGGTGTGGGTACTGGACACCTGTATGGTGTGGATATTGGACTCCTGTGTGGTGTGGGTACTGGACACCTGTATGGTGTGGGTACTGGACACCTGTATGGTGTGGATATTGGACTCCTGTATGGTGTGGGTACTGGACACCTGTATGGTGTGGATATTGGACTCCTGTATGGTGTGGGTACTGGACTCCTGAATGGTGTGGGTACTGGACACCTGTATGGTGTGGATACTGGACTCTTGTATGGTGTGGATGCTGGACTCCTGTATGGTGTGGGTACTGGACACCTGTATGTTGTGGATACTGGACTCTTGTATGGTGTGGATACTGGACTCCTGTATGGTGTGGGTACTGGACTTCTGTATGGTGTGGGTACTGGACTCCTGTATGGTGTGGCTACTGGACTCTTGTTTGGTGTGGGTATTGGACTCTTGTATGGTGTGGGTACTGGACTCTTGTATGATGTGGGTACTGGACTCTTGCGTGGTGTGGGTAATGGACTCTTGTATGGTGTGGGTACTGGACACCTGTATGGTGTGGGTACTGGACACCTGTATGGTGTGGATACTGGACTCTTGCGTGGTGTGGTTAATGGACTCTTGTATGGTGTGGGTACTGGACTCCTGTATGGTGTTGGTACTGACACCTGTATGGTGTGGATACTGGACTCTTGTGTGGTGTGGGTACTGGACTCCAGTATGGTGTGGGTACTGGATGCCTGTATGGTGTGGATGCTGGACTCTCGTATGGTGTGGGTACTGGACTCTTGTATGGTGTGGGTACTGGACTCCTGTAGGGTGTGGGTACTAGACTCCTGTGTGGTGTGGGTACTAGCCTCCTGAATGGTGTGGGTACTGGACACCTGTATGGCGTGAATACTGGACTTTTGTGTGGTGTGGGTAATGGACTCTTGTATGATGTGGGTACTGGACTCTTGCGTGGTGTGGGGACTGGACTCTCGTGTGGTGTGGGTATTGGACTCTTGTATGATGTGGGTACTGGACTTTTGTATGGTGTGGGTACTGGACTCTTGCGTGGTGTGGGTACTGGATTCTTGTATGGTGTGGGTACTGGACTCTTGTATGGTGTGGGTACTGGACTCTCGTGTGGTGTGGGTATTGGACTCTTGTATGGTGTGGGTACTGGACTTCTGTATGGTGTGGCTACTAGACTCTTGTATGGTGTGGGTACTGGACTCTTGTATGGTGTGGGTACTGGACTCCTGTATGGTGTGGGTACTGGACTCCTGTATGGTGTGGTTACTGGACTCTTGTATGGTGTGGGTACTGGACTCTTGTATGGTGTGGGTACTGGACTCTTGCATGGTGTGGGTACTGGACTCTTGTATGGTGTGGGTACTGGACTCTTGTATGGTGTGGGTACTGGACTTCTGTATGGTGTGGCTACTGGACTCTTGTATGGTGTGGGTACTGGACTCTTGTATGGTGTGGGTACTGGACTTCTGTATGGTGTGGCTACTGGACTCTTGTATGGTGTGGGTACTGGACTCCTGTATGGTGTGGGTACTGGACTCCTGTATGGTGTGGGTACTGGACTCCTGTATGGTGTGGGTACTGGACACCTGTATGGTGTGGATACTGGACTCCTGTATGGTGTGGGTACTGGACTCCTGTATGGCGTGGGTACTGGTCACATATATGGTGTGGATACTGGACTCGTGTGTGGTGTGGGTACTGGACTCTTGTATGGTGTGAGTACTGGACTCCTGTATGGTGTGGGTACTGGACTCTTGCGTGGTGTGGGTACTGGACTCTTGTATGGTGTGAGTACTGGACTCTTGTATGTTGTGAGTACTGGACTCCTGTATGGTGTGGATACTGGACTCGTGTGTGGTGTGGGTACTGGACTCTTGTATGGTGTGGGAACTGGACTCTTGTATGTTGTGAGTACTGGACTCCTGTATGGTGCGGGTACTGGACACCTGTTTGGTGTGGATACTGGACAATTGTGTGGTGTGGGTACTGGACATCTGTATGGTGTGGCTACTGGACTCTTGTATTGTGTGGGTACTGGACACCTGTATGGTGTGGGTACTGGACACCTGTATGGTGTGGGTACTGGATACCTGTATGGTGTGGATATTGGACTCTTGTGTGGTGTGGGTACTGGACTCCTTTTATGGTGTGGGTACTGGACTCCTGTATGGTGTGGGTATTGGACTCCTGTATGGTGTGGGTACTGGACACCTGTATGGTGTGGATATTGGACTCCTGTGTGGTGTGGGTACTGGACACCTGTATGGTGTGGGTACTGGACACCTGTATGGTGTGGGTACTGGACTCTTGTATGGTGTGGGTACTGGACACCTGTATGGTGTGGATATTGGACTCCTGTATGGTGTGGGTACTGTTCTCCTGAATGGTGTGGGTACTGGACACCTGTATGGTGTGGATACTGGACTTTTGTATGGTGTGGATACTGGACTCCTGTATGGTGTGGGTACTGGACACCTGTATGTTGTGGATACTGGACTCTTGTATGGTGTGGATACTGGACTCCTGTATGGTGTGGGTACTGGACTTCTGTATGGTGTGGGTACTGGACTCCTGTATGGTGTGGCTACTGGACTCTTGTTTGGTGTGGGTATTGGACTCTTGTATGGTGTGGGTACTGGACTCTTGTATGATGTGGGTACTGGACTCTTGCGTGGTGTGGGTAATGGACTCTTGTATGGTGTGGGTACTGGACACCTGTATGGTGTGGGTACTGGACACCTGTATGGTGTGGATACTGTACTCTTGCGTGGTGTGGGTAATGGACTCTTGTATGGTGTGGGTACTGGACTCCTGTATGGTGTGGGTACTGACACCTGTATGGTGTGGATACTGGACTCTTGTGTGGTGTGGGTACTGGACTCCAGTATGGTGTGGGTACTGGATGCCTGTATGGTGTAGATGCTGGACTCTCGTATGGTGTGGGTACTGGACTCTTGTATGGTGTGGGTACTGGACTCCTGTAGGGTGTGGGTACTAGACTCCTGTGTGGTGTGGGTACTAGCCTCCTGAATGGTGTGGGTACTGGACACCTGTATGGCGTGAATACTGGACTTTTGTGTGGTGTGGGTAATGGACTCTTGTATGATGTGGGTACTGGACTCTTGCGTGGTGTGGGGACTGGACTCTCGTGTGGTGTGGGTATTGGACTCTTGTATGATGTGGGTACTGGACTTTTGTATGGTGTGGGTACTGGACTCTTGCGTGGTGTGGGTACTGGATTCTTGTATGGTGTGGGTACTGGACTCTTGTATGGTGTGGGTACTGGACTCTCGTGTGGTGTGGGTATTGGACTCTTGTATGGTGTGGGTACTGGACTTTTGTATGGTGTGGGTACTGGACTCTTGCTTGGTGTGGGTACTGGATTCTTGTATGGTGTGGGCACTGGACTCTTTTATGGTGTGGGTACTGGACTCTTGTGTGGTGTGGGTACTGGACTCTTGTGTGATGTGGGTATTGGACTCTTGGGTGGGGTGGGTACTGGAGTCATGATCTTGTTGCTGTTGGATGTTCATACTCTTGATAGTCTTAGTGGTCAAGTTTATATTGATGGATCTGAGTGTTCTGGTCATTCGGTTTTCTAGTTCAGTTGATAACGTCCGCTGTGAGTTTTCTTTGCTGCGTGGCTGTACTTGCTTTCCCATCGATTCCTGAAGAGGTGATATTGCCGCTTATCCCACTTCAGGACGAAGAGGTTTAGCTTCTCAGGTTGGGTGGATGGTGGATGAAAAGCTTCTCCGTCTTAACTTGTTTCACTTGCATGTCTGTGATCTACTGATGTAATGATGTATACAGATTATAAACGTAGTGGTGAGTTGTGGAGGCTACCGAGACCCTCAACACTCACGAGAACGGTGGCTGTATGAAGTGTGTCTCTGCTGGGATAATCTATAAATTACATTCCTAAAACAGAACCCCACTGCACCTATAACACCTATGCAGTGTTTGTTTAATGAGGATATTAGAAATTAGTCATAACCTTAATTGTGAAAATGATTAACTTGACATTCCAACGTTTTGGTGATAAAATTTAGTATTAACTTAATCATCAGAATTTCATAGATGAAATTTAGAACGTACATGAGTGTTTGTTAAACTCGTACCTTTTTGTATCATATTACTAAATGTAAAATATTTTACACTCACTAGTCCTGTGAACGGCCCAGCCTCGTCCTCTTCAGTTACAATGTTTCGCTGGGCACCAAATATCACGTTGGAAATGATGAAGACACTGTCACCGGGGAGGAGAGCACTTTAACGTATAATTAACTCAATTCCATCCGCAATTACGGATTAACTGGTTGGTAAAACAAGCGAGTCACGCCCTCCTGTCGGAGCCGCGATGGACCTGTCACCCGCGCATTGAATATCTGTCGCCAACATTGTGAAAATTACCTTAGTTCTCTGTGAAAGCTGTCTGTTCCTCGAAAATGGGACTAGGGGAGCCTTCGATTTACCATATAAATATATATGATATTACGGTGGCCGAGGTTTAGTTTTTAACGTTTATTCGTGTTGTCTAAGTACATGTTCTTGTACTAATATACTTTAGTGTTCATGAGAATAATTTAATATGATATATAATATAGGCATAAATAAATCCTACTCCGTTCTTTTTCCGTCACAGAGAAAATCCTTAACGTATTATGACCAGACATAACTGTGTCTTAACCTGAGCCTCACTACCCATCTGATACGTCGAGATACTACCAGGAGACAATCATTAATTCACCAGAAAAATTCTTTAAGATTTTTTCTTTTTTTTGCCGTGATAAGATGTCCCAGGAATTCAAGAAACTTCTTATAGTCAGCGCTGATGGTGAGTACGCTTGACTTCTGTTTTGTTATCGATATGCTAAATATTACTTATCTCTATGAGGAAAGTTAGATGTGTTCAAGCTTTCTTTATTAATTAGATAATAAGAAGGTATATTAAACATGTTTTAGACACAAATACTACATCTTAAGTTGTTCCAAAAGGTTCTCCTTCGGGAGTAATATCTTATGTTTAACAAAGAAACTTATTTAAAATATTGGACACAGTATAACGAAGAAATAACAAGTTTGAATAAATAAAAACACATTAGAACACGTTCTAATAATGCATGGTGAAGTTAATGATGAGATAAAATGAGCCAACCCACTAAGTTACGACTTCGGACACAATGAAAAATAAATCATCAAATATTGGGAGTAACGTTAGGTCAGTAGGGTGTGTCATACGGAGGCGATTTTTTTTTTTTTTGAGTTTGAAATATCGGCCCATGGTATTAATGATGTAGGACTATGTGCAGAATCATGTGATATCTTCAGATTTGAAAAGTTTTTATTTTTTGCTAGGTAAATTTTAACTTGAAATCTTATGAAAATTCAGTATTCCCACCCTTTTACCAACACCACTAAATAGCTTATTTAAAGTAAAGTAAATGTATCAGGTTAATTTATTAGGATGAAAATGATCCAGAATAGTGAAAAGAATGATCTTGACACATTTATTAAATTTAATATTCCTTTACAAAACAAAATCATCAAATACAAAAACCGGTTTTACTACTACGACCCGGTGTTGCTGCACACCATAGAGAACATGTCTTTCTTGCTTCAGTTTCTACTCATCACCTCCCTGCTGACCACCTGAGCTCGGATGTAGCCTTCCCTCCTCTCCTGGCTGTACACGTGACTGCTGGCCTTGCTCACTTGCTGTACACAACGCTCTATACTCTGGGTGTGCGAGGGCCAGGCAGGGACATGCATGGGGTTGTCCAGGAAAGCTCTGACTTGAACATTGGTGAGGCTGCAGGTAAGAGGGGGCTCACTGACAGCCTGGATGTTATCCAGATCTATGAGATCAGTGAGGGTCTTGGCACCTAGATTGACTTCAGGAGTCTTCCTGACCCTGAAGGAATCGTCACCAACTGATTCGTCATGCCCAGATCCTCTCATAAGTCTCATATCCAAGATCTTTTTGACTGCCACTCTTCTCTCCTCCTCATCCTTACTGCAGAGCATTGTCTGCAGAACTGCCTCGGGATGAGCATACCAGGAAGATCTCCTCACAGTCTGCTCCACAATCTAAACAACCTTCCTTGGCTGACTCCTCAGGAGCTCAAGCTGGAAGAGAACATGCCTCGGACCTTCGGAGAACGATGACTTGACCTTGGTGTTGAACCAATTTGGCAAGTAGACACTCACGATGAATTGGACAATAAGTCTCAGGTTGTGAAGCTGGTTCCCTTTCAGTTTATGATGAGCGACCCAAATTCTGCAGAACCTGAGAGCCGTTGTGAGCCACCTAGAATGTGAGACTGGACCTATCTGCAGGTAAGCAAGTCTATCAGGCATGACCCCAGTTTTGATGGCACTGCAAATCATGTAACCATAGTACTGGTCAGTACTCAGGTCGTCAATGACAGTATGTGCAAGCTCAACGAGTGGAGGGCCAACTGTGATTTTTTCAAAGCTCGGATTTATTTCTAACTCAGTGGCAGAGCCCAGCATCTTGCCAAGAGGACCAGACCATCTGTTGTTTGAAAGAGTCTTGCCATCCAGCTCCTGGATCAGATGTCTGAGTGGCAACTCGTTGGTGTAGAGGTCACAAACAATCCAGACCAGCTTCCTCCCAATCTTCCGCTCTATCCACTGTATGACCCCCCCTTGCCACCTTGTGTTCGTGTTGGTGCTGTCCCCTCCACTGGCCTGCAGGGTCTGGTCTACGTTCCTCTCTCTGAGCCAGTTCACAATGTTATCTGCCACTATCTCAGCTGGTTTCCTGATGTCATCTTTCTCTGGAGTGAAATGCCACAAATACTTCCCTCCTGGTTCACTGCAGCAGGAGTAGTGTTCCTCCTTCACCATGGCAGGGAACAACTTGTCAGAATCTCCAACTTTCATGAACACTTTAGTGTCATCCCTTCTCTCCTCAAAGAACAAACAATTGATTCCATTTTCTCTTATCCCCTTATCAAACTCCTCTTCTAGGTTACTGACAAGTTTCTCCTGAGCTCTCCTTACTTTGTTATGATCTATCACCAGGTGAACATCATCAGGTGTTATCAAACCACCGTCAATCCAGGCAGCTGTTGCTATCTCTGCAGTTTCTCTGAGACCAGTGTGGTGTCGCATGCTGGCCAGAGCTATGCTCGGGATATCTTTCCTATTTCGAATGTTTTGCCTGGAAGGTTTGGGATCATTATTTTCTGGGTTAGGGACAAAGTCACCATTCTCCTGGTCAGCACTCGGATCAGCCATGGGGAAGTCATTAAACTCTGAATCAGCTTGACTCCAATCATCGGCCTTTTTTACCTCACCCTGGGCCTTCTCAAGTCTCTTTTCCTCGGCAACGCTTCTCCTCTTCTGTCTCTCTGTGGCAGCCTCCTGTCTCTTGGACTCCGGAATATCTTGGCTAGAAATCATGAGAGCCCCTATACTGCCAGTCTTCTCTCTCTGTGCTTTGACAAATGCCAGTTCGATCACAGGAATCTTCAGTTCACGCTTGCAAATACAGGAGATGTGGGCCTCGGATTTACAGTCACGATCGCATCCAAACTCAGGACAGAGAACAATTGGGCACTTGCAAGTAGTTATGTCAAATAACTGGTCCAGTTGCTTGGCAAAGCTGTCCTGAACTGCAAGTTTTCCTCTCCCAAGAGAGATATCTCTTGCCTTTTCCCAACTGGCTAGCAGTCTCTCACTAATCTTCTTCTGACTTGTTATGACTGGAGGCTTGAACTGAGCGTCAGCCAGAGTGTACTGTGCCAAGACAGCTTTGGTCATATCACTGGCAATGTCTTTGTTTGTGTAAGTTCTTTGGTTCTTTTCACTGATTTGCCTGATTAAAACACCGTATCTCAAAGCATCTCTCAATGTAGGCAACTCCGACTTCAGGAGCTCTCTCCCAGACCCAAGATAGTGACTGAGATGGCTGGATTTTTGGTTCCTCGTCCTGACACAAGCAGCTATCGCAAATATTATCAACTTATAAATGCATCAGAATCTGAAACAGAAAAAAATATTGTTAGTTGGGTTGTTAAAGAATGAAGTCAGAAAGCAATGTTCACTATTTAATTGTAATGCACTAATGCAGCTGTACGTTAGATTTTCGATAAATTTCTCGCTAAAATTTACCTAGCAAAAGGTTGCAAAATATTGAAACTGAAATTATTTTCTGCTTATATACACTAAAATCTACCAAAAAGTGATGGGCCATTAGTTTTAGCTGATCTTCCCTCCTATGACACACCCTATTAGGTCAGTGTTCAGACACAGTGAGACTAACGGAGGATCACATACGATGAGTTATAGAGTAATCAAATACCTAGAGTCAATAGATTACAGTTTCAGATACATTCAGTAAATAAAATTAGAAAAATTTCTTGAGCAGCGTTTGAATACAGTGACTTACTTTAGTTTGTTCATACACATTTTTTTTCCTATGTTGATTCAAATTCCTTCATAAACGTTCAGATCTCCAGCAGTCTGTGTGCACGAAAGTGGTTCAGTTTCAAAGTTCATCAAGCAGTTCTTCAAAGCCGTCATCTTCCTGTAAGACAGTAAAGGAAATATATACAGTAATTAATTTACTTGATTTACCCATGTGTTTAATAGAAGGGTTTGAGTGAACTTTGACTTCATAAAGATTGTTAGATTTAAGGTCAATTCTCCAAAAAATATAAATAAATAAAAACATGTAATCACTTTGGTTAAATCCAACAGAGAATTGAAGAGTTTGGTAGACTGTCAGAGAAGACCAGAAAACAGACCATCCTACTAGTTTATGTTTGATAGTAACCCAGATACATACATTAAAGAAAATTGGTGTCATTTAACGTTTATTTACATACATCATAAGACTTGTAGCGTATAGAGCTAGACCAAAACACCGAGTATTGTTGGTTAGCTCAGAAATAAAGCTTAATATAATATGTTCTTGGTGTGTGTGTGTGTGTGTGTGTGTGTGTGATACGTGTAGTGTGGCAAAATTATGTTAGTGTTAAGGTGCAAACATTGCTTGCTTCCTCTCGCTTTCAGCTACCGCCGTTGGCTAGCCCTCGTGGTGAACAGGGAAGCAACTTGCATAAGTCTTCCCTGCCAGTACACAACCTCTTCATCATCAAGACTCCGGCTGTGTCTCCTCGTGGTAACACACGGTAACTGGGTGCCTCGTGGGCCCAAGCTAGACCAGCATGGATCTCCGAGTAGTAGTGGGACCCAGAGGGACGGCGTATAGGCCCACTGGCATATGGACACGTTCTGGTGCCTACCAACCACTGCCCCGCTGCCTTGCGGATTAAACTTGGCAGGTATAAGGCTACGGGAGTAAACCAAAAACGAAAAATCTATGGTGGAGCCCCATATCAGGCAAGCATGCTTACAGACATCCAACAAGACCCCAGCGGCAGTATAGGCGGAAGAGGTGACCACCATGGGAACCCAACAACTACACCGGTGGACGAAGGCAATGCATAATGGACAGGCTACTAGAGCGAAACCCCCAAAAATGTGTGTGGTTGCAACCTGCGCTCCTGCCACACCACATAAATCAACTCACGCCCAGTAATCATCCAACTCATCATACCTCTCATCATCATCAAAATTCCTATACCCCCAAAAGTCCTATGGCGACGGACGACTGGCGACGGGGACAGGCAGAGATGACTGCCGGGAGTCTCTAGTCACAACCCTGCACATGGGTGGCGCAGATAAGATGGTCGTTTATGCACTGGGATCTAAGCAACAATGCAATCTGGTCCTGTCTATGTGACTAAGCAGCCCTTTCGAGGAGCCACTCTGCTCACCCCACATTGGGGAGGGGGATAGAAAAAATGCCCTTAAGATAGCCTCCCTAAAAAACAACCTGGCTGGGCAACTCTTCCTAGTAAGGTCATCATTATGCGGTCGAAAACACAGTCATCATCACAAATCCAAACCAAAACAAACCATACAACCTCTTATGGCGCTGCATGGAATGTCAGGACCCTTCTGGATACTGGCACAAATGCGCGTCCTGAAAGAAGAACCGACCTTGTGGCAAAAGAGCTGGCGAGGTATAACATCGAAATAACAAGCAATAGTGAGTCTCGGCTCCCAGACGAGGGTCGACTCACAGAATGGGGGTCTGGCTATACCTTCTTCTGGAAGGGTAAGTCTGCTGCAAAGAGAAACCGCATTTATGGAATTGGCTTCGCCATCGAACAGTGCATCCTACACAGGCTAACTAAAACGCCTCTTGGGATCAACGAACGCCTCATAACGCTCTGAGTCCCACTGAATCACTCACGTCATGCATCTTCAAAAGTGCATACATCCCAACACTGGATGCAGAGGATGACATCAAGGAGGACTTTTACGCCGACCTCGACAGTGTTAACCTCTATCACCAGAGAAGATAAGGTTGTGCTCCTTGGTGACTTCAATGCCAGGGTTGGCAGAGATGCTGACATTTGGCAGTAAGCCACAGGAAGAAACGGACTAGGCAAGTGTAATCCCAACGGCGGCGGGCCTTCTCCTCCTCAGCAAGTGTGCTGCATACAACCTCACTATCACCAATACCTTATTTAGGCAGGCCGACAAGTTCAAGGGTTCGTGGCAGCCCCCACGATCCAAACACTGGCATCTCAATGACTACTAATTGTCAGAGAAAGAGATCGCCGAGATGTCCTCATCACCCAAGCCATGTGTGGCTCCGACCGCTGCGACACTGATGTTCGGCTCGTCAGAGCCAAGGTCTCACTTCACGTCGCCTCAAAACGGCGAAAGCAGCAAGCCTTCAGAAGAGGTTTTAACACTAAGCGTCTGGAGGATCCAGAGTTAGCACATGCTTTCAGAGAGCAGCTCGAACATGGGCTGATAAACAACCCGACAACAAACAACCCAAATCTAAGTGCCGAGTGGGATATTATTGACACTGTCATGACAAAAACCTGCAGAGAGACTATCGGCCAGATCGAAAGAATAAACCAGGACTGGTTTGATGAAAATGACCCGACATTCAATGTACTCGTCGATGATAAACGTGCTGCTTTTACTGACCTGCAGAACAACCCTCAGTCTCAGACCAAGCTGATACCTTCCACAAGAAGAAATCAGTGGCCCAGCAGGAACTTCGCAATCTAAAGAAAGACAAGTTTAAAAATAGAGCATGTGAAACACCAAAAAATTGCAGATTTGCACCAGACGCGCGAATTTTTCAAAGTCAAAGTTGTTCAATTCCACTAAAACATTTTATAAGCCAATCACACGTGGCACAGCCTCCTTCGGCTCATCTGACGGTAACTCCCTAATTAAACATGAAGGCATCCTTCAGCAGTGGAAAGAGCACTACCATTCACGCTCAACCGAAACACCGATGTGGATGTCCTGATTATCCAGTAGGTCCCTCAACATCCAGAGGTTACCTACCTCAGCTATCCTCCAACCCTAGATGAGGTAGCTACTACCATCAAATAGATGAAAAATGACAAAACCTGAGGGCCTGATGGAATCACAGACGAGGTGAAAAAGCAGGAGGATCTCTGCTTACCAGCCGTTTCTACTCTTTCCTGGAGAATATATGGGAAGAGGAGGAAATCCCTCAAGCGATTAAAGACGCCTCCATCGTGAATATTTATAAGAATAAGGGAGACCGGGCAGACTGTGGCAACTACCGCTGGACATCTCTGCTGTCCGTAGCTGGCAAGAATATCGCCCGAGTCCACCTAAACTGAATGCTTCCTGAGGCGGAAAACTTCCTCCCGGAATCTCAATGTGGCTTTCGAGCATCATGTGGCACCACTGATATGATTTTTGCTGCCCGCCAGATCCAGGAAAAGTGCAGAGAACAGCGTCGTGACCTGTACATGGCTTTCATTGACCTAACCAAGGCCTTCGACTCGGTCAACTGCCCACCAAAATTCATCATTATTGTGAGGCAACTCCAAGATGGCATGAACGGCAGTGCCCTGCATAATGGCACCCAGTCTGAGTTCTTCCCCATCCAAACGGGGGTTAAACAAGGGTGCGTACTGGCACCAACTCTCTTTTTCATTTTCTTGGCTGCCTTCCTTACTCGTGCCAGTACCAATTTAGCCAGCGGGGTGGACTTCGATGTACCGGATTAAGGGTCTTTCCAACATAAGACGAATCCAGGCAGGAACAAAGGTGTTTGCAGATTCCATTACTGAACTTCAGTCTGCAGACGACCTCACTCTTGTCGCTCACACTAAATGCGAACAACAGGAGATCCTGAACGCATATGCCGATGCGTATGCACACTTCGGCCTTGAGGAGAATTTACATAAGACTCAGCTTCTCTTTCAGCCTGCACCTAGTTCAGACACATCGCCACCTTCCATCTGCGGGTCCCGTTTCGGCCTCTTTAGTCACCTCAGAACTCACCAACGGAGGTGAAATTCTTTAATAACTCATACCATTGTATCATAGCTGGATGATCATAATACTCAATTTCGAGTGACGGCAAAGTAGTAAATACTGTAGTAGTAGTAGGCTGGAGGCCATATTAGGAACAAAAGAAAAAAAGTAGTAGTAGTAGTAGATCACTCCTTGCACTACCACCGAGACTGGGAGGTATGGGATTGACCAATCCAGAGGAGATTGCTGCCACAGAACATCAAAACTCAGTTAATCTCACAGCAGCCCTCACGGACCACATAATAGCTCAGAACGCAACAGGGGTGGTGGATACCAGTGAAGTAAACAAGATTCGAAGGTCCATTACGACAGAACGACAGCACAGCCAAAATGATAAGCTGCAGCAACTGTTGTTGCAAGTACCAGAGAATTTGGAAAAAAAAAAGTAGCAATAGCGCAGGAGGTGGGCGCCTCGAACTGGTTAACTACGTTACCGATAAGGGCAAATGGTTTCAGTCTCAATAAACAAGAATTTATAGATGCCATTGCTCTAAGGTACGGTAGGTCAGTGGAAGGTTTGCCCTCCCAATGCGTGTGTGGCTCTTTCTATGATGTCGATCACGCCATGGTGTGTAAGAAAGGGGGCTTCATATGCATGAGGCATGATGAAGTAAGGGATCTCACAGCAAATATGTTGAAGGAAATCTGCCGAGATGTCATGGTAGAACCGACCCTCCTTCCATTGGACGGTGAGATCTTCCAACATAGGACTTCAAACACATCCAACGAAGCCCGTGTTGACATCAGTGCTCGAGGATTCTGGACGCTGGGACAGTGAGCCTTCTTCGACATCAGGATTTTTGATCCCATGGCCGCATGTCACCGTAACTTAGCTCTCGATGCCGCACACAGGAGGAACCAGAACAAGATAAGGGCATATGGGAGAGAATTCAGAACGTTGATCAAGGCAGTTTCACTCCTCTGGTGTTCACAACCTCTGGTGCGATGGGACCAAGTGCAAGATGTTTCTACGCCAGACTCGCGGAGGTGATCTCCGAACAGCAACCCAGAAGTTATGTTATAGCCTGGATGAGATGTCGACTGTCCTTCTCTCTCCTTCAGTCGGCTTTGCTCTGCCTCAGGGGAACGAGAGCTTCGGCCCCAAAGCCGACAACAGCTGCAGATATTGACTATGAGGCAACAGTCACTGAATGCTGCATAGATCTGCGGCTCAACTAACTCAACACAGCTAGGATAGCTACTTATGTATTAGGATATTTAATATTAAGGTCATAAAATGGCGGCGAAGGTATGGCTATTGGGGGAGGCTGGAGGCCACATTAAAAAAAAAAAAGTGTTAGTAGTAGTGTGTGTGTGTGTTTGTGCTTACCACGAAGTGCCCATTTTCTACACTGATTTTTTATCAGGTGTAATACAGTTGATGTAAGTCATACCCTGAACAAGACTATAAATCTCCATCACACATGAAACTCCTCATTAACTCGATTCTTGTTAAAAACTAAACCTAACTTAACCTAACCTAACCTAACCTACTATTAGCTTCAATTTTGTATCTGTAATTATTTTTCCTTATAAATTTCCATAGTCAGTAGATGACACCAATTTGTCCTCTTCATGATTTATTATTTTCCTGACAAAATCTTGATAAATTACGCAAAATTTCCTATGAATGAGACATTTTCTCTTTCAAATGACTTTTTTTTACTTAAGTGTTTTAATATTTGTTCCTTAATTGTCAAATAAAATTTGCCCAGCAACTGCTAAATTGTCAATTCAATATTTTATAGATAACCAGTCAACCACTTAATAAATAACCAATACTCGTCAATTTTTTTATCATGTTGACTTACCTCTCTCTAGCTAAAAATATATATATCTTGTTTCTTAATTGTAAATAATTCTTCCTCCTGGGAATTACTGATTTTCCCATAATGAATTATTCGATTAATTATATCTATCAGTCACTTATTGTCATAGATCATGTAGAATTTAAATTTTGATCAGTTAATTTCATCCTCATAGTAAAATTGGTTTACTATAATTTTTACTTGTTATATTTGTGTTACTAAATTTATTTTTCATGTATTTTTAAAGTACAAATTTTTGCTGCTATTCGAAGATTTTGGTTATCATGGCAACAGCCTGTTATTGTTGCTTCCTGGCTAAGTTGCTGCTGCTGCTGCTCTTGTAAGATCAATATAACTCTTACTGACCAACGTCCTCTTGCTGCCTCGTCCCCTGGCTGCCTCGTCCCCTGGCTGCCTCGTCCCCTGGCTGCCTCGTCCCCTGGCTGCCTCGTCCCCTGGATGCATTGTCCCCTGGCTGCCTCGTCTCCTGGCTGTCTCATTCCCTGGCTGCCTCATTCCTAGCTGCCTCATCCCCTTGGCTACCTCATCCCCTCGCTGTCTAATCCCCTGACTGCCTTGTTCCCTGGCTGCCTCATCCCCTAGCTGCCTCGTCCCCTGGCTGCCTCATGCCCTGGCTGCCTCGTCCCTTGGCTGCCTCATCCCCTGGCTGCCTCGTCCCTTGGCTGCCTCATCCCCTGGCTGCCTCGTCCCTTGGCTGCCTCATCCCCTGGCTGCCTCGTCCCTTGGCTGCCTCATCCCCTGGCTGCCTCGTCCCCTGGCTGCCTCATTCCTTGGCTGCCTCATCCTCTAGCTGCCTCATCCCCTGGCTGCCTCGTCCCCTGGCTGCCTCGTCCCCTGGCTGCCTCATCCCCTGGCTGCCTCGTCCCCTGGCTGCCTCGTCCCCTGGCTGCCTCATCCCCTGGCTGCCTCATTCCCAATAATCTTCCTACTTGTAAACCAATAATTTGCCACTTCTTTATGAGAATTACCAATTTTCTTATGAATCTCTCAGTTAAGCTACAACTTTGTCTTTTCGTAACCCAAAATGTAACCTTATTTCTCTGGGTAAATCGTCCCTCTAGTAAACTATCCTTAATATGAAATAAAAATACTACTCCCTGTCAACCAGTTTTACCTCATATATACCTCATTTACTTGATAGGTATACTATTTCCTGCGTGTAAACTACCCATTTCCCTGTACACAACATCCCCATCAGCTCCACCTGTCCACTTAGTAAACCTCCGCATTTCCTCTGCCTGCCTGCCTACAAGAGCTCCCCAAATGACGCCATTAAACCATTGCCAACAATCACTCGCTTGGAGGGCTGTTTTGTAACACGTAACTGCCATTTACGTCGGGCTAATGATAGTTTGCTTCGGTAATGAGTCACGTGATCACCGCTTTGTCATGTTCGGGTCATGCTGGAGGGCTGTATCCCCCTCCACTCTCTCTCTCTCTCTCTCACATTTTGTTATTTCTCCTTCTCTTTCTCTACCCCCTTCTCTTTCTAACTAACAAGGGTTTTCTTAATTTTCTTGTTCCTCAATAGATTTTTTCTCTAATTTTTTCTACGGATTATTTTTGTTACCTCCCTCTCTTCTTTTTTTGTTTAAGAATATTTTCTTTGCATTTTAGTTGTTCTCTATCTTTCATCCTTCTCTTTCCATCTTCCATTGTTCTCTCTACCTTAACTCTCTCGTCATTTTAATGGCTTTGAGTAATTATTTCATATATGTTCTGGCTCCCGGCATTTTAAAAGTGTCAAATTTATTGTAAAAATTATGCACGCCTATCGATATCTGATTTCCATTATGAATTTAAGCATTGAACATTTAACTGAGACGATTATGTCATAGGGAAACAAAAGTCAATACGGGAAGCGTCCGGGGAAACGTATGACGTCATTTCTATCTAGATTACAAGAAAACTTTTTCTCAAATTTCTCTCCAAGCGACGATCTGTGTAAAATTACCGAGCATGTCGCCAGCGCAGTGGACCATTCAAATGACCCTCTATTAATTAGAACTGTCGGTAGTTTGGGCTCAGGCCGGGTCAGCCATCTTGATCGTAATTGCTGTTTTAATCACTAGTTGGAGCCACTGACTGTCAGGCCGATTGACAAGTGACGAGCGGGAAGCGCGGGGGAGGGGAAAGCCCACACATGGCCGCCACCTAAACACTTTTTTCATTGTTTTAATATCATTTTAGCGAGTATTAGTGGTGCCGTTGAACCTCTATACCTACATCAAACACATGGTTTATGTTGAGAGAGAGGGAGAGTGAGAGAGGGGGGAAAGGGAGATGGGGAGGAGTATGAAGTAGGAGAAAGAGGAGGAGGAGTATGAGGACGGAGGAGGAAGAGGATAAAGGAGGAAAAGGAGGAGGAGGAGGTAATGGAGGCGGCGTATTGGGTTCCTCCTTCACTCGTTAATCCTGTAATGAAACTAATTATCTTAACGGCTGACTCCATGGTCGCTACTGATGCCCCTGACCTCTACCTTCCCTCCCTTCCCTCCACCTTCCCTCCCTTTCACCCTCTCTTCATTCATCCTCCCTTCCCTCCACCCTTTCTCCCTTTACCCTTCCTTCCCTCTACCTTCCGTTCCCACCACTCTCCATTCGTTCATCTTCATCCTCCCTTCCCTCCACCCTTTCTCCCTTTACCCTTCCTTCCCTCCACCTACCCTCCCTGCCCTCCACCCTCACTCTCCTCGACCTCTACCCTCCGCCATTCCTCTTTCTCCATCCTCCCTCTATTTTACCTTGGTCGTCCACCCTCCCTTCTTTGCACCCTACAATAGATTTCCCCTACACCAGCCCCATTCCTTCTCTCCAGTCCACCCTTTCCACTCAGGCATTCTATACTTTTCGTCCTACGCATATGTCTTGTCTTTCTTCTCCTCCATTGGTATGTTTTTTTCTTTCTCTTTCTCCATGTTTTCATTCGTCTCGTCCCTGGTCTCCTTATTCTCCCTCATTTTTCCTCTTTATTTTCTCTTTTCTGTGACTTTTTAGATCCGTCTTTCCTCCAACTAATATTTTTACTCCTCTGTCTTTCTTTTTTTGTCTATTCCTTTACTTATACGTATTTATTTCATCTTCCCCATTCCGTAATCTTTTGTCTTTAACATCACCTCCTCCTCGTCCTCTACTCACCATACTTCTTCCACCTGTCTTTCAGTGTCCCCTGCACCTTCCCTCCCTGCCTCACCCTCCCTTCCTTCCTTACTCCTCCCTCCCTGTCTTACTCCTCCCTTACTTCTTCAACAGCCCCTCCCTGCCTCAGCCCTACAGTCTATATAACACATTAGTACAAAATTGAAGTGAATCACAATAGTATAATGATAATGATACATAGTTTGTTTATTGCATTGTTTTGGTGGTGATCTGTGTTGGTAGTCCTGCCTGTGGACGTCTTCGAAAGTATTGATTTGAAAAAAAAAAGTGTCTCTTGTCACTTGCTAACGATATATGACGATTTAACATAGTTGTGTTTTATCGCGTTATAAGCCTTGTTTAGGGTTTATTCAATTAATAAACTGAGTTAAACAAAATAAGTACCGTCACCCAAAAAAGTCCTGTCGCGAACCATGAACCCCGAGATTCAGACTCTTGAATCCGAAGCATTTATGGACAGAATAATGTATCAGTGTCTACTGCTTCGGGTTCACGAGTCTGAATCTCGGGATTCGTGGTTCGCGACAGGACTTTTTTGGGTGGCTGTACATAAGTTTCTTCACCGTTAACTGACGCGCTAAGACACTTATGAGGCCAGAGTTTGGTCGTGTTGTGTTTCAGAGGTTCATGACCAGGGGTTCGTTACAATGAATTCGTTCATATGGGATAATAGTCTTTATGATTGGAGGAATAAAGGTTTCTTATATGAACAGAATATTTTCATTTCAAAAATAAAAAGTAATTACATGGGTATTTCGTAAATTCAAAGAGAAAGATACAATCGAATTCTTTTCACAGTAATGAAACAGGTTCAGTCAGTCCCATGAAGCTCCGATACCTGCTTTGAGATGTTTTTGAAATGAGAGTCACGGTCAGTTTCGTTCCTGTTACTCACTGCTACTGTCGTTTTAGGAAGTGTCAGAATGAAGTGTAAAATCATCGGTGGTGAGGGAAGCTAAAATTAAGAGGTAGGTGGTTGTTAACACAGGTTATATTTGTTGAGGTTATTGTGTTAAATGTGAGGATGTACAGTTGGCTACTTAGTGAAGATGTATTTGTTGTGGGGTGGAGCTGAATCAGCCCATAACACAATCAACTCCGATAAACTATATAACATTACCTTGTTCCCCTTCACGGCAAATATTTGAAAAAGGTGAACCACAGAACTCTGTAATGATTTGTATATAGGGAGATAGAGGAAAAAAATTAAGTTAAATTTTCACTTGTTGCCACTACGAAATCGAAGTTCAAACTCTGCTTTTCCAGTGGATTTTCATTCGTTATGGACGAATTTTAACATCATTTCTGGAGCAAATCAATAGTTTCTGAGATAAGCCCCCCCCCCCCTTCTCATCTCAGTATCTAGAGATTTGCTATACAAATCTAGGCAAAAGTGTTCAAAACACATCGAAAACCATCGGAAAAACAATTTTGAAACTAACCTAACTTAACCAGGAAGCTCCACAATCGCTCGCTGTTCTGGGTGTGTATAGCCACCGCACGTCGTTCGATGTTCTGGGTGTGTACCGCCACGTACGAACATACATAATAAAATGTTACATATCTTGCTTAAACGAAATTTGCGCTAGAAAAGCCATTGGAGAAAGGTGTCTTAGAATTGTCAAAACTACTGATTGCAACTATAAAATTTCCGAGAATCGCTTAGTGGCAATAAGTGAAATAATACCAAAATATGAATACTTTCCTCTATAACAATTTCGTCGGAAATTTATAATTATTTCTGTGCATACGTTTTGCAAGTTGTTTATAACCACTGTCCACTTATTTTACTTGAAAATACTTGTTTGTTGATGATTCACTTCGAGTGCCACCTGTGTCACTTGGGTCATCAATAATTATTGTTTCTGAGTACTGCACTAGTTTAAAGTATTCGTTTCACTACTACCACCAAATGTGATAGCTGTTTTGGTATCACATTAATTACTTTGATTAAGTTCTGGAACTCTTTAAGTGGATAGGTTTGATGTAAACACTTTCAGCTGTTTTCTTGTTTATTGTAGAAGCAGCTATATACACAGATATACTCTGAGAGAATAAATTATGAATTCTCTCCAGGGAAATGTTGTGAATAACACTTTGAGATAACACTTGAGTTATATGTCTGACTTCCCTGTACAAGTGGTAAACATATATTACTGGCCTCTCTCTGTCTGAGAGAGGCATGGGAGCAAGCCGGCTGACTTGATTAATCAGCTGACCCGCACTCGACCTTTCATAAAAGCACAAGCCCAGCTGTTGACTCACTTGTTGAATAACTTGGTGAATAAGTTGGTGTTATTCATTTGGGTAAATATTTATATAAACCAAAGGTGCTGTTACATGCAACTCGGGTTGGATTCATCATTGGGAAGACTATTATGTTTTTGGATTGCCGAGTTCAGCTGAGGGACCAGCTGTGTTGGTCACTTGCTTGTTTAAACAAATGTTGTTTGTCTTTTCACTTGGGGTGGCTTGCTTGATGAATTGCTTGATGATTTTTTTTATTTATCTGGTTTTTTTGTGGAGCTTGTATGATTTGTCGATAAGTAATGCTTGTATAAGGATTTTTTAAGATTGATTCTTTAATTACAGATGATATCTTGAAGTTTCTTGGATGATCTTTTATGCATTGCAACTGTTAATTGTCGAATTTGAAGACAGTATTCTTTGTCTTAAGACTTGATTCTTGATATTTAAGCTGTTATACTTATCCACTGCACACTTGTTCACTTTTGGGACAATTTGTAAGTTCACTGGAAAAATTGCAATGGTTATTTATACACTGGTTTGTTTGTTTATTCCACCGCTGCCGCCAGATAATTTAAACCGTTTCCTTGCTGATCTGGTAACCGTAATGATCTTGGAAATCTTTTATTAGTCACCTTTTATTTAGAGAATTCTGTTCAATTGCAGGGATTTCTTGAAACACAGCTGAGCGTTTTGTTCTATTTTTGCAACAATATAATACACTGTTATCAAGAGGCAAGGTATATATATATATATATATATATATATATATATATATATATATATATATATATATTTATTTATATATATATATATATATATATAAATAAAACACTAGTGGTAGCTTGAAAGGTCAAGCCAATTAATACATTCAAATTTTATTTGGATATATAATTTCATATTCATGGCTGGTCAAGAGGCAGGTACCTAAGTGAGTTAATATTTCCTCTTACTGACCAATTCAGAATTTCCAGGATATTTACTGAGAACATTTTCAAGATATATAGTGCTTCTCATCTTTAGAATTATGAGGAACAAATACTAGGTTCTTTCTTCATCGTTGCTTTTCATATAGAGCAGATAAACTGTCTATATATTCCGTGACCGCTCTTTATTCTCTTCTCTAAATTTTTTTTTAGTCATCACTTATTTGTTAATGGTAACTGGGTTAAGATCACAGGTACCGGTAAGATCAACTGTCTTTAACTGTCTGAAGACTGCAAGTACCTATCACTGAATGTTTGAAGACTGTAGGCACTATCACTGACTGTCTGAAGAGAGCAGGCACCTATTACTGACTGTCAAAAGGTCGCAGGCACCTCAGACAATCAGTCTGGAGACCGCAGATACCTATCACTAATTGTTTGTAGACAACAGACTCATATCACTGACTGTCTGAACACCACAGGCACTTATTACTGATTATTTGAAGACCGCAAGTAATAAGAATGTTGATAATTGAAGACTACACACAATTTATATTGGTGAAAGACAACAAACACAGTAACAATGCTCAAGTACTGCCAGAAAACTACACATTTACTGATACTGAGTGTCTAGTTACTACACTCTTACTGGTGTTGAGTGTCTAGTTACTACACTCTTACTGGTGTTGAGTGTCTAGTTACTACACTCTTACTGGTGTTGAGTGTCTAGTTACTACACTCTTACTGGTGTTGAGTGTCTAGTTACTACACACTTACTGATGTTGAGTGTCTAGTTACTACACACTTACTGGTGTTGAGTGTCTAGTTACTACACACTTACTGATGTTGAGTGTCTAGTTACTACACACTTACTGATGGCATTAACACGATGACTCTTGATGAAGTGAACACCATAGGCATTATACGAATGGTTGAATACAAATCTCAAACACCTGGATTTTGACAACTTTACCGTGAATGATGATAAGACAACAGAATATTGACCATAAGCGGCTGAAGTACAGATAAAAACAGCAATATTTACTATGAACAGATAAAGACCACAGAATATTGACCATGGTCAGATAAAAGAAACATACGAGTATTGATCATGAATGAACAAAGATCACAAAATACCGACCATGAATGAAGACTCATCTTCACCTGCCTGGGTGATGATGGAACTCGTTTATATACCCGAAATAATTTACAAAACAAATTAGTTTAGATTGGACTGTCATCTTTATCAAACATTTATCAACCTAAACTATCTTAACCAATACCGGTATGCTACTTAAACTAGTTTTTTTTATGAAGCAATGGAAGTAATTGCCCACGCTTCATGATCAAGAAAGCATTGTTGTTCAGTGAACACTCTTGTAATCAGTAAAGTTAAACGTTAACTGTCTGAGTTTAAGATGACTTGTCCTGAAAGCATGTTAAGTGTTGTAATTGGTCGGTACATTGAGATGAATTTATTTACAGCAAGAATTAAATATTCATTGGGAGGTCAAGTAACTAACCCCCCCCCCCCCACCCGTGACGATCACACAAGGGGTCAGGGAACTTGTACAGTTCATGAAGTGGGGGCTTTTCAGTTATACGGAAGATACAACAGGTATTTAGCTGAATGATAGTGTATTTTATGTGTCCATGTTTTAAATTGACAACAAAGTAGTCGAGATAGATTCTAATGTTCGTTATGAAAAGGCTCTTTCATCAAACACATCAACAGACAAAAACGAACTTTGACGTGCAATCTCTCTCTCTCTCTCTCTCTCTCTCTCTCTCTCTCTCTCTCTCTCTCTCTCTTCTTTAGTTTATATCTTTTCCCGCAGTTTATAATTATTACCGATCAAGTAGTGAAGATGCACTTAATTTGTTTTTCTTGTGTGTAATAATTTCTTCCATTAATTAACCAGGTACGTTTATGCTTTAATCATGTAAGAAAATGTATATGGATCTACGTACAGGATATTCATTAACTGTTGTAACCCATAGAGCAGAATAACCATACGATTATTGATGTAATTAGATGAAGACTATTAACACAAGCCATCATGTTTTTTGTTTTAGACATACAAAAAAAGCAAGAAGTGTTTTAACTGAAGAGAACATATTTACTGGTAGAAAGTTACGTCGTGGATTTAAGCTACGAAGCAGCTAGTGATGATTTACAGCAAAAAGATGAGTGAACATTGAACATGACTCATCCAGTTCATTGGTGAGAAGAACATATCACTTAATACCCCCTGCAATTGATGTATGAGTAAAATATATTAGTATTCTGTTCAATGGTCTACAATATACCAATGGTCTACAAGCCAATATCGTCTTAATTAACTGAGGAAAAAAACAAACATTGGATTTTTCTTCTCAAAGTTATCAGTTCTTTGCGTTCTGAGATATAGGTATCAGCTAAATGATCATAATGTCTGGTACCTTAATTCACTAACCTAAAACTCTTCGACATACTATAGTCGGGAATATATCTTACGACAAGTGAAGACGAGTGTGACAGTTCAGTCCCTCCCACAGTGGTTACGCCGTCCCTAGAGGTACCTATCATAACCTGTGACTCTACCTGACACACCATTCCCACGCGTATAAACCTTACACACTCTTCCAGAAACACCCACCGCTCATCCCCTGACCCATACCACACCACACCTTGAATCACTTACTGGCCCCTGGCTATCAAAACACACACACACACACATATTGATGGTAGGAAATGAAAATATATTTGGTGTAGGAGAAGAATTGGGTGTATTATTAAGTTATCTTGATTTAGACTTGTATCAGTGCATAACATTTAAGGTGTTAAGACGTGTACGGTAAAGACGTGTTAGATGATGACGTGTTTGGTGATGACGTGTATGGTGAAGACGTGTACTGTGAAGACGTGTACTGTGAAGACGTATTCGGTGATGATGTGTATGGTGAAGAAAAATCTGAAAAAATACTTTAAAATTCCAATCACCCTCACCTAATGAACCTCACGTACGTACTGTCAAGTGTCCAGCGAATTTTGTCCACAACTGGAAAATATTTAACATGGGACATCAATGTTTATTAAGTCACTCATTATGTTAAGCGATTTATTTATTGTTTGATGATATTTCATAATAAAGTAAGTCTGCAATAAGGATGAAAATGTGAGTCGAAGATAAGTTTGAGTGAGCATGAGTCTGCTGGTGACAAAAGTCCTCTGAGTTTACTATAAGATGTTTACTGTGTGTCGGGTTCGTTACTGACTGCAGTTGTCTTTTCACTGTATAACACACTGGTTGCCAGGCTCAGGACTGATGTTCTTTTCATACTAGAATAATCACACCATACAGGATAGATGTCACATTGTAAGGTTAAGTTAGTTTTGTTTTCGGGTGAGTTTTTATCCGTGCGCTCTTATCAATATACCGTATACAGTGGCGTCGCTGCCTACGCATGGGTAACAGGAACTTGAATTGTTCGGTACAGGCACACGTTGAACAGCTGCACTAGTTGGTGAATTATTTCTGTTTCAAGGGTTAAGACTGTCTTTAACATAAGAACATAACATAAGAAAATAAGGAGTCTGCAATAGGCCGGTTGGCCTGTGCATGGCAGCTCCTATCGAGAGTTACTACCACTCTCTATCATCCATGAATCTATCTAGCCTCCTTTTGAAACTTTCCAGAGTTCCCGCACTTACTACAAAGTTGCTAAGCTTGTTCCACTCGTCCACCACCCTATTTGTGAACCAGTTTCTTCCTATCTCCCTCCTAAACCTAAACTTATCCAACTTGAATCCGTTGCTCCGAGTCCTATCCTGCTCGGATATTATAAGAACTTTATCTATATCCCCTTTATTGATTCCTTTCACCCACTTAAATACTTCTATCATATCTCCCCGCACTCTTCGTCTTTCTAGGGAATGCAAGTTAAGTTTCTTTAACCTATCCTGATATGGAAGGTTTCTAAGTCCCTGAATCATTTTTGTCATTCTTCGCTGCACCGACTCTAGTGAATTTATATCCATTCTATAATAGGGGCACCAGAACTGAACCGCATAATCGAGGTGCGGCCTAACTAGCGCAAGATATAGTTGCAATAAGACCTCTGCACTCTTGTTACTTACACTTCTAGATATAAAACCCAATACTCTGTTTGCCTTATTTCGAACATTAAGGCACTGTTTTCTAGGCCGTTGGTCCGGGCTTACAAGTACCCCTAGGTCTCTTTCACAAGTCGACTTCTCTAGGTTGATGTTGTTCAGGCTGTATACATTATAAGTATTTGTTCTTCCAATATTAAGTACGCTGCACTTGCTGGTGTTGAATTTCATTTGCCATTTTTCAGACCACCCCTGCAGTTTATTTAGATCCTCCTGTAATGCATTTGCATCCTGCCCATAATTAATTTGACGCCCTATTTTGGTGTCATCCGCAAACTTGCTTATGTCACTGCTGATCCCAGTATCTAAATCGTTTATGTAGATTATGAACAAGAGTGGGCCTAGTACTGACCCCTGGGGAACCCCACTGGTTACACGGCCCCACTCAGATTTAACACCATCTACGCTGACCCTCTGCGTTCTATCGGTGAGCCATGATTTTATCCAATTTAAAACTTTCCCCTCGATACCATGAGCCTTAATTTTTCTCAGAAGCCTCTGATGCGGTACTCTGTCAAATGCTTTGCTAGAGTCTAAGTGGGTGTTAAGACTGTCCTTCACTGTGGGTGTTAAGACTGTCCTTCACTGTGGGTGTTAAGACTGTCCTTCACTGTGGGTGTTAAGTCTGTCCTTCACTGTGGGTGTTAAGACTGTCCTTCACTGTGGGTGTTAAGACTGTCCTTCACTGTGGGTGTTAAGACTGTCCTTCACTGTGGGTGTTAAGACTGTCCTTCACTGTGGGTGTTAAGACTGTCCTTCACTGTGGGTGTTAAGACTGTCCTTCACTGTGGGTGTTAAGACTGTCCTTCACTGTGGGTGTTAAGTCTGTCCTTCACTGTGGGTGTTAAGACTGTCCTTCACTGTGGGTGTTAAGACTGTCCTTCACTGTGGGTGTTAAGACTGTCCTTCACTGTGGGTGTTAAGACTGTCCTTCACTGTGGGTGTTAAGACTGTCCTTCACTGTGGGTGTTAAGACTGTCCTTCACTGTGGGTGTTAAGACTGTCCTTCACTGTGGGTGTTAAGACTGTCCTTCACTGTGGGTGTTAAGTCTGTCCTTCACTGTGGGTGTTAAGACTGTCCTTCACTGTGGGTGTTAAGACTGTCCTTCACTGTGGGTGTTAAGACTGTCCTTCACTGTGGGTGTTAAGACTGTCCTTCACTGTGGGTGTTAAGTCTGTCCTTCACTGTGGGTGTTAAGTCTGTCCTTCACTGTGGGAGTTAAGACTGTCCTTCACTGTGGGTGTTAAGACTGTCCATCACTGTGGGTGTTAAGACTGTCCTTCACTGTGGGTGTTAAGACTGTCCTTCACTGTGGGTGTTAAGACTGTCCTTCACTGTGGGTGTTAAGACTGTCCTTCACTGTGGGTGTTAAGACTGTCCTTCACTGTGGGTGTTAAGACTGTCCTTCACTGTGGGTGTTAAGACTGTCCTTCACTGTGGGTGTTAAGACTGTCCTTCACTGTGGGTGTTAAGACTGTCCTTCACTGTGGGTGTTAAGACTGTCCTTCACTGTGGGTGTTAAGTCTGTCCTTCACTGTGGGTGTTAAGACTGTCCTTCACTGTGGGTGTTAAGACTGTCCTTCACTGTGTGTGTTAAGACTGTCCTTCACTGTGGGTGTTAAGACTGTCCTTCACTGTGGGTGTTAAGACTGTCCTTCACTGTGGGTGTTAAGTCTGTCCTTCACTGTGGGTGTTAAGACTGTCCTTCACTGTGGGTGTTAAGACTGTCCTTCACTGTGGGTGTTAAGACTGTCCTTCACTGTGGGTGTTAAGACTGTCCTTCACTGTGGGTGTTAAGACTGTCCTTCACTGTGGGTGTTAAGACTGTCCTTCACTGTGGGTGTTAAGACTGTCCTTCACTGTGGGTGTTAAGACTGTCCTTCACTGTGAGTGTTAAGACTGTCCTTCACTGTGGGTGTTAAGACTGTCCTTCACTGTGGGTGTTAAGACTGGGTGTTAAGACTGTCCTTCACTGTGAGTGCTAAGACTGTCCCTCACTGTGGGCGTTAAGACTGTCCTTCACTGTGGGTGTTAAGACTGTCCTTCACTGTGGGTGTTAAGACTGTCCTTCACTGTGGGTGTTAAGACTGTCCTTCTCTTTGGGTGTTAAGACTGTCCTTCACTGTGGGTGTTAAGACTGTCCTTCACTGTGGGTGTTAAGACTGTCCTTCACTGTGGGTGTTAAGACTGTCCTTCACTGTGGGTGTTAAGATTGTCCTTCACTGTGGGTGCTAAGTCTGTCCTTCACTGTGGGGTCTTAAAACCGCCCCTCACTGTGGGTGTTAAGACTGTCCTTCACTGTGGGTCTTAAAACCGTCCCTCACTGTGGGTGTTAAGACTGTCCTTCACTGTGGGTCTTAAGACTGTCCCTCATTCTGGGTCTTAAGAGTGTCTCTCATTGTGGGTCTTAAGAATGTCTCTCACTGTGGGTGTTAAGACTTTCCCTCACTGTGGGTGTTAAGACTGTCCCTCACTCTGGGTCTTAAAACTGTCCCTCACTGTGGGTGTTAAGACTGTCCTCTACTGTGGGTCTTAAGACTGCCCTTCACTCTGGGTCTTAAGACTGTCCTTCATTGTGGGCCTTAAGAATGTCCCTCACTGTGGGTCGTAAGGCTGTCCTTCACTGTGGGTGTTAAGGCCGTCCCTCACTTTGGGTCTTAAGATTGTCCCTCACTCTGGGTGTTAAGGCCGTCCCTCACTTTGGGTCTTAAGACTGTCCTTTACTGTGGTTCTTAAGACTGTCCTTCACTCTGGGTCTTAAGACTGTCCTTTACTGTGGGTCTTAAGACTGTCCTTCACTCTGGGTCTTGAGACTGTCCCTCATTCTGGGTCTTAAGACTGTCCTTCACTATGGGTCTTATGACTGTTCCTCACTCTGGGTCTTAAGACTGTCCTTCACTCTGGGTCTTAAGACTGTCCTTCACTCTGGATCTTAGGACTTTCCCTCAGTCTGGTTCTTAAGAATGTCTCTCACTGTCTCTCACTGTGGGTGTTAAGACTGTCCCCCACTCTGGGTCTTAAGACTGTCACTTATTCTGGGTCTTAAGACTGTCACTTATTCTGGGTCTTAAGACTGTCACTTATTCTGGATCTTAAGACTGTCCCCCACTCTGGGTCTTAAGACTGTCACTTATTCTGGGTCTTAAGACTGTTCCTCACTGCGGGTCTTAAGACTGTTCTACCTTGTTTATTATACTGCACTAACTACTAATCGTTATCTTACTGTACAATTTCTTCCAAGATACTGTATTACTGTATCGTTGCATTAATAAAATGGAAATACGTTTATGTATTATGTTTAAATTATTGTAGTACAGGCGGCATAATAGTGCATTAATAAAACACTGTATTATTGTAGTGTTCAGGTACTGGACTGTATTGTTACAATGAGACTTCTCCATGCCTATCTACATTCTCTTATCCACACATAAGGAAAATAAATTAGCGTAATAATCTCTGAACATCCGGGTCTATGAGTCGGAGATAAATTTGTATTCTGCGGAGGAGCCGAAGCAGTGAGGTCAGGTGAGAGGAATCACAAACGGGATTAAATATTCAACAGTGGGGTGGCAGATGTCTAAGGTGTGTATTATAGGGGAAGAGGGGAATACGAACTCACTAAAGAATGCAAATAATTGGTGGGGATTATAAGTTACAGAGTTGTATAAAAAAGGAGAAAGGTGCTAATAGCCAATAAAAGTAAAAAATACACCAAATAATAGCAGGGAAATTACTTAAAACAAACCATTGAATTAGCCATTGGGTGAGTAGAGTTAGTGCAGGGGCCGGCCCCTGTGTGTAAGGGAGACATAAAGTACCTTCAAAACACTATACACCGACTATAATTTAAGTTAAGTCAATGCAGTGTTTGGAACCTGAGTAGAGAACATTACTGTTAGGTTATGGATCTCCACCGTCAGTACTGTACAGGCATGTGCTCAACTACCCTCGTGTTGCGGATAGAATTCCATGACAGCAGAGCCACACAAGCGAGGGCTCCCTGGCAGTAGGGGAAAAGCTTTCATCAGAAAATTTTTGAGTAATTCAATTAGGAAAGTCGTATATCGGGACGACTACACAGGCTAATATATGACATAAATGTGACGCAATGTTTAGCATCGTGTGATATGGGAGTAAATTTTGCGTTAGTCAGAGTCGGAGATAACAACCTTGTACATGATAAACAGAATGGTGATTTACATTCACCTCACAAGCGAATGGTCATGGGTTGGATTCCCGGCCGACGACGTGGAGGACGAAGCGCCTTCCTTGTACTGCACAATTCGTATACTGTACTCACTACTATAAAGTGTACTTCATTGACTGCACCTCCCGATGAGGGAACAATTACCCTATCGATCAACATCCTGCCAAGGAAGTCAACACTTGTCCTGCCATCCTACAGCATGCCAAGAGAGAGATTTGTAAATATGGATTTAGTGAGACTGATGTGATAAATGTATGTAGTTACCGCCGGAGACTGTTTCGTATCATCGTTTTATTTAACCGCCGTAAAACCGTATATATTATCAGTGTGCGAACCGTTACCATGGCAACACTTGGTTAATCTTGGAGCGATTTGCGCCAAAAGTTTATCAAGTGGACCTTTTCACATTTTGTTCAAACCTACCCAGTTTGGTGCAAACCCGTTCGTTCTGTAGTCAATATGAGGCAAGTCAGACAGACAGAACTGAACCCCCCCCCCCCCCCCCACGGTTTTGTGAAAGGTAATAACTGTGATATAATGACTGCATTAATGATACTGCAAAGAGCTTTATTTGTATCCAATATTTACAAAAGTAATTGGTAGAAAAAACATCCTAAGTTATAGCAAACGGATTTATCCATTGCTTAGATAAACAAGAACATTGATATATGACTTGGAAGACTCTGATATATCTTCTCCAGTCTGTGTACACAAAGTAGTGGATGTTTTCTTACACTGTATTGGTAAGTTACAATTGTTACTCTATCGTAATATCAATCCATTTCTGTATGGAGTTTGTTCGTTACCAGTTGGACATAAACATCTTTAGTTAAATTGCAGTATAAGATAACATTACATATCTTACTCCCAAGCCAGAACACATAAGTAACCCTTGACCCATGTGTTACTTCCTTTATCTGGTTTGTTCGCTCTGTAATAGACTCGACTCTGTCCCCCTCAGTAGCCATAACCAACAAGTATAATATTTAACTGGCAAAATAACACCATTGGGGTTGACAACAAGTGTAACACAATAAACGGGGGAATACGCGTTAGCAGCCAATTATACTCGGAGGGAACTTTTATGGTGTAATACGACCGCACTATAATTATATTAATTTCTCACTCGGAGTGGATGTATCATTAACGGAGATACGAACAAATTAAAGAATTTCCGCTCCCTGAAATTGAAAACGACCCAATGACCGCCGCCTCCACAAGCATAACAACTCGGTTTTGTGGTTCACCCCGCTAACATCCTCTCACTCCTCCCTCCCTCTGGAGATATCGACCGTAATTATACGATAATCCGTGGAAAGCTTAGACATGTAACCCGCTCACGTCACCCAGGGAGCGTGAGGAGGGAGGTGCCCCTGGCAGGCCTCACGGAGCACTGTATAGAGAAGGTAACCTGCAACTGCGCTAATAGGAACCCAGGCTTGGAGGGGTCCGGGGCCGGCCACCTCACAGAATCCAATCATATTTGTGCGCTGCGGGGCAGGTTTTAATTCTGTCTGGTAAATTACTTCATCCTCCATCACCAGTGCTGGGGCGTTCGAACACGGTCAAGTTTATTTTATTTTTTTTGTAAGGCCGTATGCTTCTCGATGTTGAACGTTTCTCATCTGGTATCTAGATTAATTTTAGATACGCAGTATTTTTGTTGTAAACACAATTTTTTACGTAATACAAAACTGTTTCATTTTTGTTGATGTAGTTGTTTAAATTAAGATATTTATTCAAATGTAGAAAATAACACACAAGAAAGGGCTGACAGTGATTAATCTTAAGGGCAAATCTTCCAAACGCCCGCGTCAGGATATTACAGCTCTCCTCCACCTCTGACAGATCTTTTCTAAATAGAGTTTTCAGGCCGCGGGCGTCGATTCTCCGCCCTGCCTCATACCTTCGTTCCGGGTCATAGAAAAATTAAGGGATTTTGTGTTTGGGGTTTTTGAGGGTAGAAGAACAAGAGACCTCGTGGATATTCAATCTGTAAATGACTGTTTGTAAATTGTCTGTGTGGTTGAGAAGTTTATAGCTCGGCTGATACAATGTTTTTCATCCTCTATGCAATTTAGTCTTTGGTAATCGGTTTGTTTTTGTTTTATAATAATGCTTAAAGATTGTGAGGAGTTTGGTGAGTGTTTACCGCCAAGTTGTTGTTACGATCCTGAATGACTCCTAGTATGGCTCGCTTAGAAATATTTTTTCCTAAAACATTGGTTAATAATTTAACTGATGCTGCGATATTATTTTTCTTCTGATTCTTCTATAATACATATTCAGCAGAAATGCATTGTTAGTCTTACTTTTTTTATCCTTCTGCTACACATACTGTACACACGCCTACACACACTGTACACATGTTTACACACACTGTACACATGTTTACACACACTGTACACACGTCTACACACATTGTACACACATCTACACACACTGTACACACATCTACACACACTGTACACACATCTACACATACTGTACACACATCTACATATACTGTACACACGTGGCAGTCATGATCAGAGAACATTCCGCGGTATGTTTGGTGGTCATATTAATGTACTCTTGTATTTAGCCAATTTGATGAGGTTCTCTGCGTGTTTGTTACTTTGTCGATAAACCACGTGATTGTTACATTGTTTTAACACGCATGGAATTTGTTACGCATTACTTTGTCTGGTAGACTACACAGTTTTCGGATTATCATTATTAATATTCTGTATGTTCTCTTTTCCGTATTGCATTTTTCACATTATTTTTTTGTGTGCTTATTTTGTAATATTATCGAATGTTGTAGTTAAATCGTTGATATGATTGTCTTCTGATATGTTAGATAGTGAAAGATTTAACTTGCTATCATTTGATAATATACTACTACTTACCACTTTGTTGTCAATCGGAATCGAGTATGACGATCATCCAGCTATGATACAATGATATGAGCTATTAGGGATGTCACCTTCATTGGTGAGTTTTGAGGTGACTAAAGAGGCCGATACGGGACCGGCAGAGTCGTTCACGTGAGTTGCACATGTGGAGGGCTACATCGAGTGCAGGAGGAGTGGTGGCAGCGTCTTTCCGGCTTTGGCACTTGTCTGCCTCCGTTTTCAGTCGGGCTAACTCAAAAGTATTGACACCTCGTGTGGTGGTGCTCCAAGCGATGCAATGTGGAGTAATCGACTCCCAGGTGAGGAGGTCGATTTGGCACCTTTTTCAGGTTTATCTTAAGACTATCCTTATACCTTTTCAGTTGCCTGCCGGCGTTACGTTTACTATTCGTTAGGTGACTGTGAAGTAGCTGCTTTGGCAGTCTGCTCTTGTCCATGCTGGTGACATGGCCAGTCCAACGTAGTTGTTCAAGGATAATGGTAGCCTCAATCCTCCTACAGTTGGTGTCAGAAAGAATATTACCATTTGTTCTCGTGTCTTCCCAGCGAACTCGGAGGATGGAACGTAGAATACGTTGGTGAAAGTTTTCAAGTGCTTTGGGGTGCTTCCTGTATGTGACCCATGTTTCACTGCCATAGAGCAGGGTGATGAGGACCACTTCTCGACATACGTGTAACTTTGTAAATAATTTCACCACCCTACAGCTGAAGACACGGTATCGGAGTCTGCCAAAAGCTTGAGATACACATATGATCCGATGCTGAATCTCTTCATCGATGTCGGCGGTGGTGGACAGGTGGGAGCCGAGATACCGAAAGTGGGTAACATTTGAGAGGGTAGTACCGTTAAGCTGGATGGATGGTGGAGGTGTGTCTGAACCAGGGGCAAGTTGAAAGAGAATCTGAGTCTTACGAATATTCACCTCAAGGTCGAAGTGTATATATGCATCTGCGTAGGTGTAGAGGATCTCCTGTAAGTCGTGTTCAGTGTGAGCAACAAGGGTGAGGTTGTTTGCATACTGAAGTTCAGTAATGGAAGCTGCCGACACCTTTGTTCTTGCCTGGAGTCGTCTTATGTTGAAAAGACCCTTCATCCGGTACTCGGTGTCCATCGCGCCGGCTAAATTGGCACTGGCACGAGTAAGGAAGGCAGCCAAGAAAATGGAAAAGAGAGTTGATGCCAGTACACACCCTTGTTTAACCCCAGTTTGGATGGGGAAGAATGCAGACGAGGTGCCATTGTGCAGGGCACTACCGTTCATGCCATCATGGAGTTGCCTCACAATGGCTATGAATTTTGGTGGGCAGCCAAAACGGCTGAGGGTCCCCCAGAGGGTTTCCCTGTTGACCGAGTCGAAGGCCTTGGTTAGGTCGATGAAACCCATGTACAGGTCATGACGCTGTTCTCTGCACTTTTCCTGTATCTGGCGGGCAACAAAGATCATGTCAGTGGTGCCACGTGATGATCTAAGGCCACATTGAGATTCTGGGAGGAAGTTTTCGGCCTCAGGAAGAAGTCTGTTTAGGAGGACTCGGGCGATAATCTTGCCAGCTACGGACAGCAGCGAGTTCCCACGGTAGTTGCCACAGTCTGCCCGGTCTCCCTTGTTCTTATGAGTATTGACGATGGAGGCGTCTTTAAGAGCTTGGGGGATTTCCTCCTTTTCCCATATATTCTCCAGGAGTGATTGGAGATGGCTGGTAAGCAGAGGTCCTCCTGCTTTATACACCTCGGCTGGGATTTCATCAGTCCCTAAAGCTTTGTTATTTTTCACCTGATTGATGACAATAGCTACCTCACCCAGGGATGAAGGATAGCTGAGGTGGGTCAGCTTTGGATGCTGAGGGACCTGCTGAGTAGTCAAGACATCCACATCGGTGTTTCGGTTGAGCAGTGAATGGTAGTGCTCTTTCTCGCGCAGATGGAGGCTTTCATCGTCATTAATTATGGAGTTACCGTCAGATGATTAGAGGAAGCTGCGCCACGAGTGATTGGCCCATAAAATGGTTTTGTGGAATTTCAAAATTAGCACAGCTTGTGCTGATCTGCAAATTTTTGTGTTTCACATGCTATATTTTTAAATCAGTTGTTCTTTAGATTGCGAAGTTCCCGCTGGGCCGCCGCTTTCTTCTTGTGGAAGGTATCAGCTTTGGTCCGAGACTGAGGGTCGTTCTGCCAGTCAATTAAAGCAGCACGTTTATCGTCGATGAGTACATTGATTGCCGGGACATTTTCATCAAATAAGTCCTTGTGTATTCTTTCGATCTGGCCGAGGGTCTCTCTGCACGTTTTTGTCATGACAGTGTCGAGAATACCCCATTCGGCACTCTGATTTGCGTTGTTTGCTGTTTGATCGTTTTTCGGCCCATGTTCGAGCTGCTCTATGAAATTATGTGCTACCGCTGGATCCTCCAGACGCTTAGTGTTAAAATTTACTCATAGGACACAGTGCCACGATAACAATGGAGAAATAGTAAGAAAAGCATGTTTTGCATTTATATATGATTCAATTTTAAGTACTAATGTATAAAAGTTTACTATTACTACTATGTTAATTCAGGTAGTAGAATTGTTTAACCCTTCAGTGTCTTGGCCTCATATCCGTAAGCTAACGGGCCTTACCAACAAATAATTAGACAAACTGTGTTGTTAGGGAGGCTGCATGGATTCCGGTTACATTCTCTTATGTTAGTTCTCGCATCCATAAATAACATTTAGTTAATGGCTTAATGGCGGCTGCTTTCTTCATCTAAACTTCGTGCAATGGAATTTGTTGTATATTACTTGTAAGGAGTAAAGCTTCTGCAACAGAGGGAGACTGCGTATAAATGTTTACTTTAAAAAGATCTCCACATACTGTACACACATGTACACATACTGTACACACGTGGAAGTCATGATCAGAGAACATTCCGCGGTATATTTGGTGGTCACATGATGGGTGTGGTTGAAAACTTATTAAGTATGAGCGAGGGCAGGATGGATGGTAACACGTACAGGTGCATAAAAAAAAATACAGGATGATATGGCGGCCATCAGTGAAGGATACCCTGGAGTACCAAATAGTATCAGTTTTATGAGTTAAAGTGTGGAAGGGTTGAGTGACAATTTGTCTTTAAAAAATACCCATAAATTAATAAGATGTTTCTTATCGGTGTTAGCTCAAATTTACAGTATATATTTGCGAGAGGTGCAAACTTTATATTACAACAGAAGAGGAATGAAAGAGAGAGTAGTGAGCAGGAGGTTACACTACTCGTTGAACTGTCTGTCGCTTAGTTCTCCTAGGTGACAACTGACATAAGAGAGAGATAAGACATTATTATATCGAGATCGGTATTTGTGTTTGTTATTACAGACAGGATCATTTCCTGAGATATAATAGTCAAGACAAGCGAACAGACAGACATGTGAGTCGTATCACATCACCTACGACTTAACGTCAGTAACTAAAGAGAGAAGACAAAGAAAGGGAAAGGAATGCTGACGTTTGAAGGTCCTGAAAGGTGATTGATTCTTGATTCGTATACGTATACGCATTTAAAGGTCAATTCCTCCTACCATTTTTTCATTACGGATACTGTTGATATTTTCTACATAATACATACAACCTCAGCATAAATAGTTGGCATAACAAGATGAAATAAATAACCATGTCATCTCTGTCAACTACTCGCGGAGATGATTGATCTTGTGCACCTGTTCTTGTGTATAGTTATATGTCAATATTTTAGTTCAGCAACTTTACGTGACAAAATTCCGTCTAGGAATTAAACAATATAATTGGTTAATTGAATGAAGACTCTTGTGCGGTATTAACCTCAGGTAAACTCTGCTCATTACATTTGGAAGGTAACTCACACCTGCGGCCCTGACTTGTCCAGCTGCCATCATGTCTTTTATTTGTAACTTATTTCTGTATAAATAAATAATGAATATTTGTATTATATATAAACAACTAGATTTCAATTATTTATAGTGTTTGGAATTTGATATTATAAAGAGTTATTCATTTATATGTCAAATTAAGAATGATATTTGCTTTTATCTCTGGTGACGTCACACTTGGTTGCTTGACAAATATATTTTCTTCAGCTTACTTTAATATGATAAATTTTGAAAAGTGGGTTAAATTTTGTTTTAAGTCTTCGATGTAACTTTTTCTCCCACTAATATTAGGCTTAAACTCAATGTATGTACAGTCGCCTGCACTTACACATGGTATGATACAGTGGCTGGCGCGTTTTGTGGGATGTGGCATATCTGTGTTTGTTTACATCATATTAAAACTCCCGGAATGGCCCTAAGGAAAGTCGCAATAGTAGCTAGACTAAGGATGCTAGAGAAGTATTCCACAGAGTTGCCTCACCTCACAAAACGTGCCAACCCCTGTACCAGGCATGAGTGCAGGCGACTGTACACTAACTTAGAAGAGTCGTTTACCTGTAGAGTTCATCATTAAACCCTGTAAGATGTATAATGATAGTGTGTTGGTTCCCTGCTAGTTAGTATGTAACATTTAATAAGATGTTCAGAAGAAAGATAGTAAGCATATAGGGGTGGATGATTGTGTTTAGAATATGGATGACTTGTGTTTAGGTGATGGATGACTTCTGTTTAGATGGGAATTAGCAAGGGATTAGAAAACTGAAAGCACACACACACACACACACACACACACACACACACACACACACACACGCTCACACTCACACTCACACACGCACAAAGACATCAACACATATACATATACTTACATAGGCTGTCATGTATACATAAAAGCACATATACACACACCTCTCAGTGCCTCATTACCTGCCCTGCCCGACCCCCTCCTTTACCCACTCTTACTCCCTGGGATCCAACCACCACCTACTACCCTTCTAGTCCTACGTCTGGGTCTCTCTCACCCCCAACTTCCTCCTTACCCCCTTAACCCCATCCTAGCCCCCTTAACCCCATCCTAGCCCACAACCCCATCCTAGCCCACAACCCCATCCTAGCCCTCGACCCCATCCTAGCCCCCAACCCCATCCTAGCCCACAACCTCCCATGACCTCTCTATATTTCCCTGATCCCATACCAATTGTTTCTGATCCCATTCCTGACCTGACTACATTATTATCTAACCCTCTCTTAACCCTCTCCTAACCCTCTCTCAAACCTCTCCTAGCCCTCTCTCAAACCTCTCCTAACCATCTCTTAGCCCTTTACAAATTCTCTCCCAACCCCTTACTAACTCTTTCCCCTCTCTCTCCTAACCCTCTCCCAACCATATCCTAGCCCTCTCCTAGCCCTCTCCTAACCCTCCCTGGCCTTCTTCTAACCCTCTCCCTAACCCTCTCCCAACTCTCTCTTAGCCCTCTCCTAACCCTCTCATAACCCTCTCCTAACCCTCTTCAAACCTTCTCCCAACACTCTCCCAACACTCTCTTAGCCCTCTCCTAACCCTCTCCAACCCTCCCCAACTCTCTACCAACTCTCTACCAACTCTCTCTTAACCCTCTCCCAGCCCCGTTCTAGCCCTCTCTTAGCCCTCTCCCAACCCTCTCTCAGATACCCAGTGTCCCACTCTGCCCCCCTTCCCCTGAGCGAATGTGCACAAGACCGGTGAGTAACTTGACCTTTATATAAATTTCTCAGAGTTAATTTCCTTGATGAAACACACATGTTAACTTAAATAGTTCACCTACAACATGAGAGAATAGTATCAAGATCAACTCACATTAACATAAACAAAAAATATCAAGGCTTCAATTGTATGACTGAATGGTCTTGTTTTCTGATTATTGATAACTCACGTGATCTAGATTTTTTAATTATCGGTATAATAGTTGATTGACATTTTTTCCGTAATGAATCGTAACTTTTGAAACTTTTTTTTTATATAAGAAACTGTTGCCTGGCTTGGAGATCTGGCCACGTAATCAACGGCTCTCTTTCTGTGAGTCATCTACCGTGTCTTCACTTATTTACTATCACACCATGACAAGATTGCAAAGAGTGTGAAAGAAATCACCAGCCTTCATTTCAGCATTTATCCATAGATGATTTTGAATATAAAAAACAGAAGAATGTAGGAACCAGCAGTAGGCTTATTAACCCATACGAGGCAGCCCTGTTTACACCCAACCCTTATCACTCATATATCTGTCCAATCTATATTTGAAACTTTCCTGCGAGTTCGAGTTGATGATGGTGTTTGGTATATTGTTCCACTCATCTCTATTTCTGAATTATTTATATGAAGGAAAGGTGATTAGATGATAGGAGGGAGTCAGGATGAAGGGGGAAGAGGTAAGACTATAAGCCAATGATGTAAATTGGCTATACTAATGCTATAAGAGGTGATGATGGAGAGCTATGACGTTAAATAAGAAATGTTGAATGAAATGTGGTGAAGATTATATAGCCTGTCTGGATGGGCCAACTGAGTCAAGAGTTACTACTAGTTTCTTTTCACTCTAACTTGGCTTCAGTAAACAGTCTATGTATATAACTGAATGTATAGACTCTCTCAGATACACTTCACACACTCCTCACCTCCCACATACTTCTCACCCAAATACTTCATTCTTGATCTCTTTCTTCTATTCTTTATTTTAATTCTCTCAATTACCCTATGTTTTATTTTATTTTTATTCATTCTTCTTGTCACCCAACCATCCCATTATTTCTTAAATTGTTTTTCGTTTATCTATTTTTCCACTACTTCTGTTTCTTAGTTTATTATCAAAAGACCAGAATTATAATAAAAAACTCATCATGATTGATTGTAATTTACCTGTCAACATCATATTGTATATTCAGGTTCTACATCCAGACATGAGAGGAGCTGAACGTTGCCTCCAAACAGACTCTCACAAAACATTAATCTATATTCATACTCGTCATCCCAAGAGTCACTGCCATCTGTTTGTTATTAATATTTTCCCCAATAACTCATCATCTATTTATCTGTATCACTAATGAACGTAATTCTCGGGTACTCAAACACCTCAACTATTTTCACCTTCCTGCTTTAACTTCTGCTCTAACTCTCCATTTTCTTCAAGTATTATTTTATATGACACTCCTTTTTAGTGATTACTTCAAATATTAAACCTATTTACAAGTATTATCTGTTGTCATTTTTTAAATGAATATTCCTATGGCAAGAAACACACACACCGCATATGTCACCCCTATCCCCAAGGTCCCCACCCCACAGTCCCCTAGTGACCTCAGGACAGTTGTCATTACCCCATACCCAGTCTACTCTGTGAAGACTTTGTTTTTCAATGGGCATTTGCTAGTATTTATCAGTCAATTGAGCCACAGCAATTTGGCAACATGAGGACCTCCTCTACATCACACTGCTTAGTTAGATTCCTGGATTTTCTGCACAAAAATCTGGAGAAACGTAAGACATCACTGGACGTTGCCCTTGTTGACTTCAGGAAGGCTTTTGACCTTGTTGATCATTGCACTGTTATCAACAAGGCCATTGCACGAGGGCTGCCCACCAACCTGGTCTCATGGCTCACTGATTTCCTGAGTGATCGTTGTCAGGCAGTGAGGTACCAGGGTTCTGTCTCCACATTCCAACACCTCACCTGCGGTGTTCCCCAGGGGACCAAGATGGGACCACTGTGCTTCCTGATCAACGACTCTATCGGACACTTCACAGGTGGAAGTGCGTGGATGACTGCACTGTGGGGGTTACAGTGGACAACACCACACCGGACTACTCATCGCTTCAAGGCACCCTGGACAGGCTACAGGCATGGACTACGGAGAACAAGGTCATCATCAATCACACCAAAACCGTAGTCATGCACATCAACACTGCCACCACTCCAGTGCAAGCTCCAGCAATTACAGTGGGTGCCCATCCTCTTCAGTTAGTGCAGTCTGCCAAACTCCCAGGTGTAACTATAGACCACAAACTGGACTGGAAGGCCCATGTAAACAACACTATCTCCATGTCCTGTATCTCACCATAAATGTTCTCTCAGATCCGTCAGTCTCACTCAAGTATTCTACCGAAAGATAAATACACTCTTATCGGCACTGTTATAATATTTCTTACATCTGGTTCCTTTTCGTAACTATATTTTTTCTCGGCCATATTATGTTTCTCGTTCTTTTCCTTCTTTATTATTGGACTATGTAATAATCTTTTCCCTATGTATTTAATTTATATTTTTGTTTATAGATAACATCCTTTTTTTTATATGTTCATTGTCGTATTATTTTTATTTGTTTCTTGATGGTGTTTTGCTGTTGTTTGTGTGTTTGGTTACATTTACTCACTTTATTTCTTTAAGGCATTTTTATCTCCCACACACCACTCTCTAACATATTTTTCTCCCTCACATATTTTCATCACGGTTCACGCTGTCACATGCTTCTCTCCCTCACACATATCTTCATACACCTCTCCCCCTATACACACTACTCTGCCTCACGCCTCTGTCCCCCACTCCTCTCTTTCCCTCACTCCTATCTTCCCCTCACACCTACCCCCCCCCTCCCCCACACACTTCTTTCCTACACACATTTCTTCTCCCTACCTCTCTCCATTACTCCTCTCCTCCGCATACCTCTCTCCCACACACCTCTCTCCACCACACCACTCTCCCCCACACTCTCTTTTCCCCACACCTCTTTTCCCCACACCTCTTTTCCCCCACACCTCTCTCCCCCACACCTCTCTCCATCACTCCTCTCTCCCTCACACCTCTCCTCCTACATACCTCTCCTCTCCCTCTACCCAGGTATTTCCTCTCCTACATTTCCTCACGTCTCTTAACTTTTGTGTGGTCAATATAGTATTTGTAAATTATGGTAAACCTAACACTCATCATTTAATTAATATTATTGTTATTGTTCCTGTAGTTGTGGTTGTTATTGTCGTCGTCGTCGTTGTTATTCTTCCCATGTTTATCAATTCTACTTATCCTTATGTCGTGTACGAGTTACTGCCCACGCATCAAGCACTAATTTGTCGTCAAACACACTATACCCCCATTGTAAACTGTCTTCGTTATAGCGTCATGCAATTTCTTCCTAAGCCTTACTAATAACAGTTACATCATCAATAATGTCTTGCGTCTGTCCTCATGATCACACAATAATGAATTCTTATTTTCCAATAAAGATTAAGTATTTGTAACTAGTTTTGCATACAGTGGTCCAAGTTACTTTCATTCACATTTATTTTGGTGAGACCAGTGATCCATCACCTACACCAGCGTCCCAGTACCCACACCTGCGTCCAGCGCGTCACGCCAACGTTCCAGCATCTCCTCAGCATTCCAGCACCTCCACCTTCATTATCGACATCATTAACTCTTGTGTTCTTGTCACTTATAAATACAGTAACTTCCATTTTCCCTTCGAGTACTACACTTCAAGAAGGTCTTTTGAAACACTGTTAAATATGGTTGTATGTAAAGCCACAATAATTGTAATCCTGAGGTTTACCCATCTTCAATGGTTGCTAATCCGTATCAAATCTCTAATCCTGAAAGCACGTGTTTTTATTAGTCCACACACTTGTTCCTCCTTTGTTTTATGAATGACCAAGAAGTCAAAACAAAATGCTTACTCTTACTTGCAATGCTCCTTGATTACAGGTGGTCTGTCTTCTGTCACTGATTGGTTTAACCTCTTCATGATGATAAGTGGTACCTCTCTTGGTAGCGATGGCAGATGGTACTACCTCTCCATTATTTTACTGATGATGGTACCTCTTCCTTGCTGCTGGTATTTAGCATCTCCCTAATACTGCTCATTAATAACTCTGGGTACAGGTATTTTACACCTCTCCTGCTGTTCGTAAATGGCTTCTATTTTGCTGCTGGTAGGTGGTACTTCTCCCCCTGTTAGACTTGGTACCTCTCCCGCTACTGGTATTTATATTCCTACACTTGTGATAGATGGTATCTTATTGTGGTAGATGGTACCTTATGGTAATAGATGGTACCTTATTGTAATAGATGGTGCCTTATTATGGTAGATGGTACCTTATTGTAATAGATGGTGCCTTATTATGGTAGATGGTACCTTATTGTAATAGATGGTGCCTTATTATGGTAGATGGTACCTTATTGTAATAGATGGTACCTTATTATGGTAGATGGTACCTTATTGTAATAGATGGTGCCTTATTATGGTAGATGGTACCTTATTGTAATAGATGGTGCCTTATTATGGTAGATGGTACCTTATTGTAATAGATGGTGCCTTATTATGGTAGATGGTACCTTATTGTAATAGATGGTGCCTTATTATGGTATATGGTACCTAATTGTAATAGATGGTGCCTTATTATGGTAGATGGTACCTTATTGTAATAGATGGTACCTTATTATGGTAGATGGTGCCTTATTGTGATAGATGGTACCTTATTATGGTAGATGGTGCCTTATTGTGATAGATGGTACCTCATCGTAATAGATGATAATATTAAGAGACGTCAATAGAGTGGTAGGCGGTGTACTGATGTTAATGTGTTGTAAGATGTGTACTTCTTCTAAATGGCAAATAATAACGTTCCAGGTGCTGATAGATAGTGACTCTATAGGTACTGATAGATTATAAGTCATGGTACTGAAAGACAGTAACTCTCCAGGTGCTGATAGAGAGTAACTCTCCAGATGCTGATAGAGAGTAACTTTCATGGTGCTGATAGAGAGTAACTCTCCAGGTGCTGATAGAGAGTAACTCTCCAGGTGCTGATAGAGAGTAACTTTCATGGTGCTGATAGATAGTAACTCTCCAGGTGCTAATAGAGAGTAACTTTCATGGTGCTGATAGAGAGTAACTTTCGTGGTGCTGATAGATAGTAACTCTCCAGATGCTGATAGAGAGTAACTTTCATGGTGCTGATAGATAGTAGCTCTCCAGGTGCTGATAGAGAGTAACTCTCCAGGTGCTGATAGAGAGTAACTTTCATGGTGCTGATAGATATTAACTCTCCAGGTGCTGATAGAGAGTAACTTTCATGGTGCTGATAGATAGTAACTCTCCAGGTGCTGATAGAGAGTAACTCTCCAGATACTGATGGAGAGTAACTTTCATGGTGCTGATAGAGAGTAACTCTCCAGGTGCTGATAGAGAGTAACTTTCATGGTGCTGATAGATAGTAACTCTCCAGGTGCTGATAGAGTAACTTTCATGGTGCTGATAGTTAGTAACTCTCCAGGTGCTGATAGTTAGTAACTCTCCAGGTGCTGATAGATAGTAACTTTCATGGTGCTGATAGATAGTAACTCTCCAGGTGCTGATAGAGAGTAACTTTCATGGTACTGATAGATAGTAACTCTCCAGATACTGATGGAGAGTAACTTTCATGGTGCTGATAGATAGTAACTCTCCAGGTGCTGATAGAGAGTAACTTTCATGGTACTGATAGATAGTAACTCTCCAGGTGCTGATAGAGAGTAACTTTCATGGTGCTGATAGAGAGTAACTCTCCAGGTTCTGATAGAGAGTAACTTTCATGGTGCTGATAGATAGTAACTCTCCAGGTGCTGATAGAGTAACTTTCATGGTGCTGATAGAGAGTAACTTTCATGGTGCTGATAGTTAGTAACTCTCCAGGTGCTGAGAGAGAGTAACTTTCATGGTGCTGATAGATAGTAACTCTCCAGGTGCTGATAGATAGTAACTTTCATGGTGCTGATAGATAGTAACTCTCCAGGTGCTGATAGATAGTAACTCTCCAGGTACTGATAGATAGTAACTCTATAGGTACTGATAGATAGTAACTCTATAGGTACTGATAGATAGTAACTCTCCAGGTGCTGATAGATAGTAACGCTATAGGTACTGATAGATAGTAACTCTATAGATACTGATAGATAGTAACTCTCCAGGTACTGATAGATAGTAACTCTATAGGTACTGATAGATTATAACTCATGGTACTGATAAACAGTAACTCTATAGGTGCTGATAGATAGTAACTCTCCAGGTGCTGATAGATAGTAACTCTCTAGGTGCTGATAGATAGTAACTCTCCAGGTGCTGATAGATAGTAACTCTCCAGGTACTGAGGGATAGTAACTCTACTGGTGCTAATCGATTGTCACTCTCCTGGTGCTGATAGATAGTCACTCTCCTGGTGCTGATAGGTAGTAACTCCTGGTGCTGATAGATATTAACTCTCCTGGTGCTGATACAGTAATTCTCCACGTGCTGATAGATATTAACTCTCCTGGAGCTAATATATAGTAACTCTCCTGGTGCTGATACAGTAATTCTCCAGGTGCTGATAGATAGTAACTCTCCAGGTACTGAGGGATAGTAACTCTACAGGTGCTAATCGACAGTCACTCTCCAGGTGCTGCTAGATAGTAACCCTCCAGGTGCTGATAGATAGTAACCCTCCAGGTGCTGATAGATAGTAACTCTCCAGGTGCTGATAGATAGTAACTCCAGGTGCTGATAGATAGTAACTCTCCTGGTGCTAATAGATAGTAACTGCTGGTGCTAACAGATAATACCTCTATGGGTGCTGATAGCTATTAATTTTCCTGTTGCTGATAGACAGTAACTCTCCTGGTGCTGATAGATAGTAACTCTGCCGGTGGTAAAAGGAAGAAAAGAGGAAGGAAATTCATAAATCTTGAGACTTGAGACATTCAAGTTAACATGCAGTAGAAGGTCTTAACACCAAAGAACTGTACATAGTATTTACATCTTGTTATGCTTAAAGCTTATGATGCCATAGTGAGTCTGAGTTTGTGAACCTTAATATTGATAAATATACTTATAATAAATTTGACAGTATAAAATTAATATTCTGCGAGTCTAGTCTTATTTAGAAGCGGGTAGTTGGGCTCGAACCGGTGACTATTGGGTCAGGAGGTGAGTACTATATTCACTCAGCCACCGCTCTCCAAGGTATGGGTGTAACGGGTATTTGTAGTTAAAAAAGACACTAGTTGTGTATTGGTTTTTATGAGATTCACTTTTCACTAAGAATAGACCACGACCTGTGAATGTTGCGGATGGGTGTGGTTAGGAAACTTAGGGAAATACACGAGAGAGTAGTAGTAGTATAAGTAGTTTTAGTAGAGGAGAGACTACAAGGCGGTGGTAGAGAGAGGAGAGGAGTGGAATGGACGAATATCGGCGAGGGAAGTAAAGGATGAGTAATAGAGAAAAAGACGAATGAGAGGAGAAAGTGGAAAGGCCATGTGAATAATATTTGGGAACTGGGAAAGGAATTAGGAGGGAAGGGGAGAGGGTAGCGGGGCGGGGACGACTGAGCCAAGAACTCCCTCTTTAACTAACACAGCGACGACGAAATATTTTCTTCACTTATTTTAACCAAAGAACCGCTTAGTGTCTTTAGTGTGCGGTTTTAACAATTGCATCGTCCACATTATTGAAGAAAATATGAGTAAAAAAAAAATTAACTAAATCACTTGGTCACATTTGTGTCCAAATTTCAGCATTTTAGCTCAAGAACAGTTAACAAATTCTGTCGACCTCTCAGGTGTGTTCGCTTACCTAGTAATGCCTCGACTTTCTTAAGCTTGGAGTTATTGCCTCCCGCCTTCCTCATGACTCTTACAGTCGTCCATGAAAATCTATTGTCAAAGGATGAGATCAGGTAGGGTTCAAGGTCAGTGACTGAAGGTCTTTTCTCTGTCTTTATTCTTTAAGATTATAGATCAACTTACATTTAAGACTTCCAGAATAACCTACGTTAAATGACTGTGTTAAGAATCTCTAACTCGAGTATTTGTGGCAGGCTTAAGTAATCGTGGCTGCGTTAACTGAAATTGAGATAATTTTTTTTTCGTGTGTTAAGTAATATTGAGATAAGGGCTTGTGGCCGTGTTAACTTTCACCTTGGGATGACCTCTCGTTTTTCGGGTTTTGTTTACACTCGGTTTTATATCCAGATCTATATGTCGCATCTTTGTTTTGTGTAGACAACTTTTATGAAATGAAAGACTTAACGTTTTACACCTATTTCTTCTGTTTGTCACCATCTCCTTCACTGTCAATTTTTTATCAATACAAACCAAAGCAAACTTACCTAATTTTATAAAATAAAAATATCATTAAGTTATATTTTTTCCCGTAAACATACGTCATTATATATAGCATCTATTTCAAAGGCATCATGAACCAGGAATAAAGTTGCGGATATAATAAAAAAAGTGACTGAAGGTATTTGAAGAACCAAAGTAATGCATTACTCTAATTAAGTTATGCAATAAATTGTTTATTGAGTCTCAGGCATTTTCCCCTTACAGGATAAATCTGGCCTGGACGGTATCGAGGCACAAGACCTTTTAAGATAAAGTAATAAACAGGTCAGTTTTGTTTCTTATTCTAGAGAGTTCATGTTACAGACAATGGGGGTTTTGCGGGTCGTAAGATACTTTGGCGAGTTTTTAAATCAGTATAAAATCACACTAAGATAAGAAATAAAAACCTCTTTTGAATGTTCAGTCTTAACGCTGGCCGGAGTTATTTTCAACATGAGAACTACAGCTCTGCATAACTCTGTCTCCACAAAAACCACAACACGGCATATAACACAATTCTTCGATGTGTCTTTAATTACGTACAACTATCGTAAAATTTAAATGATCAAACCACAACTGCATTCACGTCCCAGATTATAGAGCAATGTAATTATACTTGCTATAAACACACACGGGGCCGGGCCAAAGGGACGGAGTGCTGGAAAGAGAATAAAAACAGGAATAATGGTATAATTTCGCCGCATGTTGTCCGACCCCCTGCTGGGCGACCCGGCCAGCATGGCGTCGCCGGATCGCCCATCATTTCCACAAAGATTGGACTCGTTTTTACTCCTTTACATCCGGAGTTTAGCACTTATTTGTGGTGTGGGGATACCCTATCTTAGCGCTGTTTTAGTAAACTCGCGTGCCGTAGATGTCGAGGGTAGAGAGCGAGTGCGGCTGTCCATCAAGGCTTCCTTATAGTTATCCCTGGGAGCGGAATCTAATCTGGTCAAGAGGATGTTTTTGCCGAATCCCGACGCGGCCGCAGGAGGATTTACGAGCGACGGGGAACAAGGCAGCGCTGAGGCAACGCGTCGTAAACCCAGCTGACGAGGAGCGACTTCGACAGGCCATAAAGTCAGCGTGGTGGTGGGGTGGTGGTAGTGGTGGTGGAGTTAGTGGTGATATTAGCAGTGGTGGTGGGATGGTGGTGGCGTTGGTGGTAGTTGTGGTGGTCTTGGCAGTGGTGGTGTCGTAGTGGTGGTGGGCTTATATAGTGGTAATGGTGTGATAGTGGGTTTATAGTGATAGTGATAGTGGTAGCGGTGTGACAGTGGTGGTGCGGTGATGGTGGTAGAGTTTTCGATCAAGAGGGAATAATGGTGGTGGTGACGGGGATAGTGGTGTGGGTGCGGTTAATGGTGGTGGAGGGGTATTGGTAGTGATGATAGTGATGACCGGAGTTGTACAAGAAGAGTAGTTGTGGTGGTGGTAAAGGCAGGTGTGTTAGTGGTGGTCATAATGGTGACAATGAGGATAGTGGCGGTGTTAGGGGTAGCGCTTGTGATGAGGGTAGTGATGGTGAGGAGGATAATGGTGTTGGTGAGGTTATGGTTGTCGGTATGGTGGCGTTAGTGATGGTAGTGGAGATGGTGAGGGTAGTGGTGGTGGTGAGGATGCTGATAGTACCTAGTAGAGGTAGGAAGTGGTGTTAGTGGCAGTAGGGAAAAGGTAATGAGGTAGTATTGGGTTTATATTTAGTAGATAGTGGTGGTGGTGGTATGGGGGGTGGGGGGGGTGATGATGGTAGTAGTGGTGGTGGTGGGGGTAGAGGTGATGGTAAAATAGTTACTGGTAATAATGGTGATAAGTGGTAGTAGTTGTGGTAGCGAGACTGACAGTTGTAGTTGGGGTAACCATCGTATAGTTGATGGTGGTAGTTAGTGACTGTGTTTGATGGACAATACAGCCAACGTCAATCACTATTTTTAACATTAAGTCCCCGGGAATACAGGAGAGACACCGGGTGATATTTTTAACAAATTTAACACAAGTATCATACAAGGAACTTCTCTGTAACTGATCATTACACAGATAGTAACATCACGATAGTTACTTCTTCCTCATCATTAACACAAATTCAGCACCAAGCTACAGGTGTTTTGCTCATCATCAACACAGACAAAAGACCAATTGCCTATTCTCTATCTCAGTTCTACGTTGCAGTAACACCAAACCACGTGCGTGAAACTGATCATTAACAAGGAATTAACACCGAAGTACATATATCTAATTAATCATTTACATGGGATTAACACTAATTGACGTATATCTAGAAAGACATTAACTTAAGATACGCGTAGATTGAACCTGTAGTAAGGGAGGAGGGCGGACATTTACGTTTACAGACTCGGTGTATACAAGGAGACAGTGAAGTTATGGGGCCACGTTGATTGACCTATGTCACTGCTAGAGGCTTCCCATGATGCTGAGGAGTTCCTTGTTAAGTGAGTCTATGTTAAATTACTTCATGTTAAGTAACTCACTGTTGAGAGACCTCATGTTAAATGACTGTGTTAAGAATCTCTAACTTGAGTATATGTGGCAGGCTTTAGTAATCGTGGCTGCGTTAACTGAAATTGAGATAAAAAATTGTTAGTGTGTTAAGTAATATTGAGATAAGGACTTGTGGCCGTGTTAACTGATATTAAGGTTAAGTGACATCATTAACTTAAAAACACAGGATAAGACATTTTGAGATCGACAGCAGAAAAACCTAAGTGCTATTTTGTAGTTATTTGTAGGGTTTATGTCCTGACCTAACCGTCGTGAGATTCTCGTACAGGAAATTATGATACTTGTTGCAGTAATTCGTGATAGTCGTGAACAAGGACCCGTAAGATTTATATTAGTACATGGACACACACACACACACACACACACACACACACACACACACACACACTAAAGTGCTTACCAATATTCTAAGGCAAATCACAGACTTTTTTAACACCTGGACGGCCATTAAAAAAATAAATAATAGTGTTTGATAACGTAATCCCATTCAGGAGAAGAGAATCTACCTGTAATGCTCGGATGTAAAAGAATTTTTTGAAGAATGTTACGATAATGATCACAAGAACATAAAGTGTCATTCAACGCCTTCACTGTGAGAGTTTTAGCCTCATAACACGTGCAATGTAGCCCCATGTTATGTAGCCTTGTACGTGACCCCCATGTAAAGTAGCCACACATTAAGTTGCCTCCCGTTTAGTAGCCCCATTTTAAGTAAGCCCCATGTTAAGTCACTTAATGTTAAATATCCCGTGTTAAGTAGCCCCTTGTTAAGTAGCCCTATGTTAACTCACCAAATGTTAAATATCTCGTGTTAAGAGGCCACGTGTTAAGTAGCCCCACGTTAATTAAACTAATGTTAAATATCCCGTGTTAAGAGGTCGCGTGTTAAGTAACTCCATGTTAAGTACCCCTAATGTAAAGTTATTGTCTAAGTAGTAATAATTAGCGCCATGTTAAGTAGCTCCGTGTTAAATAGACCCACTTTAAGTAGGACCATGTTAAATAACTCGGCGTTGAGTATCGTCTATATTAAGTAGCCCACATGTTAAGTAGCCCCATGTTAAGTAGCGTCTGTATTAAGTAGCTCCGTGTTAAATACCCTTAATAAATAGTTCTTGTTAAGTAGCCTCACGTTAAGTAGCCCCGTGATTAGTAGCTCTGAGTTAGGTGTCCCCATGTCAAGTAACCCCGCATAATTAGCCCCGTGTTAGGCAACCCTCTGAGTGATAAGTCTCTCCATGTCAAGTAACCCCATTTAAGTAGTCCTCATGTTAAGCAGACCCCGTGTTAAAGAGAGGTTAGGTAAGGAGGAGCTGCCTGAGTGTTGTATGTTTCCAAGGCTGGCGCTGTTGTCTTATCTGCCCGGGAAGAAGTTAGTTAGCGTTCATCAACATAAATATATGTGAGAGGCGAGGGGGAGCAGGAGAGCATGGAGACAAGAGGAGGACGATGAGGAGATGGAGAGTGAAGGAGGAGAACAAGGGAGAAGAGAGGAGAGAAGAATGAAGAGATGGATAGTGAAGGAGAAGAATAAGGAGAGGAGACGAGGCGGAGATGGATAGTAAAGAGGGAGAACTAGAGAGAAGAGAGGAGGATGATGAGGAGGAGATGGATAGTGAAGAAGGAGAACAGGTGTGACAGGAGGAGGACGATGATAAGATGGATAGTGAAGAATAAGGGAGATAAAGGAAGACGACAATAACGAAGAGATGGATAGTGAGGAGTAAATATTAGAGACACAGTCAGACAGAGAGGTCATGAATAAAGAACAGAGAAAGGAAGGTAAGAGATGCTAAAAAAATAACTAACTCCGAGGAAGATGAGAGAAAGGGGCAAGGGGGAGAATTAGGAAACGAAAAGGAATATGAAGAAGATAATTAAGGGGAATAAATACAAGAAAATAAAAAGGTAGAGGAGTGGGGGAGAGCAAAGGAATAGAGAAAGAGAATAATGGAAGATAGAAATAAGGAGAATATTGTGATGAACTATGGAACTCTAAGAGCGAAAGGAGGAAATTTTAACAAGGAGTTAAATAAAAAAAGGACATAAAACAAACCTAATAAATATGGATGAAGAAAAAAATACATAATAATGATAGATAATACAGTAATAGATGCTATATACCTACGGATCCTAACCTAACCTAATGATCGATAGAGTGTAGAGCAAAGGATGTAGGGGGAAGAAGGTATTGAGCTGGTTTGTATACAGACAAGAAGGTGGTGTAGGTGGACGAGAGTGGGAAACTCCCCCTTGTGAACACCGGATGTGTAATATTTTGTGCTGGAGTATTTGTTAACAAGGCCCAGCCATAAAAGGGGTCGCCTCATTTACTATTCATTAGGAAGTAATGTTGACTTGGTGAGTTGTCAGTAGACTGTAGCTTCACCACAGATAATGTAAATAATATAGTGCATATATACACAAATACTAATGCACGGTCACAAGCAAGCACATACGGATGTACGTACGAAAACAACTAACGTACCTAGAGTCACAGGGAGACGCGCATTCATGCACAGATGTGTAAGTGTGCGTGAATGAGTGACTGACCGGGAGAAATAGATTTAAGTAAATCTATGTATATGTATATGTGCAGCTTATGTATGTATGTGTATTTCTTTTCTTATTTTAATTTAGAAGATGAGTGCAGAGTGTAGAAGGGCTGAAGGTGCCGTGTGAGGGCTGGGGCTGTCGTGTGAGAGCTACAGGTGTCATATGAGGGCTGCAGGTGACGTGTGAGGGCTTGAGGTATCGTGTAAGGGCTGGAGGTGTCGTGTGAGGGCGGCAGGTGACGTCTGAGGGTTGGAGGTGTCGTGTGAGGGCTGTAGGTGTCGTGTGAGGTCTAAAGGTGTCGTGTCAGGGCTGCAAGTGACGAGTGAGGGCTGGAGGTGTCGTGTGAGGAATGGAAATGTCGTGTGAGAGAGCTGCAGGTGTCGTGTGGGGGCTGTAGGTGACGTTTGAGGGCAGGAGGTGTCGTGTGAGGGCTAGAAGTGTCGTGTGAGGGCTGGAGGTGTCATGTGAGAGCTACAGGTGTCGGATGAGTGCTAAACGTATCATGTGAGGGCTGGTGAGTGAACATGACAGAACATGACTGCAAAATACCCCATAATAACCTTTATGCTACAGTTGGTTCTTATATTATCCCCTGTCGGTATTTTTCTTTTCTTTTTGTCTCTGTATATCTTCATTTTTTTCTTAATTAAATACTTGGAATATAACACTGAGGATATAGCGAAACATCAACACCCATGAGTCTTTAAATGACCTAAATAATGTTCTTTTAGAATACAATTAGTTTTATTGGGACATATGGCATAACTGCTCATCAAAGTTACCATATACTACTTCCAACCCACCAAGAGTTTTGACGATGCCACATGCTGCTTCTCCTAATTTACTTGTAAATAAATGAGCTGAAAAATTAATTTGGATTGATTTTTTTCTCGAATTAATTACATGTTCTACTTGGGTCATCTTAGCAGAATATAATCATGACGATGTGTAGCGAAGAGGAGATGGAAGAATGTGCTAGTAATCTAATCACTTAATTTGTAACATCCATTCTTAATGATCATGCTTAACCTAAGTAAATCTACGGTACACCTGTACATGAAGAGGAGGGGAGAAAAGGAAGTAAGAAGGGAAAGAAAGAGATATAGAATAAGGGATAAGTGAAAGTGTTGGTGAAGGGCGTGCAGGGCCAGCTAGGAAGAGAAGTCATGACCCGTCTTTGTGGAAAACGGACTATAAGTTAACAGTCGGGAGTCCCACAAGTGTAGCACTATGTCATGCTCGGTTGTGTATGGTGATACCACCTATAGTCTTTGTGTTGCTGCTTTTCTACAGGATCCATGGTATAACAGAAGACGTGTGAGGACTGTCTTGGCCAAGGTATGTCAATGGAGGGGGATAAGCGGCGTACAAACGCTAATGTGAGGAAGATCACTGCCGAGTTATTTTCATAGGTCTTCTCTTCACCTTGATACACCCTTTTGCAACCTAAGGGTTTTAAATATATGGACTTGTTTATACCCTTTGTAGAGTAAGGGTTTAGAGAATGATAATATACCCTTTCTATCTACAAGGGTTTATTGGCAAATATATACCCCTAAAAGGGTTTGCCGTTAGGGACACTCCAAAAATGTCCATACTTTTTTATATTATAATTGTACTCATTCGTCCTCCTCTTTGCGGATCTTAAATTATATAATTCCACAATCATTATCCTTGGTAAAATTTATACAAAGTGAGAGTGTGTTGGGTTAGTTAACGTCAATAATGAGACACGAGACTTTACGTCACTTGTCCAGTGTTTGTAAATTGTGCATTGGTTATCTTAGCAGCTTTACATAGTCACCCGTGGACAGAGGAGCACTGTTCAAGTTTACATGTGTGGATTTCCTGAGATTTGTATTGGAGAAAATAAGAGCAACCAAGAACTGATCATATTCTTCGTTCGTAAGGGAGTTGGTCGTACGTCCGGCAAGGTCATGAGAGAGGAAAAAACTCTCAATGGGTCAATTAATCAATGATGAAAGGCGTTCATAAGTGTGGCACGACGCAGACATCTAGAAGTCCTTATAATGAAGATCTATTACAAAGCAATACAACACGTGCGAAGAAGTCAGGCGTTAGGTTAGGTTAGGTTTGCTGAGGTTAGGTTAGGTTAGGTTTGCTGAGGTTAGGTTTGCTGAGGTTGGATTGGGTTGGGTTGGGTTGACTAACTCAGCTCAAAATAACTAAACACGGTTAGTGACTTTGTGATATAGAGTCCTGAGGAGACATGGATATGAATGAAACACGAGAATAAGATTAATGATTTACAAGAAAGGAGACAAGTAAACCTTCCAGTCGGTGGACCGAGTCAGTGAATATCGCTGGTTGAGAGAAATAGTTCACCAGACAAGTTGTGTACGAGAGTGTCAGAGTGACTATAAACTTGGGTAGCCAGCGTGACATTAAACTGAAGTCTCACTGAAGAATCAAGATACATGTAACACTGAAAACAAAGCTGAAAGTCTAATGATTAACTCCCATAAGACTGACACTAATAGAGGAAACGTTCATATGCATTTTACAAACATTAGTTGTCATTAAAATTTAAGCTACGACCCGCCGAAGATGTTTAATGACTCACAACAATTGAGATAGATTTATAGAGTAATAACATCTCCGGTGTACTGTAGATAATAGTACCGTGGCTCTCTTACTAAATATAACAGATTTAATGATATGAATTGGACATTTCACATGAACACAGTTTAAGTTACTGGAAAATAAAGCATCCTGCACTGTGTAGGATATGTAGTACTTCCACACTCCCCCTTCCACTACTATCTCCACCACCACCTGATCCTCCACCTCCACCTGATCCTTCACCTCCACCTTCACTACTACCTCCACCTCCACCATCACCACTTCCACATTATTATTATTATTATTATTATTATTATTATTATTATTATTATTATTATTATTATTATTATTATTATTATTATTATTATTATTATTATCATTATTATTATTATTATTACACTATTTTTTTTCATATAAAGGTAGAAATAAAGAAAAAAGGGAAGAAGTAAGGCAATTAAAGAAGTTGGGAGCACTGATGGAAGGAGGAGGCAGAGTATGGTAGGGAAGGAGAAGGAGGGGAAGGGAGGGGAGGGGAGGGGGGTGTACTAACGAGGCAGACGGTGTATCAGCAGCAGCTGGTCCTACGTCACGGTAACTCACCAACAACACGCTCAAGCCGCCGCTCTTCCTGGTGCCTGACTCAGGGGGCTGATCACCATCTGCCGGGGTAGCTACCTTAGGTGGTGGTGACCCAGGGGTGATCACCATCTGCCGGGGTAGCTACCTCAGGTGGTGGTGACCCAGGGGTGATCACCATCTACCAGGGTAGCTACCTTAGGTGGTGGTGACCCAGGGGTGATCACCATCTGCCAGGGTAGCTACCTCAGGTGGTGGTGACCCAGGGCTGATCACCATCTGCCGGGGTAGCTACCTCAGGTGGTGGTGACCCAGGGGTGATCACCATCTACCAGGGTAGCTATCTCAAGTGGTGGTGACCCAGGGGTGATCACCATCAGCCTGGGTAGCTATCTCTGGTGGTGGTGACCCAGGGGTGATCACCATCTACCAGGGTAGCTATCTCTGGTGGTGGTGACCCTGAGCTGATCACCATCAGCCTGGGTAGCTATCTCAGGTGGTGGTGACCCAGGGGTGATCACCATCTACCAGGGTAGCTACCTCAGGTGGTGGTGACCCAGGGGTGATCACCATCAGCCTGGGTAGCTATTTCAGGTGGTGGTGACCCAGGGGTGATCACCATCAGCCTGGGTAGCTATTTCAGGTGGTGGTGACCCAGGGGTGATCACCATCAGCCTGGGTAGCAATTTCAGGTGGTGGTGACCCATGGGTGATCACCATCTACCAGGGTAGCTACCTCAGGTGGTGGTGACCCAGGGGTGATCACCATCTACCAGGGTAGCTACCTCAGGTGGTGGTGACCCAAAGCTGATCACCATCTACCAGGGTAGCTACCTCAGGTGGTGGTGACCCAGAGCTGATCACCATCTACCAGGGTAGCTACCTCAGGTGGTGGTGACGCAGGGGTGATCACCATCAGCCTGGGTAGCTATTTCAGGTGGTGGTGACCCAGGGGTGATCACCATCAGCCTGGGTAGCTATTTCAGGTGGTGGTGACCCAGGGGTGATCACCATCAGCCTGGGTAGCTATTTCAGGTGGTGGTGACCCAGGGGTGATCACCATCAGCCTGGGTAGCTATTTCAGGTGGTGGTGACCCAGGGGTGATCACCATCAGCCTGGGTAGCTATTTCAGGTGGTGGTGACCCAGGGGTGATCACCATCAGCCTGGGTAGCTATCTCAGGTGGTGGTGACCCTGGCCTGGTTACCATCTCATAGCTAGTAGAAAGTTTCAGGGGGTGATGTGATTATATAAACTGAATGCACTGCCCGACCTTTACATATAAAACTAAGGGACTAATACATGAGGATAGAAGGATGTACTATAACGGGTTATTCTAGTGTGACCGCCAGCCACAGAGAAACTGTGGATGCCATGGGCACGACAGTGTTACGAACTCATGGCCTTGCCAGCAGTACACAGGATGCCAAATCCACCGAACATTGCAGATTAAAGTACGTGTAAAAGAGAGAGGGTGAAGCAACATTCTGGTGAAGAGAAAGGGAAGAAAGATTATCAACTAAATGAGGAGGGTCAATAAGACAAAATGCCTTTGATTCCACCCTATAAAAAAGTTGGACAGAAGAAGAGCCACCTCAGATATGAAAGCAGTACAGTACTCCAAGTTAGGACGAATGAATCCATTATAAACTTGAAACGACTGCTCAGGAGTTAAGTAGCTACGGCATCTGTACAGCATTCCCAGCTTTCGGGAGGCAGCTTTAGCAATGTTGTGGATGTGTGGCTTCCATGACATATTAGAGGATATGGTAAGACCTAGCATATCTATTTTAGAACTTGGCAGAATGATTGCATCCTAAAATGTGATTGGTGGGAGATTATCTAATTTGGAAAGTGTAATTGGTAAATAATGAGTTTTATTACTATTGAAATTAACCAAGTTTCTATCTCCCCATTCGGAGATGCTGCACAGATCCGCATTGATAGATGAAATGATATCCGCTCTAGAAACCGATCTAGTTTGAGAATTAGGGGTAAAGGAAAAATATGAAGAAGAGTGAAGAGTAGAATCATCAGTACTGTATAAGAATGGATACTATTAGTCGTAGTGTGAAGTAAATCATTGATAAAACGAGGGAAGATAGTAGGTGAAAGAACTGAACCCTGTGGGACACCACTATTGGTAGAAAATGAGCGAGAGGTCAATCCCTCGACAACAACTGTCATGGATCGGTTTTCAAGGAAGCTAGAAATTAGAGAACAAAGTGGGGGGAGAAATCATACGAGGGAAGTTTAGAAAGCAAAGACTTGTGCCATACCCTGTCAAATGCCTTGGAGATGTCGAGGACCACGACGAAAGTTCCCCCATAATCCGTAAGAGAGGATGACCAAAGATGGGTGCGGTAGGAGAGCAGATCACCAGTAGATTTCGCCTAGCGAAAGCCATACTGGTGATCCGACAAAAGAGAAAGGCGTTAAAGGTGACGGAGAAATTGAGAGTTTAAGATAGTTTCGAAAATCTTTGAGAGGGATGAAGTTAGGGCAATGGGGCGATAGTTAGAGGGATTAGAATGGTCTCCCTTCTTCGGGATGGGTTGAACCAAGGCGTGCTTCCAAGAAGAAGGAAAAGTTTGGGTTTTGAGGCAAAGGCGAAAGAGGCGAGCAAGTACGGGGTAGAATTTCAGCACACTCCTTCAGAACACGAGGGGGTATTCCGTCCGGTCCATGCACCTTACTCACTCCAACCTGGACAACACACCAGCAACCCTACGAGTGGAGATTATAGTAAAGTGCATAGGTTCAGTAGGAGGAGCAGAAGTAGGAGGGATAGAGTTGGAATCGTCTAAGGTGGAGTTAGAGGAGAATAAGGTGCCAAACAGATTGGCTTTATGAGGGGGAGAGTTGGCGCACAGAACCTCGCTTTCTTGAATCTTGCACCTGGGAAGTGTTTAAATGCTGAAATCTTGGGGTTACGAACTTTGTTGGGAAAACTGATTCTTCAAGATACTGAAAGACATGCTGCTTGATAAATTAAAACTTCGAAATGATACTGGGAAACTTGTTACTAGGAAACTTGTTACTGGGAAACTTGTTACTAGGAAACTTGTTACTGGGAAACCTTTAACTAGGAAACTTGCCACTGGGAAACTTTTAACTAGGAAACTTGCCACTGGGAAACTTCATCCCCTTTTTCCCATAAAAGAACTATATTAAGAGAACCGAGAAAAAAGCAAAGAGAGAGAGAGAGAGAGAGAGAGAGAGAGAGAGAGAGAGAGAGATGTCTCTGGTGTAAGTCAGGTCTTAAGACTTCTAGTGTGGAGTCACGCGTGAGTGTGTACTGATTGTACTATAAATATAAAAACATCTTGTGGTTTAAAATTAAAACCAAGATAATAAAACAATACTAAGAATAATGTTTACAGTGTGTCACCTCATAGTCACACTTTAAACAATAGAGTTCAAGACATAATTGGGTAACTAATTGTAGTTAACTGGCTAGACAAGTTGGAAATAAACAATGCATAATTAATACCGACTTTTATGTTATGTTTTATTTGATGTAATTTTATTCCACAGGTGTAGAGAGGACGGACATACAGTTTTACTCTTGCATGTCTCTCCGTCCGTAAGGGCTGTACGTTCAGGTGTCCTGTCCATTGTTGAGGTCTGCGACGAAATTATACCTCGGATTGTACAAGGAGGAAAGCAGGTGACCTTCCTATCCCCTATATGTCATCAGTAACACAAGAAGCGGGGCATTCACGTTCCCCCAAGTACGTTCTCTAGTATCATGTTGGCATTCACAATACCTTACTTTTATATAAATGGTGAGAGTAAGAGTGATGATTATGCTACCTAGGGCCTCACCTTCACTACTCCTGCTCTTTTTCATGGTGAAAAATCGTGTTGAAGAAGCTGATGGTGACTTTACTTTTGGTTCCGTTCAAACTGATACAGACGATGGCACTGGCCGATCTTGTGCTGACGTTGCTGATTATTTTTCTGCTGACGTCACTGATCTTATTAACGATGGCTAACACTTCTGCCTCCTGTGGTGATGATGATCTTAATACTAATAACTTTATAATAGTTGAAGTTGTAATCTTGTTGGTCTTCCTGCTACCGACACTGAACCTGTTGATACTGATTATTCTGTGTCTGTTGCCGCTGACACTCTTTTTGTTGTTGTGGTGGTGCTGACGATTCACTACTGTATGTGCTGTTGCTGCTGCTGATGATGATAATGAAGATGATGATGATTTTATAGTAGTGTCGTTGTTAATATATCGTCTATTACTGCTAGTGATGAGGATTATACTCTCATTGTTTCCTGCTGCTGGTAGTAATGTTTCCCGCTCTGTCAGTGACGTCATTGACAAGTAGCACAACTACAACTAACAATGTTTTATGGTGCTTTACCTTGGAGATACAGATGTTAGTGTCTGGGTTACAGGCTCCTTGAAAATGTGATGTTAACTCGTGGATAAACATTTGTGGCAGTTAATAATATCGGATCTAATTCTTGCAACTAAGACCCTCTCCTACAACTTCGATGCCCGGCTGAACTTGAGTGTGCTACCTCTATATCTCCCTGGTTCTCACATGCTTCCCTTACTCTTCCATTTTGGATGTATCGTTCCTAACCTCCATTTTGCCATGTAAAGACTAAGACTAATAAAACGATAATCCCTTCGGGCTTCTACCAACATGCGCGAGAATATATCTCCATTTACATACATTAATGAAACATAAAAGGTAGCACCACCTCTACCAGCTATATACTAGACTAGAGGTTAATTGTCATAACTCTAGTGTGAATGTGGAGACTCAAGCAGTGATAGATATCGTAACCTTAGTATGTATTGTAGGTACAGGATACAGACAGCCTTAACCTCTTTTTTACGTGTGAACTCAAAGATCTGGATTTTCACAACTTTAAAAAATGTGAATTTAGACATAGGTAAACTGCGCCTCCTAGGGTGTGTAACCTAAGACATAGATGGTGTCGTTACCCAGTAGGCGTCAGTCATAGTGTGTAGTTTCGGACGGAGACGAGTGAGTTGCCTCTGATATGTGTAGACTAAGACTTAAACACAGAGTTCATCTTTATATATATATGTATATAGACTCGTGAAAAATTACGTCAATAAAATGAAAGTTTAAGATACATATAAAGCTCGTCTCTCGGTTCCACGCTCCCTCTATTTTCCCACTAAATTCTTAAATGACTGGAACCCAACAATAATAAATGCTTCAAGCCGAGCCGGACAGGGCTAATTGCTAAATATTGACCAATTGTAATCGTGCCCACTTAATCCTCAACCCCTAATTGGCTCATTAGTATCAAAGGTCCCCTCCCCCCTAACTACACCGTATAATTAAAAGCTATAACGATGCAGATTTATCGATGGAGTTACAACGTTTTAAAATTTCATATACCGCGTCTTTTCTCAGAACTTCTCCTTCCATAATCGTAGCTTTCTTGAGTGGAATAAGAAACAGATGATAATAATTCCTGCATCATTAGGCATCTTTCTCAGTGTTGTGTTCGTGAGAAAAGAAAATTTTACGGTAATTACCAGATAAATTGTTCACTCTTTATATATCTGTGATTAGTGTGACACTGTAACCTACGAACAGAAAACGTATACTTTATGCTGTTTTGAGTAACTTTGGAGAGTTTCCTTTGTGATATAATGACCTTGTCTTTAACCAGTGTTCAGTACCATATATAAAGTGTGTTGGGCCACACACACACACACACACACACACACACACACACACGAAATTTACCTGAATCATAGCTTGCAGGTCTGGGACAAGTAAGTTAAAGGTAATATTCACGTGGAGGAAGATTTAGGGAATAATAAAAAAATATTGGATAAAAAGCTATAAAATATACTGTGAGTCATGACGAGTTTAATGAGTTCTTTCTTGTTAATGTAGAAAGTCATACGAAGGAAAACAGAATTGCCCCATCACAAAAAACGTACATCATACTTGGTTTATCTATAAATATCTCCTTATTAAAACTACTGTCTCATTAATGTTTACTTTACCCTATACAAAGCAACATTTTTCCACAAAGGAAGTGAAGGAGGAGGGAAATGGAGGGGGAGAGAACTGAAGGGGGAGGGAAGTGAAGGAGGAGAGAACTGGAGGAGAAAGAGGACAGTGCAGGAGGAGGGAACTGGAGGAGGGGGAAACTGAAGGAGGAGAGAACTGAAGGGGGAGGGAAGTGAAGGAGGAGGGAACTGGAGGAGAAAGAGGACAGTACAGGAGGAGGGAACTGAAGGAGGAGGGAACTGGAGGAGGAGAGAACTGAAGGGGGATGGAAGTGAAGGAGGAGGGAACTGGAGGAGAAAGAGGACAGTGCAGGAGGAGGGAACTGAAGGAGGAGGGAACTGGAGGAGGAGGGAACTGGAGGAGGAGAGAACTGAAGGGGGAGGGAAGTAAAGGAGGAGGGAACTGTAGAAGGAGGAGGGACGGTGACGTTGCACACATATTACCCGTTAACCATGTGATTGTTTAATACATAATGGAGCGTGAGGCAGATGATAAAGGGGGTACCTGCAATACGGTCACTGGAACAAGGTAACTAACACTGGAGGCCGGCTACACCCACCTCCTCCATTACTCACTGGCCATACTCATGAACGTCAGAGGTTTCCAGGACGGCTGGGGTTTCCACAATTCTCGAACTTTTAAGAATATAAAGATTGAGGAATTTATAGGATTTTCAGTTCTCAGAGAAGGTTTGCCTCAGGTTGTCTAGCAATGGCGACACACACACACACTCACACTCACACACACACACACACACACACACACACACACACACACACACACACACACTACTACTACTACTTCTACTTCTAAAGATAATAATAATAATAATAATAATAATAATAATAATAATAATAATAATAATACTTTGCTGCCACTCGGAATCGAGTATGGTGATCAAGCTATGATACAATAATATGAGTTATTAAGGATATCACCTTCATTAGTGAGCCCTGAGATGACTCAAGAGACCGACACGGGACTGGTAGGGTAGATCACAGATGCTGTACATGTGGATGGCTCCATCTAGTGCGGGAGGGGCGGCGGCAGCGTCTTTCCGGCGTTGTCACCTGTCTGCCACGGTATGCAGTCGGGCTAATTTGAAAGTATTGACACCTTCTCATGTTGTGCTCCACCAAGCGTTACGGTGTGGAGTAATCGTCTCCCGGGTGAAGGGGTGGATTTGGCACCTTTTCAGGTTTGTCTAAAGACTATACTTATACACTTTTCCGTTGCCCGCCAGCGTCATGTTTACCATTCGTCAGGTGACTGTAAAGTAGCTGCTTTAGCAATCTACTGTCGTCCATGCGGGTAACATGACCAGTCCAACGTAGTTGTTCAGTGATAATGGTAGCCTCGATGCTTCTACAGTTTGTGTCAGCAAGAATACTGGCATTTGTTCTCTTGTCTTCCCAGCGAACACGGAGGATGGAACGTAGACTACTGTATGTTGGTGAAAGTTTTGAAGTGCCTTGTATGTGACCCATGTCTCGTTGCCATATAGCAGGGTGGGGAGGACCACTGCTCGATATGCTGTACCTGTAACTTTGTAGATAATTTCAGCTCCCGAAAGCTGAAGACACGGGTACAGAGTCTGCCAAAGGCTTGAGATGCACATCTGATCCGATGCTGAATCTCTTCATCGATGTCCCCTGTGGTGGACAGGTGGGAGCCGAGATAGTGAAAGTGGGAAACATTAGAGAGGGTAGTACCGTTAAGGTGGATGGATGGTAGAGGAGTGGTTGAACGAGGGGCAGACTGAAAGAGAATCTGAGTCTAATGTATATTTACCTCAAGGCTAAAGTGTGCATACACATATGCATAGGTGTTCAGGATCTCCTGTGAGCGACGAGGGTGAGGTCGTCTGCATACTGAAGTTCAGTAATGGAAGCTGCCGACACCTTTGTTCCTGCCTGGAGTCGTCTTATGCTGAGAAGTTCCTTCATCCGGTACTGGATGTCCACCCCACCTATTAAGTTGGCACTAGCACGAGTAAGGAAGGCAGCCAAGAAAATGGAAAAGTGTTGGTGCCTCACAATGGCAATGAATTTTGTTGGGCATTCAAAACGACTGAGGGTCCGCCAAGGGGCTTCCCTGTTGACCTAGTCGAAGGCCGTGTTTAGGTCACGACGCTGTTCTCTGCACTTTTCCTGTATCTGGAGGGCAGCACAGATCATGTCAGTGGTGCCACGTGATAGTCTAAAGCCACGATGAGATTCTGGGAGGAAGTTTTCGGCCTCAGGAAGAAGTCTGTTTAGGAGTTCTCTGGATATAATTTTGCCAGCCATGGACAGCAGCAAAATCCCGCGTAGTTGCTACAGTGTGACCGGTCTCCCTTGTTCTTATAAATATTGATGATGGAGGCATCTTTAAGAGCTTGGGGGATTTCCTCCTCTTCCCATATATTCTCGAGGAGAGAGTGGAAATGGCTGGAAAGCAAAGATCCTCCTGCTTCATGCACCTTGGTTGGGATTCTATCAGGCCCTGAAGCTTTGTTATTCTTCATCTGTTTTATTGCAATAGCTCCCTCATCCAGAGATGGAGGATAGCTGAGGGACCTGCTGGGTAGTCAGGCTTTCCACACTGGTGTTTCGGTTGTGCAATAAATGGTAGTGCTGTTTCCAGTGCTGAAGGATGCTTCTTTGTTTTTAATGAAGGAGTTACCATCGGATGAGCGGAGGGGGGGGGGGCTGTGTCTTGAGTGATTGGCCCATAAAATGCTTTAGTAGAATTGCAAAATTCGCGCATCTTGTGTTGATCTGCAAGTTTTGCATTGCACACGGTTTATTTTTCAACCATTCGATTTTTAGATTATGAAGTTTGCGTGGAGCCGCTGCAATCTTCTTGTGAAACTGAGGGTTGTTCTGCCAGTCAGTTAAAGCAGCACGTTTATTATCGACAAGTACGTTGATTTCCGGGTCATTTTCATCAAACCTGTCTTGGTGTATGCTTTCAATCTGGCCGAAGGTCTCTCTGTAGGTTTTTGTCATGATAGTGTCGAAAATACCCCATTCGGTACTGGGATTTGGGTTGTTTGTTGTCGGGTTGTTTATTAGCCCAAGTTCGAGCTGCTCTCTGAAAGTATGTGCTACCCCTGGATCCTCCTGCCGCTTTGGGGCGACGTGAAGTGAGAGCTTGGTTCTGACACGCCTATGATTAGTGTCACAGTGGTCTGAGCCATGCATGGCTGGGGTGATGAGGACATCTCGGCGATCTCTTTCTCTGACAATGAAGTATTCAATCTGATGCCAGTGTTTGGATCGAGGGTGTTACCACGAACCCTTGAGCTTGTCGACCTGCCTAAACAAGGTATTGGTGATAGTGAGGTTGTGCGCAGCACACTTGCTGAGGAGGAGTAGGCCGTAGGCAGTTGGGATTACACTTGCCTATTCCATTTCTCCTTATGATTCCCTGCCATATGTCAGCATCTCTGCTAACTCTGGCATTGAATTCACCGAGGAGCACAACCTTATCTTCTTTGGGGATAGAGGTTCGCACTCTGTCAAGGTTGGCATAAAAGCCCTCCTTGATGTCATCCTCTGCATCGAGTGTTAGGGCTTATACACTGATGAAGAAGGCATGTCGTGCGTAATTCGGTGAAACACAGAGCGTCATGAGGCACTCGTTGATCCCAACAGCCATTTCAGTTACCCTATGTAGGATGGATTGGCGAATGGTAAAGCCAACTCTATAAATGTGGTTTCTCTTCACAGCAGGTTTACCTTTCCAGAAGAAGGTATTCCCAGACCCTGTTCAGTGAGTCGATCCTCGTGTGGAAGCCGGGACTCACTTTCCTGTTATCTTGATGTTATACCTAGACAGCACTTTTGTTTTTGCTTTGATCTGCGATTATGATTGTGTTTTCTACAGCATAGGATGACCTTACTGGGTGCGGTTGCCCAGTCAGGTTAGTTCTTTTGGAAGGCTATGTTTAGAGCTTTAGAGCACCTTTTCTAGCCCCCTCCCCATGTTGGGTGAGTAGAGTGGCTCCTGTTAAGGACTGTTCAGTTGTACAGACAGGGCCGGACTGCACTGCTGCCACGATCCCAGTGCATAAATGGACCATCTTATATATGCCGCCCACGGGCAGAGTTGACTAGAGACTCCTGGCAGTCATCTCTGCCTGTTCCCGTCGCCACTCGTCTGTCGCTATAGGACTTTTGGTTGATAGGGGTTTGATGATAATGAGAAGTACGATGAGTTGGATGATGGCTGCATGCCAGTTGATTTATAAGCCTCTCCCCTTTCCTGGTCCAGTGGTTTAAGTATTGTAACGACTGGGGAGAGGGAGAATTGCAATGGACTGCCAATAGCACAGTTTGTTGGGTTTCGCCTTAGTAGCCTGTCCATCTTGCATTGCCTTCATCCGCCAGTGTAGTCGTTGGGTTCCCATGTTGGTCACCTCTTCCGCCTATACCGCCGTTGTGGCCTTACTGGAGCTCTGGAAGCATGCCTGCTTATTGCTGGTCTCAAACGCAGATTTTTCGTTTGGGGCTTACTTCCAAAGCCTTGTACAGTAGCTAAAAAAAAGTATCTGTGCATACTCTGTGTGAAACAATATGAGACCACGGACGATAAGTATTGGGGTATGAGTATTGTCTCCTTATACCATATGTGTGTAATCGCTTGACCCATTATTTTATTCCTATATGCCAACTCACTCTCTGTGTTGGATACTGAATGGCGGTGGGTGAAGACACACATACCAACCCTCCCGAGACATCATGAATTGCACGTATAATTTCGGAAGCCATCGGACCCACCCTGTCAGATACTTTCTTTAGCTACTGTACCTACCAAAGTTAATCCACAAAGCAGCGGGGCAGTGGTTGGTAGGTGCCAAGACGTGTCCACATGCCAGTGGGCCAATGCTCCATCCCTCTGGGGCCCACTGCTTCTCCGAGATCCCCATGCTGATGTAGCCTAGGCCCACGAGACACCCAGTTGCCGTGTGTTGCCAAAGAGGCACAGCAGGAGTCTTGATGGTGAAGAGGCTGTGTACTGGCAGGGGAAGATTTATGCAATTTGCTTCCCTGTTCATCACGAAGGCTAGCCAGAGGCGGTAGCTGAAAGGGAGAGGAAGCAAGCAGTGTTTGCACCTTAACAGTAACATAATGTTAAACACTTGACACACTACACCACCCTGTGCGTGCGTACACACACACACACACACCTACACCTGCAGTCCCCTGCCCACCTCGGGCAGTACGCCACTACAACAAAACTCAGCCCATAAGAGCACGCACTGATAGATATAAGAATAGCACCATCCCATCTATTATTAAAATAATAAACAACTCCTGATATATGTACTGTACAGCCCTGTAAATGTATTGAACGCATATCATTGTCTAAATCACGTGTAAGTTTGTATATTTTCAGCTACCGGCTGCAACTCTATTAATAAACCGTTTATTATTATTATTATTATTATTATTATTATTATTATTATTATTATTATTATTATTGTTATTGTTATTATTATTGTTATTATTGTTGTTGTTGTTGTTGTTGTTGTTGTCGTCGTCGTCGTCGTCGTCGTCGTCGTCGTCGTTGTTGTTGTACACACAAAGAAATTTACCTGGATCACTGAGCACCAACCATGCCTGGATCGCCAACTACCACACGTACCCCTTATGATTTCTACTATGAATTGGTTATAAAGACAGCAAACTTCATCACGTTTGAGGTATGACGATGCAAGACACACAGTTATCAGTAGTGTGTGTTAGTTAAGAATTTTCTAGATAATTATTTAACACCTTGTGTACGGGATCCCATCTCAGCTGCATATAATCGTCTGGTGTTTGATATACGAAATATTAAACGTGGACATAAGTGAAGTTGTTTGTTGAGATAGTATATCAATTATTTATTCTTTACGTGCTTGTTTTGTGGAACATATATTGCCTTAGTTGTAATTAAAATAGTTTTTATTAATGGTGTTCACGTTTGTTTAAAGAAAAATGCCAGTAATATGAAACGTCATTTGATTAAAAGTTAGTACACCTGTGACTGCGGTCTGGGCAACACGTAACACCTGATCTAATCTGACAAGAGTGATAAAAAATGACTTAATAATCAAGGTACTTTGACCTCTGTGTTTCCTGGGGATGACTCTGCTTAAGCCAGAAATTACGGATATTACTGCAATATAAATAAACGTAACTGAAGGTTCTCAACAATTTATTTCCTGCTAAAGGGGAAATTTTCTTAGAAGTTCCATAAGCACAAAAAATTTTCCTTGACATGTTAAAATATCAACATGAAAGGGCTTACAAGTATTTCAGGCGTGAAGTAGAAAGAGGCAAGAATTTTACAGATGAATGGAAATTTGTAGTGGCATTAGAAAATAATTACTTGATAAAAATGAACGGATGTCTTTTACTGGAATGTGTGTACTGAGGAAACACTGTCAGGTATCATGAGAGATAAATCTTCCTTATCTCTGCCTACTGCTTTTTGTATACCAGAGCACATGATCAGTAGAGATCCCTGATAAATATTCCGTTGACTGAAACCTAAAACATGCCAGTTTCCGAAGAAGTCGAAGTTAGATGCATATTCTTAGGGAGTCAAGGCTAGGGGCAGGTTATCAAGTAGTCAGAGCTAGGCGCAGGTTGTCAAGGGGGCAGGTTGTCAAGGAGTCAGGTTTAAGGGGCAGGTTGTCAAGGAGTCAGGTCTACGGGCAGATTAAGAACATAAGAATGGAGGAAACTGCAACGGGCCTATTGGCCCATACTGGGCAGTCCCATTTACACCCAACCCCTATTGCTCAATGCTCATATATCCATCCAACTTATACTTGAAGCTATCCAGCGTATTCGAGTTAATGATGATATTTGGTAACTTGTTCCAGTCGGCCACTACTCTATTTCCACACCAATGTTCACCTGTTTCGCGCCTAAATCTAAATTTGTCTAATTTAAAACCATTGTTACGATTTCGCTCCTGGTTGGATAGTTTGAGTACCTTTGTAATGTCCCCTTAGTTCAGCCCTGACTTCCATTTATACACCTCGAACATGTCGCCCCTCGCTCTACGTCTCTCGACGGAGTGCAAATTAAGATGCTTTAACCTGTCTCTGTACTCAAGGTTCCTAATGCCCGGGATTAGTCTTGTCATTCTGCTCTGAATTCTTTCCAAGGATTCTATATCCATTCTGTAATACGGTGACCAGAATTGAACTGAGTAATCCAAGTGAGGTTTCACAAGCGCAAGATATAGTTTTAAGATGACCTCGCTAGTCTTGTAACTAACACTCCTTTGTATGAACCCAAGTACTTTATTAGCTTTGTTTCGAGCAAATACACATTGTTTACTTGGCTTAAGATTCCTACTTATAATTACTCCTAAATCTCTCTCGCAGTCGGATTTCTCAATAACATCGTTGTTCATCTGGTATCTGGTTTCCCTGTTTACATCTCCTATACTGAGTACTTTACATTTGTCCACATTGAATTTCATCTGCCATTTTTCAGACCATTCGAAATTTTTTTTTAGATCTTCCTGTAGTTTTGCAGAGTCCTCGTCAGATTTAATTACACGTCCTATTTTAGTGTCATCAGCAAATTTACTTATGTTGGTGTCTACGCCGATATCTATGTCGTTTATGTATATAATAAATAATAATGGTCCAAGTACTGACCCTTGGGGAACTCCACTAGTGACGTTGCTCCAATGGGATTTAGTGCCGTTAATGTTCACTTACTGTTTTCTGTCCTGTAACCACGTCCTAATCCATTTTAGAATATCACCTTTAATGCCACGAGCCTCCACTTTTCTTATTAGTCTTTCGTGGGGTACTCTGTCGAAGGCTTTGTTAAAGTCGAGATATACCACATCATAATTGTGCCCCTCGTCCACTGATTCGAAAACTGATGAAAAGAATGTTAATAGATTAGTTAGACATGAACGCCATCTTGTGAAGCCATGTTGGGAATCATTGATCAACTTGTGCTTCTCCAGGTGATTTCGAAAAGAGTTTGAAATGATTGCTTCCAGTAATTTGCCTACAATTGATACCCACAATTGATTGTCAAGGAGTCACAGCTAAAGACAGATTGTCAAAGAGTAAGGGCTAGGGGAGAGGTTATCAAGTAGTCAGAGCTAGGGGCAGGTTGTCAAGGATTCAGGTCTAGGGGCAGGTTGTCAAGTAATCAGGTGTAGGGGCAGATTGCTAAGGATTCAGGTCTAGGGGGAGGTTGTCAAGAAGTCAGGTCTAGGGGCTGGTTCTCAAGGATTCAGGTCTAGGTGCAGGTTCTTAAGGAGTCAGGTCTAGGGGCAGGTTGTCAAGGAGTCAGAGCTAGGGGGCAGGTTGTTAAGTAGTCGTGGCTGGGGGCAGGTTGTCAAGGGTTATCAAGGAGTCAAGGCTAGGGGGCAGGTTGTCAAAGAGTCAGGGCTAAGGGACAGGTTGTCAAGGGTTGTTAAGGAGTCAAGGCTGGCGGCAGGTTGTCAAGGGTTGTCAAGAATTCAAGGATAGGGGGCAGGTTTTCAAGGAGTCATGATTAGGGGCAGGTTGTCAAGGAGTCAGAGCTATGAGGCAGGTTGTCAAGGAGTCAGGGCTGGGGCAGGTTGTCAAGGAGTCAGAGCTAGGGGGCAGGTTGTCAAGGAGTCAGAGCTAGGGGGCAGGTTGTCAAGGAGTCAGGGCTGGGGGGCAGGTTGTCAGGGATTAAGGCATAACCTGCTGGATTGAATGTTCTCTAAAGCTTTTGTTTAAAGATTCTGAATCTCAGTACTCTTTAGAGACCGTAATGTAGACAAACTTTCTAGACTCCTGGCCCACAGACCTGTCCTAGACACCCGGCCCACAGACCTGTCCTAGACACCCGGCCCACAGACCTGTCCTAGACACCCGGCCCACAGACCTGTCCTAGACACCCGGCCCACAGACCTGTCCTAGACACCCGGCCCACAGACCTGTCCTAGACACCCGGCCCACAGACCTCTCCTAGACACCCGGCCCACAGACCTGTCCTAGACACCCGGCCCACAGACCTGTCCTAGACACCCGGCCCACAGACCTGTCCTAGACACCCGGCCCACAGACCTGTCCTAGACACCCGGCCCACAGACCTGTCCTAGACACCCGGCCCACGGACCTCTCCTAGACACCCGGCCCACAGACCTGTCCTAGACACCCGGCCCACAGACCTGTCCTAGACACCCGGCCCACAGACTTGTTCTAGACATCTGGACCACAGACTTGTTCTAGACACCCGGCCCACAGACCTGTCCTAGACACCCGGCCCACAGACCTGTCCTAGACACCCGGCCCACAGACCTGTTCTAGACATCCGGCCCACAGACCTGTTCTAGACACCCGGCCCACAGACTTGTCCTTGACACCCGGTTTTAGGATCTTTTTTTTTTTATGCAATCTTCAGGTGTATGTCGGCAATCAAATTATAAACTTTCAATAAAGAGACGCCATTCAAAGTTGTGATTCAGTATCATCTCAACTCTACTTTATGTCAGTAGCTGGACCTTTCTCACAGTGGCCCTTAAAATGTCCATAACTATTACTTTGTTTCCCCATTGTGCTTCGAGGTGTTGTTTTTAGATATAACATCTTCAACTGCTGTGTTACACCCTTGTCAAGTATAACACACCATCAACCTGAAGTGAACGCAGGTGCCAACCTGGCCATACACCTTTAAGTAGAAAAATCTGAACTTCACATTACATTACTAATTCCTAAGAATTCTATTACACGCTTGCATAAATTTAGCAGCTTTTTCATCGAAGACGTCCAGTGGATGACCTTACCACAACTTAACCGTGTTAGCCTAATTCGATTTATATTGCAAAGTTGTGTTACAACTTGGTTAATTTAAAATATTCATGTAACCTTTCTGATTGGTGAGTTACTGTAGGAGGGACATAGTGCTGGAGTGTCATAAAAGTAGATCGACATTACCTAAGAATGTCTTGTGGGATGCAGAGCGAGAAGTACTATTTGTTTCATTTTCGAGATAGCCGCTGTCATTTTGAGGGAAAAGAAAATGAGGTTCGTGGGATATCTTATCCAACACTATAAGACTTTCACCTGCACAGCTCCAGACGGGCGAACAGTTTTCAAGTAGGGAATAAAGATGATGGAGTCAGAAAATACATTTTGTTGGTTTTGTTATCTTGATGAATAGAGGAAACTTATGAAGTAATTACTAATTTCTTAACGTATGTGATAAAATATTCCGTAAAGGTTCTATAAAATTCAATTTGGTGTCAAAAGCAACACGTGGTATTACAAACTCATCACTGTTTTCTATAATCACATCTCCTATAAACAACGGAAGGTAAGTTAGATGAATTGATCTTGATCTTTCAACAATACATGACTTTGTTCTATTGGTAGTGAGTTTCTTACATTTTGTTTGCACCAGAAGTTGATTTTATTGATAACATTAGAGAGGCAGCAGCAACTGTTGCAGTATGAAGAGAATCAGTATGAGATAATAATGTAGAATCATCCATATAGCCAACAGAGTACTGTTAAGACTAATGTAGAGTTCTGACCTACAGGCTGCTGCTACTGGGGTCGAATCTTAGGTTTGGTTAAGTTTGATTCCTGACAACATTATTTCATTAACCTTGGTTGATATCCGTGTATAAAGATGCCTTGTGTGGCGTTGAACCATGTAATTGGATTAATTATCTTATTTTCTTTACTAAAACACAAATAGATTTTTTCAATTCCTTTATTTCTATAATCTAATCCATATGGTCCTACTTTATATTAAGCCTTCAATATTATGGAAGGCGGCATTGTTGCTGGAACTGAACTTGACTGTCACTTGACCACTCTCACTTCCCCAACTGTTAGGTACCCATTCACAGCTGAAAGGACTGGGAATAAACCTGTGAATTTGACTAGCAGAACTCTCCGATGTTTCTCAGCATATGCTTTATAAGAATGCTTACACCTTTCTCACGGTTTTCAAATCCTGAAAATAAAAGTGGTACTCTTCTTAATTAATGTTAATTGCCTTTTGATTTGTCATTTCTATCACTTACAAACTTATTTAGCCGTTCAGGTGGTTGGTCCTTTCTTGGTTAGTTTGTTATGACCTATACTGTCCAGTGTAAGTACAGGATGAAACCGGAGTACCCGAAGAAAACCTGGTGAATCATATTGCATTTTCCAATCTTATTTTTCTTTACCTGTTAAAACTGTTGGTCAGGGAGAAAATGTGCACCGTAATCATCAGATCACAGTATCCTTATGTACCACAGTGTTTTCATATATCTTGTTGTAGTCTGTCTCAAATGACACAGTATATTACTTTTTTTTCTTATACTATGGCATTAGGAAAGAGTCTGTTTTTCTCATATTCAGAATATTTATATAACGTTTACTAAGCCATTTAAATTTTGTTTCTCAATTACTGTTGTAACTATACCTGATATTTTCGTCTTAAATGGCATACGTCATTTGAGGTTTGTATGATTCATTTTCTTCCTTAAATCAAGATGGTATTTGTGTCCACCGTGATAGATTTGTGCCCCAACTGAAACTCGTAAGCTTAGCATCGCCTCGTATTGTATATAATAATAATCTATTGTTGTTCATGTAATGTTACTTCTGATGGCTGAGTCCTGGATTAGTTTCTCGTGTCTGTAAGTGACTCTCGATACTCAGCGATATTTTGACAACTTCTCAACTCATTTACTTTAAATTTGGAAGACGTCATTGTACTGTATGTTGTACTGCTGGTTTTTGTGGCATGTTGAGAACTATTTTTTATCTTAACACTCAGTTTTCATTGAAGAATCTCTTGGGATTATTATTCAAATTTGGCAAACTGACGGACGCTAAATACATAAATATGTATTAACTTTATATCTATTTAAGATACTTAATCTAATGTCTCTTTTCCAAAAAAAAAATTATCATTTGCTTTATAATGTTCTCTGTATGTCACTTAATAAAGGATTTATAGAGTAGATATAGAACACTCAGCTTTTACTTGGACATTTCTTATATGATTCAAGGTCATTCATATTCCATTTTCCTGGTTAGGTTAGGTTAGGTTAGGTTAGGTTAGGTTAGCACAAATGGATATGACTGAGCAAGATAGACGATTCTGATACCATAGAAAATGGATTTTTGAGACTATGGCTGGGTCGCCCTTGTAATGCGTAATGCCTCATATGTTACAGATCTTGTGTTACTCTTCACTGACAGCTTGGTTTATATTGTCGATACGCTTAATATTGTACTGGTCGAACTTTTCTCACTATGACTTTTTCTAAATCAATTGCCTTAAAATAAAGTAAATTTACCTCATTCTGTAATGCAAGTACACAAAAGTAATTCTTATTACTTTGTAAATTTATCGGTTCTACTCTGACTTTAGACCTTTAAAGTCATTTCATAGGAAGCTCTTTAATTTTTCGTGATCTCACAGGGTCAACATTCATTAGTATTATTTGGACACAGATAATCGTAACTCTACACGGGGTTTAGTCTCTAGCGCTGTACTCAAGCTCAGGTCATATCATTAATATTCATATCATACCTATTGTTCAAAATCACATGAATATATTTTTATTTTTCATATTGACGGATATAAAGGTCGGAAGTTATGACTTGTTTCTGACTGATATATTAAGGTCACTTCAGTTAGTTATTCTGTACGTTGTTTGATGTTACATTTATTACGGAGGTTAAAATAAGAACCCATGTGAAAGGCAATAAATTAACATTAATGTTACAATTGGCCTTTACCCTCACACTGAAGTTATTTTCCGATATCTTATTTGTAAATATTTCTTATTGAGATTGACGACACTATGGTAGTCACACAACCTAACCTAACCTAACCTAACCTAACCTAACCTTCGATACATAAATAGGAAACTCTAACAGTATAACCTAAGCCTCCTTCCTCACATGTTCACCTTGATATTGATGACCTACTTTATGTTTACCTTATCTGCCATACATGGATGTCATATGTCACAATTTTCCAACAACCACAATTTCACCTTTTGATTTATATCTAAGGATATTTCAAGGAATCACCTATATGTTGCTTAACGCCGCACATATGGCCGAATATAAAAGTTCATGGGCTGCATAATTTCCATTGTTTCTGGACGAGATCTTGACAGCGTCCCAACCGATTTGCCTCCGATTTGGATCACAAACGCCAGGGTACTGTATTGTCTTGGGTGATGTCACTCCTTGAGAACGTCAAAGGTCAACAGTCAAGGATCTCGTTTCACCTCCTTAACACGTGAAGGAATCTTCATCTCTGCATACACTATCCATACGTTGTTTAGTCTTGGATTTAGAGTCTAGATGTGTATCATGAATATATGGGACATGGCACTGCCTCAGTCATCTGTCAGCTATCGAATTATGTCGTTTCTGGTTCAGGTCTTTCATGTGTTAAGGAAGACTTTATAGCCTCGACAGTATATATACAACGGAAACCGATCCTTGGGTGCCATGATCCTTTGGTGAAGCAGACACAATGGGACGAGAGATTTCCACCCCAATAACCTTAGTGACCTCTGATGAAACGGGTCAAAATTACTCATAAGCGAACTAAAGATCGCTTCATGTAGGACACACCTTTGGTTCGTAGACAGTGAGATGTTATGTCACCAACCCCGCTGATTGACACACAGATGCACAAATGGGGGGGGGGGGGGGGTGAACGGAAGGGGAGATTGAACGACGGAAGCAAAGATGAACATATACACCGAAAAACGAATGTATGGGTGGACCGATATAGGAACAAAAGGTTGAGGCCATGTTTCGTTTTCCCTTAGAGTGAACAATATAAACCACGTATACTGTTTTAGGTTCACATGGTATCGCCATTCTTTAGGACAGTATAACGTTAGTTTTACAGTTCAAACATTAATCAGGGTTCCTTACCTACCAGCTCATATAACAGGTCGTATTGTTCAGCATAACCCGGATGTGAGATAAATTCTCCAGTAAACCCTGGCTATAAACAGTTCTTCTGGCACTACTCTTCATCATGGGTGATGGTGATGATGGAACGATATGGCCAGTACCCAAGCTCCGTATGCCTTAAAGGGTGGTCCCTCGGTCCAGTGGTCACAACCCAGCTTCTGACCCTTAACCCCCAGAGGTAGTTCATTTCTCGAGTGGTAGCGATGGCAGGGTAGTCGTCATAGGAAATGGTGCTTTGGGCATAAATAGACGTTCATAATGAAGTGCTTGCAAGGCATGAATGGTTGTGAAGGAGTGTAGAAGGAAGAGTCCAGCTGTGAGATGGGGCCAAATCTGTGTGAGGAAATGAAAAACATTATTCAGGGTGGTAAGTGTATATATTCCTTGTCTGGGAGCAACACGATACGTTCCTCATATACTCTGGTAAAACTGTTAGAAGGATAATGTGTGTGTGTGTGTGTGTGTGTGTGTGTGTGTGTGTGTGTGTGTGTGTGTGTGTGTGTGTGTGTGTGTGTGTGTGCGTGTGTGTGTGGGTGTGTGTGTGTGTTTATAGGGTGTTCATAGTAGCAGGAGTAGTGTTTACAGCGTTCGTAGTGGCTGGTGGTGTACTGTATATATACAGTATATATATATATATATATATATATATATATATATATATATATATATATATATATATATATATATATATATATAGAAGCAGGCGGTGGTGGTCGTAATAACAGATAGTGTGATCGTAGTAGTGAGCGGAGTGATCATAAAGTGGTTGTGATGGCGGGTGGTGCATATGTAGATATGTATACATGAAGGGTGGTCTTAGTAGTGGGTGGTCCGTGTATGGAGTGGTCGTAGTGTGAGGGGTGGGCCTGGCTGGGTCGGTTGGTTAGCGTGGCTGAGAGTGGGTCGGGCCCCCTGCTGGGTTGACTCGCCCAGCCTTAAGACGCGACGTGGAATTCTCGCTTGCCTGTCCCTGGTTCTCCACACAGACCCGCCAGCCTGCTTGTGATACTAACACTACAACCACCATCACGAATATCACCACAACCACCACTTGTATTAACACCACAACTACCACTACTAGCACCACCACCACCACTAACACCAAAATCACCACTACTACTATCACCAAAACCACCACCACTAACACCACAACATCCACCACTAATTGCACCATAACCACTATCACTCCTAACCCCACAGCCACCATCAATAATAGCACCATAACCACCACCAATACTACCACGACCACCATCATTATCACTACAACCACCACTACTTGCACCACAACTATCACTACTTGCACCACAACCACCACCACTTACACCACAACCACCACCACTTACACCACAACCACCATCAATTAAGATACAACCACCACCATTGTCACCAAAACCACTACCACGTTTTTAATTATCATAAAAAATCTCTTTCTTCAAATGGTTGCTTCTGTAAACATCACAACCATTACGACTAATTATAATTATATCTACAACATCACTACCACCATCACTACCCCTCTCCTTGCTAGCCACACTGCCACTGCCCCTCTCCTTTCTAGCAACACTACCACTACCCCTCTCCTTACTAGCCACACTACCACTACCCCTTCCTCACCACCACCACTACCACTACTCTCTCCTCACCACTACCTCCTCCTCACTACCATCACTACCACTACTCTCTCCTCACCACTACCACTACCCCATCCTTACCACCAAGACAACCAGTATCACGGAATTCGACACAATAGGTCTTGCTCAACTCAGTTTCCTTATTTTTTCAAAGCCTTTATATAATATGGTAAATAATACATTAAACATTTCATATTTAATTTCTCATAAGCCGTTTGAAAAAGTTCCTTACCAAAGTTTCATAGAAAAGTTAAAAGCTCAAGGGATTAAAGGGAAAGTAATCGTGGAAAGAGAAGTTAAAGAGCAGGAGACGTAGATTAGTGATAGATGAAGACACAGGTAAGTGGGAGAGGGTAACAAGAAACGCACCACAGGGGTTAGTGTTGGGTCCTATGCTGTTTATTTATTAATGCTCAAGGCTTGGGATACTTTATGATATAGATAAATTTTGAAGATGATACAAAGATTCGGGGGAAAGGAAGCCAAGATAAATCTCTGTATACCATTACCGAAGTAGACAATACGTAAAAAATAAATAAAAGAAAAAAACATGTGTTCGGGGTGACAGCGATCATATTTGAATACAAAACAAAAGAAAGCTTTCACACACTGTACTGAACAATACCTTCGTTAGGCCTAAACAGTTCGAGGTACAGTCCTGGTTCACCTCCATTTAGGAAGAATGTCAGCAGTCTAGGAAGGACACGCTGACGTGCAGCCAAGCATCCCTAGTTTGGGAAATAAGTCATATGAAGCTTGCCAGCCGAATTAAATATATTTTCTTTAAAAAGACAAATGCTGAGAGGAGGCAACCATCAATGAGGCTGAAGATAATATGGAAGAAAAAGGATTCCTTATTTCATTTGTGTATTTAACCTGAAAAAGATAGTAATGGGAGATGTAGATGTTGTAGTACGTCCTCCTGCCGTCGTTCAATTTCAATTTCAATTGTTTATTCCTTGATAGAGGAAGCGGGATCCTAGTGCTGTCACTAGGTACCCCTGTACAATGACACCAGAAGTATCTGGCAAGTGTGACAAGTATATACAGTATAAATATTATAAAGGGGCTTACTAAAGCCTAAGGAAGGATATTCCTTTAACACATAACCAATATTATTTACAAAATATCTGGCCAGTATGGGGAGGATCATCGTGTCTCCGTCAGGGGGTCGTGGAGTGGTGGTCCAGCAGGCGTCACGGAAGCGTTGTGTGTGGGGACATCTTAGGAGGTAGTGGCTAAGGGTGCTGCTGTCGGGTCTTCTGCATAATGCACAAGAACGTTGCTCAGGGGATGCGGGGATACCAATCTTCCAAGCAAAGTCATACCCAATGATGATACGAGCCTGCCGTCGTTCTTGTAAGAGTGAAATATTATAGATATTCCCTGTGTTTTCTTTCATTTATTTATGGTGGGAATGGATTCTCGGTACGATGATGGCTGACCTGTACTTACGGGGTGTTTTTGCTGGGAATAACTCTAAGTATCATCCATTTTTTATTTTGTTTTACTGAGTAGTTAAGTTTGAACCAACAGGTCTCATTATACATTGGCAGTTATTTGTAATCACTCCCACTAACTTCTCCAGCCTCTCCCAATACTTACATCTTCGTTGCCATTCTATTACCTTAATATTAAATATCCTAATACAAGATTAACTACCCTAGCTGAGTCAGTGAAGCCTCGGATCTATGCGGCATTCAGTGACTGTTGCCTCGTAGTCAATATCTGCGACTGTTGTTGGCTTTGGAGCCAAAGATCTTGTTCTTCTGAGACAAAGCAATGCAGACCTAAGTAGAGATAAGGACAGTCGACATGTCAACCAGGCTGCAACGTAGCTTCTGCGTTGCTGCTTCTGTTCAGATAACACCTGGGCCAGTCTTGCGTAGAAGCATCTTGCACTTGGTCTCACCCCGCCAGATGTTGTGAACACCAGAGGAGTGAAGCTACCTTGATCCACGTTCAGAAATCTCTGAGCTTGCGTTTCTCTTGTGTGCAGCCTCGAGAGACAGTTCATGGTGACCTGTGGCCATGGGGCTTCTCCTACCACTACCAACCACTTCCACTACCCTCCTCCTGCTATCTTTACCACCATCACTTCCACTACCCCTCTCCAACCCCTCCAACCACTACCACTAACATCATCACCTCCACTACCCTTCTTCCATCACCACCATCACTTCCACTCCCCCTCACCCACCATTACTACTAGCATCATCACTTCCACATAACCCCTTCTTCTCTGCCACCACCACTACCCCCTCCCCACCACCCCACCATCACTTTCTTTATTCCCCTCCCGTCCTTCCTCAACACCCTCTCTCCTCCCGTTTCCTCCACACCTTCCTCCCGTCTTCTTCAGCATCCTCATCCCGTGGTCTTCGGTGATATTAATTATTATATTGCATTTGCATTTGAATAATAATTTTTGTTGTTGATGTTGTTGTTACTGTAATTGCTGTTGATGATGCTTTTGTTGTTATCGTCGCTGTAATATTGTTGTTGGTATTGTTGCTGCTGTTGTAGTTTATGTTGTTGTTGTTGTTGTTGTTCTCATTATTGGTATCATTAAAATTATTATTCTATTTTCGTTTTTGTTAAATTAATCATATTAGTTAGTTTCTTTTTTCGTTTCTTCATTGTCATTTTATCATTATAATTTGTTTCTCCTTTTTCATTCGACTTTCTTCTTCTTCCTCGATATTTTTGATATTTATCGAGTGATTTTATTCTCCTCTTCCTACATCATTATGATTCTTTCTTTATTTATTTCTAACCTCATCTCCATTTCTCTTATTCCTTTTTTATCATTAATATTGTACGACTCTTTACATTGATCTTATTAATGTGTGGTTATTCACTTGTCTTCTGCTGCTGTTTTACTGAATATTATCCATTTTCCTCCAAAGACATATCTACCCTATTACTGGTCACTGGTACAGATCACAAGTACAGATCCTTGGTGGTGGTCACTAGTACAGGTCCTTGGTGGTGGTCACTAGTACAGGTCCTTGGTGGTGGTCACTAGTACAGGTCCCTGGTGGTGGTCACTAGTACAGGTCCTTGGTGGTGGGCACTAGTACAGGTCCCTGGTGGTGGTCACTAGTACAGGTCCCTGGTGGTGGTCACTAGTACAGGTCCCTGGTGGTGGTCACTAGTACAGGTCCCTGGTGGTGGTCACTAGTACAGGTCCTTGGTGGTGGGCACTAGTACAGGTCCCTGGTGGTGGTCACTAGTACAGGTCCTTGGTGGTGGGCACTAGTACAGGTCCCTGGTGGTGGTCACTAGTACAGGTCCCTGGTGGTGGTCACTAGTACAGGTCCCTGGTGGTGGTCACTAGTACAGGTCCCTGGTGGTGGTCACTAGTACAGGTCCTTGGTGGTGGTCACTAGTACAGGTCCCTGGTGGTGGTCACTAGTACAGGTCCCTGGTGGTGGTCACTGGTACAGGCCCTTGGTGGTGGTCACTATTACAGGTCCCTGGTGGTGGTGGTCACTAGAACAGGTCCCTGGTGGTGGTCACTAGTACAGGTCCTTGGTGGAGGTCACTAGCACAGGTCCCTGGTGGTGGTCACTAGTACAGGTCCCTGGTGGTGGTCACTAGTACAGGTCATTGGTGGTGGTCACTAGTACAGGTCATTGGTGGTGGTCACTAGTACAGGTCATTGGTGGTGGTCACTAGTACAGGTCCCTGGTGGTGGTCACTAGTACAGGTCATTGGTGGTGGTCACTAGTACAGGTCCCTGGTGGTGGTCACTAGCACAGGTCCTTGGTGGTGGATCACTAGTACAGGTCCCTGGTGGTGGTCACTAGTACATGTCCCTGGTGGTGGTCACTAGTACAGGTCCTTGGTGATGGTCACTAGTACAGGTCCCTGGTGGTGGTTACTAGTACAGGTCCCTGGTGGTGGTCACTAGTACAGGTCCCTGGTGGTAGTCACTAGTACAGGTCCCTGGTGGTGGTGGTCACTAGTACAGGTCCCTGGTGGTGGTCACTAGCACAGGTCCTTGGTGGTGGTCACTAGTACAGGTCCTTGGTGGTGGTCACTAGTACAGGTCCTTGGTGGTGGTCACTAGTACAGGTCCCTGGTGGTGGTCACTAGTACAGGTCCCTGGTGGTGGTCACTAGTACAGGTCCTTGGTGGTGGTCACTAGCACAGGTCCCTGGTGGTGGTCACTAGTACAGGTCCCTGGTGGTGGTCACTAGTACAGGTCCCTGGTGGTGGTTACTAGTAAAGGTCCCTGGTGGTGGTCACTAGTACAGGTCCCTGGTGGTAGTCACTAGTACAGGTCCCTGGTGGTGGTGGTCACTAGCACAGGTCCCTGGTGGTGGTCACTAGTACAGGTCCCTGGTGGTGGTCACTATTACAGGTCCCTGGTGGTGGTCACTATTACAGGTCCCTGGTGGTGGTCACTAGTACAGGTCCCTGGTGGTGGTCACTATTACAGATCATTGGTGGTGGTCACTAGTACAGGTCCCTGATGGTGGTTGCTGGTACAAGCCCCTAGTGGTGGTCACTGGTACAGGTCACTTGTACTGGTCACTAGGACAGGTCCGTAGTGGTGGTGGAGGCGGCGGCCTGCCAGGAGAACAAGGTGGTGCTCCCCGCCAGGTCATAAAACAAATGGTTCATTACCAGCGAGTCTGGCGGGACGCTCTGCCTGACTATGGCAGAGCTGTGCCCAACCTGATAATGAGCAGCCTGACCCCCTCCCTCCCTCCTGTGATCCTTGTCCCCCTCCCCCCTCCTGTGATCCTTGTCCCCCTCCCTCCCTCCTGTGATCCTTGTCTCCCTCCCTCCCTCCTGTGAGCCTTGTCCCCCTCCCCCCCTCCTGTGATCCTTGTCTCCCTCCCTCCCTCCTGTGATCCTTGTCTCCTCCCTCCCTCCTGTGATCCTTGTCCCCCTCCCTCCCTCCTGTGATCCTTGTCTCCTCCGTCCCTCCTGTGATCCTTGTCCCCCTCCCTCCCTCCTGTGATCCTTGTCCCTCTCCCTCCCTCCCTCCTGCGATCCTTGTCCCCCTCCCTCCCTCCCTCCTGCGATCCTTGTCCTCCCTCCCTCCCTCCTGTGATCCTTGTCCCCTCCCTCCCTCCCTCCTGTGATCCTTGTCCCCCTCCCTCCCTCCTGTGATCCTTGTCCCCTCCCTCCCTCCCTCCTGTGATCCTTGTCCCCCTCCCTCCCTCCCTCCTGTGATCCTTGTCCCCCTCCCTCCCTCCTGTGATCCTTGTCCCCCTCCCTCCCTCCTGTGATCCTTGTCCCCCTCCCTCCCTCCTGTGATCCTTGTCCCCCTCCCTCCCTCCTGTGATCCTTGTCCCCCTCCCTCCCTCCTGTGATCCTTGTCCCCCTCCCTCCCTCCTGTGATCCTTGTCCCTCTCCTTCCCTCCTGTGATCCTTGTCCCCCTCCCTCCCTCCTGTGATCCTTGTCCCCCTCCCTCCCTCCTGTGATCCTTGTCCCCCTCCCTCCCTCCTGTGATCCTTGTCCCCCTCCCTCCCTCCTGTGATCCTTGTCCCCCTCCCTCCCTCCTGTGATCCTTGTCCCCCTCCCTCCCTCCTGTGATCCTTGTCCCCCTCCCTCCCTCCTGTGATCCTTGTCCCCCTCCCTCCCTCCTGTGATCCTTGTCCCCTCCCTCCTCTGTCCTTCCCCTCCCTCCCTCCTGTGATCCTTGTCCCCCTCCCTCCCTCCTGTGATCCTTGTCCCCCTCCCTCCCTCCTGTGATCCTTGTCCCCCTCCCCCGCTCCGGTGTTCCTTGTCCCCCTCCCTCCCTCCTGTGATCCTTGTCCCCCTCCCCTCCCTCCTGTGATCCTTGTCCCCCTCCCTCCCTCCTGTGATCCTTGTCCCCCTCCCTCCCTCCTGTGATCCTTGTCCCCCCTCCCTCCCTCCTCCTGTGATCCTTGTCCCCCTCCCTCCCTCCTGTGATCCTTGTCCCCCTCCCTCCCTCCTGCGATCCTTGTCCCCCTCCCCCCCTCCTGTGATCCTTGTCCCCCTCCCTCCCTCCTGTGATCCTTGTCCCCCTCCCTCCCTCCCTCCTGCGATCCTTGTCCCCCTCCCTCCCTCCCTCCTGTGATCCTTGTCCCCCTCCCTCCCTCCTGTGATCCTTGTCCCCCTCCCTCCCTCCCTCCTCCTGTGATCCTTGTCCCCCTCCCTCCCTCCTGTGATCCTTGTCCCCCTCCCTCCCTCCTGTGATCCTTGTCCCCCTCACTCCCTCCCTCCGTCCTGTGATCCTTGTCGCCTCCCTCCCTCCTGTGATCCTTGTCCCCCTCCCACCCTCCTGTGATCCTTGTCCCCCTCCCTCCCCTCCTGTGATCCTTGTCCCCCTCCCTCCCTCCTGTGATCCTTGTCCCCTCCTCCCTCCCTCCTGTGATCCTTGTCCCCCTCCCTCCCTCCTGTGATCCTTGTCCTCCCTCCCTCCCTCCTGTGATCCTTGTCCCCCTCCCACCCTCCAGTGATCCTTGTCCCCCTCCCTCCCTCCTGTGATCCTTGTCCCCCTCCCTCCCTCCTGTGATCCTTGTCCCCCTCCCTCCCTCCTGTGATCCTTGTCTCCCTCCCTCCCTCCCTCCTGTGATCCTTGTCCCCCTCCCTCCCTCCTGTGATCCTTGTCCCCCTCCCTCCCTCCTGTGATCCTTGTCCCCCTCCCTCCCTCCTGTGATCCTTGTCCCCCTCCCTCCCTCCTGTGATCCTTGTCCCCCTCCCTCCCTCCTGTGATCCTTGTCTCCCTCCCTCCCTCCTGTGATCCTTGTCCCCCTCCCTCCCTCCTGTGATCCTTGTCCCCCTCCCTCCCCTCCTGTGATCCTTGTCCCCCTCCCTCCCTCCTGTGATCCTTGTCCCCCTCCTTCCCTCCTGTGATCCTTGTCCCCCACCCTCCCTCCTGTGATCCTTGTCCCCCTCCCTCCCTCCTGTGATCCTTGTCCCCCTCCCTCCCTCCTGTGATCCTTGTCCCCTCCCTCCCTCCCTCCTGTGATCCTTGTCTCCCTCCCTCCCTCCTTTGATCCTTGTCTCCCTACCTCCCTCCTGTGATCCTTGTCCCCCTCCCTCCTCCTGTGATCCTTGTCCTCCCTCCCTCCCTCCTGTGATCCTTGTCTCCCTCCCTCCCTCCTGTGATCCTTGTCTCCCTACCTCCCTCCTGTGATCCTTGTCCCCTCCTTCCCTTCCTCCTGTTATCCTTGTCCCCCTCCCTCCCTCCTGTGATCCTTGTCCCCCTCCCTCCCTCCTGTGATCCTTGTCTCCCTCCCTCCCTCCTGTGATCCTTGTCCCCCTCCCTCCCTCCTGTGATCCTTGTCTCCCTCCCTCCCTCCTGTGATCCTTGTCCTCCCTCCCTCCCTCCTGTGATCCTTGTCCCCCTCCCTCCCTCCTGTGATCCTTGTCCCCCTCCCTCCCTCCTGTGATCCTTGTCCCCCTCCCTCCCTCCTGTGATCCTTGTCCCCCTCCCTCCCTCCTGTGATCCTTGTCCCCCTCCCTCCCTCCTGTGATCCTTGTCCCCCTCCCTCCCACCTGTGATCCTTGTCCCCCTCCTCCCTCCTGTGATCCTTGTCCCCCTCCCTCCCTCCTGTGATCCTTGTCTCCCTCCCTCCCTCCTGTGATCCTTGTCCCCTCCCTCCCTCCCTCCTGTGATCCTTGTCCCCCTCCCTCCCTCCTGTGATGCTTGTCCCCCTCCCTCCCACCTGTGATCCTTGTCCCCCTCCGTCCCTTCCTCCTGTGATCCTTGTCCCCCTCCCTCCCTCCTGTGATCCTTGTCCCCCTCCCTCCGTCCCTCCTGTGATCCTTGTCCCCCTCCCTCCCTCCTGTGATCCTTGTCTCCCTCCCTCCCTCCTGTGATCCTTGTCCCCCTCCCTCCCTCCTGTGATCCTTGTCTCCCTCCCTCCCTCCTGTGATCCTTGTCCTCCCTCCCTCCCTCCTGTGATCCTTGTCCCCCTCCCTCCCTCCTGTGATCCTTGTCTCCCTCCCTCCCTCCTGTGATCCTTGTCCCCCTCCCTCCCTCCTGTGATCCTTGTCTCCCTCCCTCCCTCCCTCCTGTGATCCTTGTCCCCCTCCCTCCCTCCTGTGATCCTTGTCCCCCTCCCTCCCTCCTGTGATCCTTGTCCCCCTCCCTCCCTCCTGTGATCCTTGTCCCCCTCCCTCCCTCCTGTGATCCTTGTCCCCCTCCCTCCCTCCTGTGATCCTTGTCTCCCTCCCTCCCTCCTGTGATCCTTGTCCCCCTCCCTCCCTCCTGTGATCCTTGTCTCCCTCCCTCCCTCCTGTGATCCTTGTCCTCCTCCCTCCCTCCTGTGATCCTTGTCCCCCTCCCTCCCTCCTGTGATCCTTGTCCCCCTCCCTCCCTCCTGTGATCCTTGTCTCCCTCCCTCCCTCCTGTGATCCTTGTCCCCTCCCTCCCTCCTGTGATCCTTGTCCCCCTCCCTCCCTCCTGTGATCCTTGTCCCCCTACCTCCCTCCAGTGATCCTTGTCCTCCCTCCCTCCCTCCTGTGATCCTTGTCTGCCTCCCTCCCTCCTGTGATCCTTGTCCTCCTCCCTCCCTCCCTCCTGTGATCCTTGTCCCCCTCCCTCCCTCCTGTGATCCTTGTCCCCCTCCCTCCCTCCTGTGATCCTTGTCCCCCTCCCTCCCTCCTGTGATCCTTGTCTCCCTCCCTCCCTCCTGTGATCCTTGTCCCCCTCCCTCCCTCCTGTGATCCTTGTCCCCCTCCCTCCCTCCTGTGATCCTTGTCCCCCTCCCTCCCTCCTGTGATCCTTGTCTCCCTCCCTCCCTCCTGTGATCCTTGTCCCCCTCCCTCCCTCCTGTGATCCTTGTCCCCCTCCCTCCCTCCTGTGATCCTTGTCTCCCTCCCTCCCTCCCTCCTGTGATCCTTGTCTCCCTCCCTCCCTCCTGTGATCCTTGTCTCCCTCCCTCCCTCCTGTGATCCTTGTCTCCCTCCCTCCCTCCTGTGATCCTTGTCCCCCTCCCTCCCTCCTGTGATCCTTGTCTCCCTCCCTCCCTCCTGTGATCCTTGTCTCCCTCCCTCCCTCCTGTGATCCTTGTCCCCCTCCCTCCCTCCTGTGATCCTTGTCCCCCTCCCTCCCTCCTGTGATCCTTGTCTCCCTCCCTCCTGTGATCCTTGTCTCCCTCCCTCCCTCCTGTGATCCTTGTCCCCCTCCCTCCCTCCTGTGATCCTTGTCCCCCTCCCTCCCTCCTGTGATCCTTGTCCCCCTCCCTCCCTCCCTCCTGTGATCCTTGTCTCCCTCCCTCCCTCCTGTGATCCTTGTCCCCCTCCCTCCCTCCTGTGATCCTTGTCTCCCCTCCCTCCCTCCTGTGATCCTTGTCTCCCTCCTCCCTCCCTCCTGTGATCCTTGTCCCCCTCCCACCCTCCTGTGATCCTTGTCCCCCACCCTCCCTCCTGTGATCCTTGTCCCCCTCCCTCCCTCCTGTGATCCTTGTCCCCCTCCCTCCCTCCTGTGATCCTTGTCCCCCTCCCTCCCTCCTGTGATCCTTGTCCCACTCCCTCCCTCCTGTGATCCTTGTCCCCCTCCTTCCCTCCCTCCTGTGATCCTTGTCCCCCTCCCTCCCTCCTGTGATCCTTGTCCCCTCCCTCCCATCTGTGATCCTTGTCTCCCTCCCTCCCTCCTGTGATCCTTGTCCCCCTCCTTCCCTCCCTCCTGTGATCCTTGTCCCCCTCCCTCCCTCCTGTGATCCTTGTCCCCCTCCCTCCCTCCCTCCCTCCCTCCTGTGATCCTTGTCCCCCTCCCTCCCTCCTGTGATCCTTGTCCCCCTCCCTCCCTCCTGTGATCCTTGTCCTCCCTCCCTCACTCCTGTTATCCTTGTCCCCCTCCCTCCCTCCTGTGATCCTTGTCCCCCTCCCTCCCTCCTGTGATCCTTGTCCCCCTCCCTCCCTCCTGTGATCCTTGTCCCCCTCCCTCCCTCCTGTGATCCTTGTCTCCCTCCCTCCCTCCTGTGATCCTTGTCTCCCTCCCTCCTGTGATCCTTGTCTCCCTCCCTCCCTCCTGTGATCCTTGTCCCCCTCCCTCCCTCCTGTGATCCTTGTCCCCCTCCCTCCCTCCTGTGATCCTTGTCCCCCTCCCTCCCTCCTGTGATCCTTGTCTCCCTCCCTCCCTCCTGTGATCCTTGTCCCCCTCCCTCCCTCCTGTGATCCTTGTCTCCCTCCCTCCCTCCTGTGATCCTTGTCCCCCTCCCTCCCTCCTGTGATCCTTGTCTCCCTCCCTCCTGTGATCCTTGTCTCCCACCGACCCTCCTGTGATCCTTGTCCCCTCCCTCCCTCCTGTGATCCTTGTCCTCCCTCCCTCCCTCCTGTGTTCCTTGTCCCCCTCCCTACCTCCTGTGATCCTTGTCCCCTCCCTCCCTCCTGTGATCCTTGTCCCCTCCCTCCCTCCTGTGATCCTTGTCCCCCTCCCTCCCTCCTGTGATCCTTGTCCCCCTCCCTCCTGTGATCCTTGTCCCCTCCCCCCTCCTGTGATCCTTGTCTCCCTCCCTCCCTCCTGTGATCCTTGTCTCCCTCCCTCCCTCCTGTGATCCTTGTCCCCCTCCCTCCCTCCTGTGATCCTTGTCCCCCTCCCTCCCTCCTGTGATCCTTGTCTCCCTCCCTCCCTCCTGTGATCCTTGTCCCCCTCCCTCCCTCCTGTGATCCTTGTCCCCCTCCCTCCCTCCTGTGATCCTTGTCTCCCTCCCTCCCTCCTGTGATCCTTGTCCCCCTCCCTCCCTCCTGTGATCCTTGTCCCCCTCCCTCCCTCCTGTGATCCTTGTCCCCCTCCCTCCCTCCTGTGATCCTTGTCTCCCTCCCTCCCTCCTGTGATCCTTGTCCCCTCCCTCCCACCCGTGATCCTTGTCTCCCTCCCTCCCTCCCTCCTGTGATCCTTGTCCCCCTCCCTCCCTCCTGTGATCCTTGTCCCCCTCCCTCCCTCCTGTGATCCTTGTCTCCCTCCCTCCCTCCTGTGATCCTTGTCCCCCTCCCTCCCTCCTGTGATCCTTGTCCCCCTCCCTCCCTCCTGTGATCCTTGTCCCTCTCCCTCCCTCCTGTGATCCTTGTCCCCCTCCCTCCCTCCTGTGATCCTTGTCTCCCTCCCTCCCTCCTGTGATCCTTGTCCCCCTCCCTCCCTCCTGTGATCCTTGTCCCCCTCCCTCCCTCCTGTGATCCTTGTCCCCCTCCCTCCCTCCTGTGATCCTTGTCTCCCTCCCTCCCTCCTGTGATCCTTGTCCCCCTCCCTCCCTCCTGTGATCCTTGTCCCCCTCCCTCCCTCCTGTGATCCTTGTCCCCTCCCTCCCTCCTGTGATCCTTGTCCCCTCCCTCCCTCCTGTGATCCTTGTCCCCCTCCCTCCCTCCTGTGATCCTTGTCCCCCTCCCTCCCTCCTGTGATCCTTGTCCCCCTCCCTCCCTCCTGTGATCCTTGTCCCACTCCCTCCCTCCTGTGATCCTTGTCCCCCTCCCTCCCTCCTGTGATCCTTGTCCCCCTCCCTCCCTCCTGTGATCCTTGTCCCCCTCCCTCCCTCCTGTGATCCTTGTCCCCTCCCTCCCTCCTGTGATCCTTGTCCCCCTCCCTCCCTCCTGTGATCCTTGTCCCCCTCCCTCCCTCCTGTGATCCTTGTCCCCCTCCCTCCCTCCTGTGATCCTTGTCCCCCTCCCTCCCTCCTGTGATCCTTGTCCCCCTCCCTCCCTCCTGTGATCCTTGTCCGCCTCCCTCCCTCCTGTGATCCTTGTCCCCCTCCCTCCCTCCTGTGATCCTTGTCCCCCTCCCTCCCACCTGTGATCCTTGTCTCCCTCCCTCCCTCCTGTGATCCTTGTCCCCCTCCCTCCCTCCTGTGATCCTTGTCCCCCTCCCTCCCTCCTGTGATCCTTGTCCCCCTCCCTCCCTCCTGTGATCCTTGTCCCCCTCCCTCCCTCCTGTGATCCTTGTCCCCCTCCCTCCCTCCTGTGATCCTTGTCCCCCTCCCTCCCTCCTGTGATCCTTGTCCCCCTCCCTCCCTCCTGTGATCCTTGTCCCCCTCCCTCCCTCCTGTGATCCTTGTCCCCCTCCCTCCCTCCTGTGATCCTTGTCCCCCTCCCTCCCTCCTGTGATCCTTGTCCCCCTCCCTCTCTCCTGTGATCCTTGTCCCCCTCCCTCCCTCCTGTGATCCTTGTCCCCCTCCCTCCCTCCAGTGATCCTTGTCCACCCTCCCTCCCTCCTGTGATCCTTGTCCCCCTCCCTCCCTCCTGTGATCCTTGTCCCCCTCCCTCCCTCCTGTGATCCTTGTCCCCATCCCTCCCTCCTGTGATCCTTGTCCACCTCCCACCCTCCAGTGATCCTTGTCCCCCTCCCTCCCTCCTGTGATCCTTGTCCCCCTCCCTCCCTCCTGTGATCCTTGTCTCCCTCCCTCCCTCCTGTGATCCTTGTCCCCCTCCCTCCCTCCTGTGATCCTTGTCCCCCTCCCTCCCTCCTGTGATCCTTGTCCTCCTCACTCCCTCCCTCCTGTGATCCTTGTCCCCCTCCCTCCCTCCTGTGATCCTTGTCCCCCTCCCTCCCCCCCTCCTGTGATCCTTGTCCCCCTCCCTCCCTCCTGTGATCCTTGTCCTCCCTCCCTCCCTCCTGTGATCCTTGTCCCCCTCCCTCCCTCCTGTGATCCTTGTCTCCCTCCCTCCCTCCTGTGATCCTTGTCCCCCTCCCTCCCTCCTGTGATCCTTGTCTCCCTCCCTCCCTCCTGTGATCCTTGTCCCCCTCCCTCCCTCCTGTGATCCTTGTCCCCTCCTTCCCTCCTGTGATCCTTGTCCCCCTCCCTCCCTCCTGTGATCCTTGGCCCCCGCCCTCCCTCCTGTGATCCTTGTCCCCCTCCCTCCCTCCTGTGATCCTTGTCCCCCTCCCTCCCTCCTGTGATCCTTGTCCCCCTCCCTCCCTCCTGTGATCCTTGTCCCCCTCCCTCCCTCCTGTGATCCTTGTCCCCCTCCCTCCCTCCTGTGATCCTTGTCCCCCTCCCTCCCTCCTGTGATCCTTGTCTCCCTCCCTCCCTCCTGTGATCCTTGTCTCCCTCCCTCCCTCCTGTGATCCTTGTCCCCCTCCCTCCCTCCTGTGATCCTTGTCCCCCTCCCTCCCTCCTGTGATCCTTGTCCCCCTCCCTCCCTCCTGTGATCCTTGTCCCCCTCCCTCCCTCCTGTGATCCTTGTCCCTTCCCTCCCTCCTGTGATCCTTGTCCCCCTCCCTCCCTCCTGTGATCCTTGTCCCACTCCCTCCCTCCTGTGATCCTTGTCCCCCTCCCTCCCTCCTGTGATCCTTGTCCCCCTCCCTCCCTCCAGTGATCCTTGTCCCCCTCCCTCCCTCCTGTGATCCTTGTCCCCCTCCCTCCCTCCTGTGATCCTTGTCCCCCTCCCTCCCTCCTGTGATCCTTGTCCCCCTCCCACCCTCCTGTGATCCTTGTCCCCCTCCCTCCCTCCTGTGATCCTTGTCCCCCTCCCTCCCTCCTGTGATCCTTGTCCCCCTCCCTCCCTCCTGTGATCCTTGTCCCCCTCCCTCCCTCCTGTGATCCTTGTCCCCCTCCCTCCCTCCTGTGATCCTTGTCCCCCTCCCTCCCTCCTGTGATCCTTGTCCCCCTCCCTCCCTCCTGTGATCCTTGTCTCCCTCCCTCCCTCCTGTGATCCTTGTCCCCTCCCTCCCTCCTGTGATCCTTGTCCCCCTCCCTCCCTCCTGTGATCCTTGTCCCCCTCCCTCCCTCCTGTGATCCTTGTCACCCTCCCTCCCTCCTGTGATCCTTGTCCGCCTCCCTCCCTCCTGTGATCCTTGTCCCCCTCCCTCCCTCCTGTGATCCTTGTCCCCCTCCCTCCCTCCTGTGATCCTTGTCCCCCTCCCTCCCTCCTGTGATCCTTGTCTCCCTCCCTCCCTCCTGTGATCCTTGTCCCCCTCCCTCCCTCCTGTGATCCTTGTCCCCCTCCCTCCCTCCTGTGATCCTTGTCCCCCTCCCTCCCTCCTGTGATCCTTGTCCCCCTCCCTCCCTCCTGTGATCCTTGTCCCCCTCCCTCCCTCCTGTGATCCTTGTCACCACCGTCCCACCGGTGATCCTTGTCCCCCTCCCTCCCTCCTGTGATACTTGTCACCCTCCCTCCCTCCTGTGATCCTTGTCCCCCTCCCTCCCTCCTGTGATCCTTGTCCCCCTCCCTCCCTCCTGTGATCCTTGTCCCCCTCCCTCCCTCCTGTGATCCTTGTCCCCCTCCCTCCCTCCTGTGATCCTTGTCCCCCTCCCTCCCTCCTGTGATCCTTGTCCCCCTCCCTCCCTCCTGTGATCCTTGTCCCCCTCCCTCCCTCCTGTGATCCTTGTCCCCCTCCCTCCCTCCTGTGATCCTTGTCCCCCTCCCTCCCTCCTGTGATCCTTGTCCCCCTCCCTCCCTCCTGTGATCCTTGTCCCCCTCCCTCCCTCCTGTGATCCTTGTCCCCCTCCCTCCCTCCTGTGATCCTTGTCCCCCTCCCTCCCACCTGTTATCCTGGTCTCCTCCGTCCCTCCTGTGATCCTTGTCCCCCTCCCTCCCTCCTGTGATCCTTGTCCCCCTCCCTCCCTCCTGTGATCCTTGTCCCCCTCCCTCCCTCCTGTGATCCTTGTCCCCCTCCCTCCCTCCTGTGATCCTTGTCTCCCTCCCTCCCTCCTGTGATCCTTGTCCCCCTCCCTCCCTCCTGTGATCCTTGTCCCCCTCCCTCCCTCCTGTGATCCTTGTCTCCCTCCCTCCTGTGATCCTTGTCTCCCTCCCTCCCTCCTGTGATCCTTGTCCCCCTCCCTCCCTCCTGTGATCCTTGTCCCCCTCCCTCCCTCCTGTGATCCTTGTCCTCCCTCCCTCCCTCCTGTGATCCTTGTCCCCTCCTCCCTCCCTCCTGTGATCCTTTTCCCCCTCCCTCCCTCCTGTGATCCTTGTCCCCTCCCTCCCTCCTGTGATCCTTGTCCCCTCCCTCCCTCCTGTGATCCTTGTCCCCCTCCCTCCCTCCTGTGATCCTTGTCCCCCTCCCTCCCTCCTGTGATCCTTGTCTCCCTCCCTCCCTCCTGTGATCCTTGTCCCCCTCCCTCCCTCCTGTGATCCTTGTCTCCCTCCCTCCCTCCTGTGATCCTTGTCTCCCTCCCTCCCTCCTGTGATCCTTGTCTCCCTCCCTCCCTCCTGTGATCCTTGTCCCCCTCCCTCCCTCCTGTGATCCTTGTCCTCCTCCCTCCCTCCTGTGATCATTGTCCACCTCCCTCCCTCCTGTGATCCTTGTCCCCCTCCCTCCCTCCTGTGATCCTTGTCCCCCTCCCTCCCTCCTGTGATCCTTGTCCCCCTCCCTCCCTCCTGTGATCCTTGTCCCCCTCCCTCCCTCCTGTGATCCTTGTCTCCCTCCCTCCCTCCTGTGATCCTTGTCCCCCTCCCTCCCTCCTGTGATCCTTGTCCCCCTCCCTCCCTCCTGTGATCCTTGTCCCCCTCCCTCCCTCCTGTGATCCTTGTCTCCCTCCCTCCCTCCTGTGATCCTTGTCCCCCTCCCTCCCTCCTGTGATCCTTGTCTCCCTCCCTCCCTCCTGTGATCCTTGTCCCCCTCCCTCCCTCCTGTGATCCTTGTCCCCCTCCCTCCCTCCTGTGATCCTTGTCCCCCTCCCTCCCTCCTGTGATCCTTGTCTCCCTCCCTCCCTCCTGTGATCCTTGTCCCCCTCCCTCCCTCCTGTGATCCTTGTCCCCCTCCCTCCCTCCTGTGATCCTTGTCTCCCTCCCTCCCTCCTGTGATCCTTGTCCCCCTCCCTCCCTCCTGTGATCCTTGTCCCCCTCCCTCCCTCCTGTGATCCTTGTCCCCCTCCCTCCCTCCTGTGATCCTTGTCCCGCTCCCTCCCTCCTGTGATCCTTGTCCCCCTCCCTCCCTCCTGTGATCCTTGTCCCCCTCCCTCCCTCCTGTGATCCTTGTCCCCCTCCCTCCCTCCTGTGATCCTTGTCCCCCTCCGTCCCTCCTGTGATCCTTGTCCCCCTCCCTCCCTCCTGTGATCCTTGTCCCCCTCCCTCCCTCCTGTGATCCTTGTCCCCCTCCCTCCCTCCTGTGATCCTTGTCTCCCTCCCTCCCTCCTGTGATCCTTGTCCCCCTCCCTCCCTCCTGTGATCCTTGTCCCCTCCCTCACTCCTGTGATCCTTGTACCCCTCCTTCCATCCTGTGATGCTTGTCTCCCTCCCTCCTGTGATCCTTGTCCCCCTCCCTCCCTCCTGTGATCCTTGTCTCCCTCCCTCCCTCCTGTGATCCTTGTCCCCCTCCCTCCCTCCTGTGATCCTTGTCCCCCTCCCTCCCTCCTGTGATCCTTGTCCCCCTCCCTCCCTCCTGTGATCCTTGTCCCCCTCCCTCCCTCCTGTGATCCTTGTCTCCCTCCCTCCCTCCTGTGATCCTTGTCCCCCTCCCTCCCTCCTGTGATCCTTGTCCCCCTCCCTCCCTCCTGTGATCCTTGTCCCCCTCCCTCCCTCCTGTGATCCTTGTCCCCCTCCCTCCCTCCTGTGATCCTTGTCCCCCTCCCTCCCTCCTGTGATCCTTGTCCCCCTCCCTCCCTCCTGTGATCCTTGTCCCCCTCCCTCCCTCCTGTGATCCTTGTCTCCCTCCCTCCTGTGATCCTTGTCCCCCTCCCTCCCTCCTGTGATCCTTGTCCCCCTCCCTCCCTCCTGTGATCCTTGTCCCCCTCCCTCCCTCCTGTGATCCTTGTCCCCCTCCCTCCCTCCTGTGATCCTTGTCCCCTCCCTCCCTCCTGTGATCCTTGTCCCCCTCCCTCCCTCCTGTGATCCTTGTCCCCCTCCCTCCCTCCTGTGATCCTTGTCCCCCTCCCACCCGCCTGTGATCCTTGTCCCACTCCCTCCCTCCTGTGATCCTTGTCCCCCTCCCTCCCTCCTGTGATCCTTGTCCCCCTCCCTCCCTCCTGTGATCCTTGTCCCCTCCCTCCCTCCTGTGATCCTTGTCCCCCTCCCTCCCTCCTGTGATCCTTGTCCCCCTCCCTCCCTCCTGTGATCCTTGTCTCCCTCCCTCCCTCCTGTGATCCTTGTCCCCCTCCCTCCCTCCTGTGATCCTTGTCTCCCTCCCTCCCTCCTGTGATCCTTGTCCCCCTCCCTCCCTCCTGTGATCCTTGTCCCCCTCCCTCCCTCCTGTGATCCTTGTCTCCCTCCCTCCCTCCTGTGATCCTTGTCCCCCTCCCTCCCTCCTGTGATCCTTGTCCCCCTCCCTCCCTCCTGTGATCCTTGTCCCCCTCCCTCCCTCCTGTGATCCTTGTCCCCCTCCCTCCCTCCTGTGATCCTTGTCCCCCTCCCTCCCTCCTGTGATCCTTGTCCCCCTCCCTCCCTCCTGTGATCCTTGTCTCCCTCCCTCCCTCCTGTGATCCTTGTCTCCCTCCCTCCCTCCTGTGATCCTTGTCCCCCTCCCTCCCTCCTGTGATCCTTGTCCCCCTCCCTCCCTCCTGTGATCCTTGTCTCCCTCCCTCCCTCCTGTGATCCTTGTCCCCCTCCCTCCCTCCTGTGATCCTTGTCCCCCTCCCTCCCTCCTGTGATCCTTGTCCCCCTCCCTCCCTCCTGTGATCCTTGTCCCCCTCCCTCCCTCCTGTGATCCTTGTCCCCCTCCCTCCCTCCTGTGATCCTTGTCCCCCTCCCTCCCTCCTGTGATCCTTGTCCCCCTCCCTCCCTCCTGTGATCCTTGTCCCCCTCCCTCCCTCCTGTGATCCTTGTCTCCCTCCCTCCCTCCTGTGATCCTTGTCCCCCTCCCTCCCTCCTGTGATCCTTGTCCCCCTCCCTCCCTCCTGTGATCCTTGTCCCCCTCCCTCCCTCCTGTGATCCTTGTCTCCTCCCTCCCTCCTGTGATCCTTGTCCCTTCCCTCCCTCCTGTGATCCTTGTCTCCCTCCCTCCCTCCTGTGATCCTTGTCCCCCTCCCTCCCTCCTGTGATCCTTGTCCCCCTCCCTCCCTCCTGTGATCCTTGTCCCCCTCCCTCCCTCCTGTGATCCTTGTCCCCCTCCCTCCCTCCTGTGATCCTTGTCCCCCTCCCTCCCTCCTGTGATCCTTGTCTCCCTCCCTCCCTCCTGTGATCCTTGTCCCCCTCCCTCCCTCCTGTGATCCTTGTCCCCCTCCCTCCCTCCTGTGATCCTTGTCTCCCTCCCTCCCTCCTGTGATCCTTGTCTCCCTCCCTCCCTCCTGTGATCCTTGTCCCCCTCCCTCCCTCCTGTGATCCTTGTCCCCCTCCCTCCCTCCTGTGATCCTTGTCTCCCTCCCTCCCTCCTGTGATCCTTGTCCCCCTCCCTCCCTCCTGTGATCCTTGTCCCCTCCTCCCTCCTGTGATGCTTGTCCCCTCCCTCCCCCTGTGATCCTTGTCCCCCTCCCTCCCTCCTGTGATCCTTGTCCCCCTCCCTCCCTCCTGTGATCCTTGTCTCCCTCCCTCCCTCCTGTGATCCTTGTCTCCCTCCCTCCCTCCTGTGATCCTTGTCCCCCTCCCTCCCTCCTGTGATCCTTGTCCCCCTCCCTCCCTCCTGTGATCCTTGTCTCCCTCCCTCCCTCCTGTGATCCTTGTCCCCTCCTCCCTCCCTCCTGTGATCCTTGTCCCCCTCCCTCCCTCCTGTGATCCTTGTCTCCCTCCCTCCCTCCTGTGATCCTTGTCCCCCTCCCTCCCTCCTGTGATCCTTGTCCCCCTCCCTCCCTCCTGTGATCCTTGTCCCCTCCCTCCCTCCTGTGATCCTTGTCCCCCTCCCTCCCTCCTGTGATCCTTGTCCCCCTCCCTCCCTCCTGTGATCCTTGTCCTCCTCCCTCCCTCCTGTGATCCTTGTCCCCCTCCCTCCCTCCTGTGATCCTTGTCCCCCTCCCTCCCTCCTGTGATCCTTGTCCCCCTCCCTCCCTCCTGTGATCCTTGTCCCCCTCCCTCCCTCCTGTGATCCTTGTCCCCCTCCCTCCCTCCTGTGATCCTTGTCCCCCTCCCTCCCTCCTGTGATCCTTGTCCCCCTCCCTCCCTCCTGTGATCCTTGTCTCCCTCCCTCCCTCCTGTGATCCTTGTCTCCCTCCCTCCCTCCTGTGATCCTTGTCCCCCTCCCTCCCTCCTGTGATCCTTGTCTCCCTCCCTCCTCCTGTGATCCTTGTCTCCCTCCCTCCCTCCTGTGATCCTTGTCTCCCTCCCTCCCTCCTGTGATCCTTGTCTCCCTCCCTCCCTCCTGTGATCCTTGTCCCCCTCCCTCCCTCCTGTGATCCTTGTCTCCCTCCCACCTCCTGTGATCCTTGTCCCCCTCCCTCCCTCCTGTGATCCTTGTCTCCCTCCCTCCCTCCTGTGATCCTTGTCCTCCTCCCTCCCTCCTGTGATCCTTGTCTCCCTCCCTCCCTCCTGTGATCCTTGTCCCCCTCCCTCCCTCCTGTGATCCTTGTCTCCCTCCCTCCCTCCTGTGATCCTTGTCCCCCTCCCTCCCTCCTGTGATCCTTGTCCCCCTCCCTCCCTCCTGTGATCCTTGTCCCCCTCCCTCCCTCCTGTGATCCTTGTCCCCCTCCCTCCCTCCTGTGATCCTTGTCTCCCTCCCTCCCTCCTGTGATCCTTGTCCTCCTCCCTCCCTCCTGTGATCCTTGTCTCCCTCCCTCCCTCCTGTGATCCTTGTCTCCCTCCCTCCCTCCTGTGATCCTTGTCTCCCTCCCTCCCTCCTGTGATCCTTGTCCCCCTCCCTCCCTCCTGTGATCCTTGTCCCCCTCCCTCCCTCCTGTGATCCTTGTCTCCCTCCCTCCCTCCTGTGATCCTTGTCCTCCTCCCTCCCTCCTGTGATCCTTGTCTCCCTCCCTCCCTCCTGTGATCCTTGTCTCCCTCCCTCCCTCCTGTGATCCTTGTCTCCCTCCCTCCCTCCTGTGATCCTTGTCTCCCTCCCTCCCTCCTGTGATCCTTGTCTCCCTCCCTCCCTCCTGTGATCCTTGTCCCCCTCCCTCCCTCCTGTGATCCTTGTCCCCCTCCCTCCCTCCTGTGATCCTTGTCTCCCTCCCTCCCTCCTGTGATCCTTGTCCTCCTCCCTCCCTCCTGTGATCCTTGTCTCCCTCCCTCCCTCCTGTGATCCTTGTCTCCCTCCCTCCCTCCTGTGATCCTTGTCCCCCTCCCTCCCTCCTGTGATCCTTGTCCCCCTCCTTCCCTCCTGTGATCCTTGTCCCCCTCCCTCCCTCCTGTGATCCTTGTCCCCATCCCTCCCTCCTGTGATCCTTGTCCCCCTCCATCCCTCCCTCCTGTGATCCTTGTCCCCCTCCCTCCCTCCTGTGATCCTTGTCCCCCTCCCCCCCTCCTGTGATCCTTGTCCCCCTCCCTCCCTCCTGTGATCCTTGTCCCCCTCCCTCCCAACCTCCTGTGATCCTTGTCCCCCTCCCTCCCTCCTGTGATCCTTGTCTCCCTCCCTCCCTCCTGTGATCCTTGTCTCCCTCCCTCCCACCTGTGATCCTTGTCCTCCTCCCTCCCTCCTGTGATCCTTGTCTCCCTCCTCCCTCCTGTGATCCTTGTCCCCCTCCCTCCCTCCTGTGATCCTTGTCCCCCTTCCCTCCCTCCTGTGATCCTTGTCCCCCTCCCTCCCTCCTGTGATCCTTGTCCCCCTCCCTCCCTCCTGTGATCCTTGTCCCCCTCCCTCCCTCCTGTGATCCTTGTCCCCCTCCCTCCCTCCTGTGATCCTTGTCCCCCTCCCTCCCTTCTGTGATCCTTGTCCCCTTCCCTCCCTCCTGTGATGCTTGCCCAGGTTGTTCATCTCCCTTTCACCTGTGATGCTTGCCTCCCTCCCACAAGTGGTACTTTCCCCCCTCCCTCCCACCTGTACTGCCTCTCTCTTCCTCTCACACCAGCCATAATTGTATTGTCACACTAACTGCTACCAGACTGTCATACTAACCACTACATGACTGTCACACTAGCCACTACATGACTCATACTCACCGCTACCAGACTTTTCACACTAAAAGCTACCTGACTGTCACACTAACTGCTACCGGACTGTCACACTAACCCCGACCTGACTGTCACACTAATCGCTACCTGACTGTCACACTAACCACTATATGACTCTCACACTAACCATTACCTGATTGTCACACTAACCATTACCCCACTATATATACTAGCTTAAGTCACTGTAACAGCGTGACTCACTATAATATAAAGAAGAACTCTACAATCATCTAATATACTATAGGAATAGCCATGTGTCTGTGTGTCTGTTCTGGGCAGCCGAAACGGCAAAATCGTTTTTCTTCAAACTTGGTGGAAAAATCGCAAAAAATTCGTAGAGTGGAACAAACCTGGTCCCATGTCGATGATTTCTTTAGGAAGGCATTAAATAACCAATTTATTTACGATGAAAAGAGATGCAAGTCTACAGACTTGGCGCACCCTAATTAACCATGCAAGTCTACGGACTTTGCGTGCCCTTATTCGTTGTTCGCTACCCAAGCACGAGCGTTTAAAGTTTCACCAGGCACGAAGGGCCCACATTCCCTTGTGATTCACTATAATTGCACAAGTTGCCGTGATAATACCACTCACTCTAATAGTATGTGTCGCTATTGTCATGTTTTATGCTTCACTATTTTCATGTGTTATGCGTCGATGTGTTGCTATTGTCTTTACTTATTTCTTAAACTTTGTTATGAGCTGTAGGAGGGACTTATGGCAGTGTGCCTCTCTGAAGGGTAACATCAATGACACAGTGTCTTTTATTTGACTAATTATTGCTTAGTGAACGTTGAATATGAAATAAAAGATAATGCTTTGATGTGTGATAAGAGGCGGGTAGGTGACTCTCTATCGAAAGAGTTATAAGTTTTAAGTTGATGGAATGATAAAAGAAGGAAGAGTGATACTGTAGAGAAGTGAGCAATTAGGCTCAACTAGGTGGGTAACTCACCTGCCATTACTCCCGACTACTTTACTTCCCGTTCCTATTCTTTCCTTCTCCTTTCTATCATGGCAAAGTCATTTGCCACTTTACTTCTTTATCATCATCACCAGGAAGGTGAAAGAGAAGGAGTTTTGACAAAAGAAATTTACATAAAGTAAGGGAGGGATGGTAGGGAATGACGTATATGTAGACTGGCCTTGGAGAGAGGTGGATGATGAATTGGATGCCTGTTATGTGGCACCGAATATATATTGGAATTAGAGGTAATTACCTTACCTGTTCAGAGGTAATTACTCTGCTTGTTCAGTTGGTAGGATTATATTTTATATTACATTGTACCTTTATGCAATTGTTATTTAATATGGTATGTATATATTACATAGATCAGCCTAATGTTGTGTATTAGTTATTTAGAATACTATGATAATTGGCGACAAAGTATCAGCACTGTGTGGGTCACGGGTCCACAAGCTCAGCGGGTGAGTGCAGAGAGTCAGATGAGCCTGGCTGATGAGAGGGTGTGGTCCAAGTCTGGTACTGTTGGTCTAGACTCAGGATATATGTATATGTAGATAAGTGTTGTATACTTTTGTAATGTTTAGGTGTATGGTAAGGCTGAGGTTAGGGCTTAGGTTAATATTTACTTGTCTTTGTAAATGTGTTCCCTAATTTTATTATATTAAGAAATTATGCAGTGTATGATTCCTCTTCAATATGAATTAATCTGAGGCTTATTAAGAATTGCTGTATAAACATGAGTCACTGAAGTAACTTGAGTAACGGGAACCACTGTGCTAACATGAAGAGTGAAGAAACCTGAGTAACTCTCTTAACATGAATCACTGCACTAACCCTGTCTGAAAACGATTCACTGAAATTGCACGAAACTCTTCAGTAGCACTGGCCAAACATGATTCACTGCACCAGCATTTGGCACAGTCCCAGCATATTACCGTCGAACAACCTTCTCTAACTCCTGGTCCTTCACCTTGGCACCCGGGGCACTGTTACTCCTCCACTGTACCACAAAAAATAGTCAGTAATACAAGAGCGCCTGGTGAAAACATAGCAATGGAAACTACGCCAGTCTTAATATTCGCCCGTCTTCTGTTGTTGTAACATAACTATGGCGAACAACTCGTGTGTGTGTGTATATATATATATATATATATATATATATATATATATATACTGTACATATATATATATATATATATATATATATATATATATATATATATATATATATATATATATATATATACTGTACATATATATATATATATATATATATATATATATATATATATATATATATTATATATATATATATATATATATATATATACACACACACACAGTATATGTTTTTGTTTTTTTTACACTTCTTCCCGTCGGTGTTCTACTGTACCTCTACTACCAACCTCCACACAACTCTGACTGGTGTGCGTCATTAAGCTTCTCAAATGTTTGTTATTGGAGGTGAACGCATGTCTTGTCCGGGATAATTGAGCCACCTGTGGTCAAACAAACGAGTGACAACCACAGTGCGCAATGAGTTGAAAAAAATGCTACCTGGCACCCATTATCCTCTCAGTAATAATTGTTTTAGCGTCATAACGGCATACTAATTGTTGTGAGTGGGGGGGGGGTGAGGGAGGGCTGGGGAGGATAATGGTGGAGGTGGAGGGTGAGACATTACATTAGATATATAAAGCGGTGGATGAAGTTGATGGTAATGAAAGAGAAAAGGAGTGGCTATGGAGAGTAAAGGAAGAGAAAGTAAGATAGGGGATAAAAGAGGAGTGAAGGCAGTAAAGGAAGTTGATAATAGCGAGAGAGTATACTCGTAATTAGTATGAGGAGGAAGGTGTGAGACTGTGGGCACATCGTTTAAGAGTGAAAAGTTGAAAGGAGAAGAATGTAATGGGAGGTCCTCTGGAAAAAAAGAACACTGGGGTCTTTAAAGAACAAGACCACAGGGACCTTGAAAACAAAAAACCCACTGGAAATCTTAACAGAATCTAGATAATAAATAAATACAGATTTTTTATGGCCTTGGATAGAGATATAGAAAAAGTAAAAGGTTAGATAATTTGTTATAGACTCTCTATTACTACCACCTTGAGGACTGAGTCAGTTATACTGTGGGAATTAATGTTGTAGCAAACGGCTCATATTTTGTCGTGACTAAAAAAGACTAGAGTGCAAACTTTTCGTCATCTTCTGAGTAAATTTTAAAATATCTTATTGTAATTTAGGATGAAACTTGGGTACAAAACGTTGATTCTAAATCAAGAGAACAAAATAAACTGTGAAATCACCGAAGTTACCCGATCCCCCAAGAACCTGAAGACAGTTATATCTTATGAGAGTCAAAAACGTCACTTTCCTGGATCACAGAAGTTGTTTGTGGACATAGGCTACTATCCCTATGTGTGCGTTGTGCCCTCTGAGCTGAAAAAGATCGTCTGGTGTTAAACGCAACGTCCCTGTAGTTAAAGGGTTAACAATGGTGGCCTAGCGGCAGCAGAACTTGAGTGGAATAATGACTAATAAGCAAATGGAACCACAAGTTTGAGATAATGACAAAATAATAAATAATGTGGCGTTCAAGTTCTTTTGTACTCTGCTGTACACGAGCTCTGGTTTCTTAATTTTTTTTCAGAATCTCATTTGCTTCATGATGAGCTTTGAGGAGAAATATTTATCTCTATTAATCTTGTAAACATTGTGGTTGACAGTTGTGTACTGTGCTAGCTCAGGACAAAGGCTCCTTCACAGGCAAAAGTCCCAGAGAGATGATGAGCAAAGTGCATAGTACTGATGTCAGGCTTCTTTATTCTATATATGTCGGGTCGGAAACTTGGGGAAGCTTATGGGAAAGTTGATAGAGTCTGATGATGATATGCACATATACCGTAATTACTAGTTGTTTTATCTTCTGACATATGCAAGTTTTCGTTAAAAATACATCAATCGGTGAATAATGGATACTACATGGCGTACATTATACATCCTGCAGTTTTTATAGCGGTCTGAAGAATATTTGATCGTGTAATGAGGACTACAGTAGGTAGCGAGCACTGTTGATGAGGGATTATTTTGTTAAGGAAGAAATTGATATAATGTGAGTGATATCTGGGTTAAATGTTCTAGTGACTCCCTGCAGCCCGAGACTTACGCTGCAGTAAATTTTGGATGAAACTCGCAAAGAAAACCGTTTTATTATGCCCTTAATCCAAAGAGGATCCCCAAGGCGTTGTTTTTATTAGCTACTAAACTTTGCAGATAAAACGATTTGTGGGTTTTATTGTGTTTTTTACTCAGTCTTTATGACCAATTTTACTACATAAATCATATTTTCTTTGTATAAAATCATGTTTTCTGATACTGGCTCTGTGGGAGCGAGTTGACTATCGTGTTACAGGAGCAGCTACCACTAGATGTTAGCTACACAACGCCTGTGACTTATCATGGTGGATATAAATAAGGTTTAACAAGTAATAGTCTTTGCTGAAGTCCGTCTCATATTTCAACATAAAGCAACTCCCTTTCCTGCACCGTCTTTTCAGCAATTGACATCGAAACGGTTTAAATTTTGTCCCTCATCATACAGTATAGTCATTAACAGCATAAAGAACTCATTTTAATACACAATAATAAATTTCCACTCAGGTCACCAAGTTCAGGACAGACACAGAGAGTAAATTCTTAGCCATTTTCAGAATACTCTCGGACGAGGAATATGTAACCTATTCCACCCTTTCGAACTTATCTCTCCAATACCACCTCCTCCACCACCGACAGTCAGTATTACTACCCTAAGCAGCTGAGGAAACCCTCTCAATTATTGGCAGTGTTCTTCGGCATTGTAATCTCTCTCTACTGATATACACTTTCCGACCTCACCCCCTGGCCCCAGTACCCTGCCGCCTCCTCACAGAGATATACCTACCCTGATACACCCATCCCGCTCAATAGTGAACGCTTACAATTCACACTTCAGAGTTCGGGGTTCACACCTCAGGGAGGGAGAGGATTGGCAAAGCTGGGGTGGAGCCAACTTTACATTACTCGATACACAACTTCCAATACCTTTAATTATTTCACGAAAACAACAACTCTTGAGATTTTCAAGAAGCATAACCTAAGTCAGCTGTATAGGTACTCTCAATCATCAGTAACACTGTATTCGAGATAAAAACATGGAGAAAATCATGGAATAATTACCCAAAACCATTTGTTGCGGATCTCAGGAAGGTCGGAATGATGGACGGACGGTCTAGCCAACAATTTATATGACCCGAGGAGAAACAAATTATGGACTTCGAAATAATAAATACTAACTCAGGTGATGTTGTGCGGTCACCGTAGTAATATATCCATCAGTGTTAATTCACAAAACTATCAACAGAGGATGTGATAAATCTTTGAAGACTGTGGCTATTGTATGAGAACCAAGCTGTATGTGACGATACAAAATTGGATAAAAATAAAACTAAGGCAGTACAGAAACAAAACATTTCCTTACATCACCATCACTTGTGTTCTTGATATGAAGGTTTTCTTTGGTCGTGTTGTCAAAGGTGTGGAATGTTTTTGTTTTGTTTTTCATTACAACACGGAAGCTAATTTTATATCCTGGCCTTGCTGTAGGTAATTCAAAGCATAAGCGTTCACACAAGGAAATTACCAAGATCTAGTTAACGCTTAGTTGGTTCGTAGATGAAACAGTGTGGCAGTAGAGGAAACAGTGTGGCAGTAGATGAAACAGTGTGACAGTAGATGAAACAGTGTGGCAGAAGCTGAAACAGTGTGACAGTAGAGGAAACAGTGTGGCAGTAGATGAAACAGTGTGACAGTAGATGAAACAGTGTGACAGTAGATGAAACAGTGTGACAGTAGATGAAACAGTGTGACAGTAGATGAAACAGTGTGGCAGAAGCTGAAACAGTGTGGCAGTAGAGGAAACAATGTGGCAGTAGATGCAACAGTGTGGCAGTAGAGGAAACAATGTGGCAGTAGATACAACAGTGTGGCAGTAGCTGAAACGGTGTGGCAGTAGATGAAACAGTGTGGCAGTGGAGGAAACAGTGTGACAGTAGATGAAACAATGTGGCAGTAGATACAACAGTGTGGCAGTAGATAAAACAGTGTGACAGTAGAGGAAACAGTGTGACAGCAGATGAAACAGTGTGACAGTGGAGGAAACAGTGTGACAGTAGATGAAACAGTGTGGTAGTAGATAAAACAGTGTGGCAGTAGCTGAAACAGTGTGGTAGTAGATAAAACAGTGTGGCAGTAGATGAAACAGTGTGGTAGTAGCTGAAACAGTGTGGTAATAGATAAAACAGTGTGGCAGTAGCTGAAACAGTGTGGTAGTAGCTGAAACTTGGTGAGAAAGAGTTGAGACACGAGACAGAGTACAGTGAGGTAAGACAAAGCTTACTGCCAGCCTTAGAGGGCACGGGGTCAGGCTGATGCCCAGCATGGTATAGTTCTCCCACAGTATAATCTTCGGATACTAACTATATCCCCAATGACAAGCTTCAGTCACAAGATATTCATTAATACACTATGGCAGGCTTTAAACACAATGTGTTATGGATTATATTAAGTTATAGGCACGGTGAAACTAATAACATGTGAGATATAGCCCAGTATGGTAGGGTTCGGACATAGGATATGAGACAGTGTAACCTGCCTGGGCATCTGTTATAGCCCCCGTTGTGGCAGGCTTCAGACACAGCCACCCCCCCTCCCCCACCCCCGCCATAAAGCCACGCCGTAGACTGCTAATTATAAGGCGACTTTACTCACAGGTTTGGGCCCGGCATTGTGCCTTTCGCCTTTATTATAATTAAATAGTAAGTTTGCTTATTCAATTCTTTTGTTAATGTCGAGTCGACGGTCGCGGCCCGTTCGAGCAGATTCGAAATTATGCTGCTCCTCTATTGTTGCTGTGAGGACGATAATGGATGCCTGTTTAAATATATGTTGGGTGGTGGGAGAGGCCAGGGTGAAGAGGGGTTGTTGAGGGTTGTTGTAGTGGTACTTTGGTGGTGTTGTGCATTGTTACAACCTGCGAGATAAGGCTTGTCGGGCCCCTAGTGAGGCGGCAACAAGGTGTGTAAGTGTACTGTACGTCAACCACAACCTCTAGTGCCTCTCCAGTACATGGTGGTAGTGGCAATGATGACGTTGGTGATGGTGACGGTGGTGGTGGAAGTAGTGGTGGTAGTAGTGGTAATGGTGATGGAAGTAGTGATGGTAGTAGTGGTAATGGCGGTTAGGGTAGTGATGGTGACAGTGATGAGTGGTGTTGGTGATAGTGATGTATGTGGTGATGATGGATTTGGTGATGATGAGTAACTAGGTAATGGTAATAGTAATGATGATGGCGATATGTACTGTACATGTTCAATTGCGTTTTAAGGGACAGACGTCAAAAATTAATGATATAATACCAAGACTAATGAAGTCAAATAATTTACATATAGATTAAAAGTCTTTTATGCAGTTGAACGCTACTACCCTGGTTGACCTCTCCTTAGAAAACTATCTCTTGTCCCTTTATCACATCAACACGACAATTAGATTTAATATTATCAAAATTTAACAGGGAAGATAGAACAAAAATGCTACCTACACCTATTTATGCTGCTAATATCTTATGTAACTCAGAACATCAGTCATAATCCTTCCATACACAATACAATCTCACTCTTAAGCTTAAGCACTCTACACACTTTCTCACACAAATATATTTTTTTGTTTACCCATTAGCTCTCACGAACACACAAATTATACTCCAGTACTATTCTGCCTATGGACGCCTGTGTATTAGTTTCTTGTGACCCCTGCATTATTCATGTCTTGTTACTAAATATTTGCACCATGTAGGCATCTTGGGAACAGTTATCCACCACAATTATCATATTTATCAATCATATATTTTTTACCCCTAATTTCCCCGTTAATAAAAATAGAGGTTATCAACCTTTCCTCCCATATACGAGGACAACACGATAGGTAAAACAAACGACGAAGTGTCATCGATCACACCAAAGCACAAAAAATTGAAATACCTTATCTATTTACAGTATGTTGAAATACAGACTTGAAACTGAAGAACTAGATTACTATTCCTGCCTAACAAGGGACAGAAGAGATCACTAACAATCACAAACAGGCTGGACAGCACGGTGACAATTCTCCCTCTGATTACATAATAATGGTTGCCCCTCGTATAACGAGGATGGCTGGCCCAAGGGCCACCTAGGCGTGAATTTGTTAACTTTAAGGTGAAGAAGCTGTCGCCAACACCACACCCTAAGTTAACAAGTTGCATGACCCAGTGTCAAGGAATAGTCCGAGAAGACCGGACAACTCGCCAACTGTATTGGCTAACCAGTACCCCGGAATACGATCCGCAAATCGATTTACATCCAGGTTCCCAATTACTGCTGGGTAGACAGAAACAAATGGCGTATAGAAACTTGCCCATAGTTTCACCCTGCCCGGGGATCGAACACGGGTCCGCTCGCTTGCAAGGCAAGAATGCTGACCATTACACCCTATCGCTTGCAACAGAATAATGCCAGTCGGTCTAAGTCTCACATTTCCGTATTTCTTATCACTCCTCTCCTTAGATGTCTCACTCATAAACAAATTCCCTCATCTTCACTCTCCACTCTATCGATGTACTGATTGTCCTGAGGAACTGATTTCAAATTTACACAGCTTTCAACCTGAAAATGGATATTGTCGCCCACCCTGGTTATCCCAGAAAGTACTGCACGCACATTTAGAATACTTTGAGTTCACCAATGTTTTGGAGGACAATGATTCTGCAATTTTCACCTATGAAATTTCACTTTAGTCTTCAACAAAATCTTCTGTGTCACTTCCATAGTTTGTTCGTGACTTTACCGTACTGTTTTTTTCGTGTAAAATATTTCCCGGATTAATTGTATATACTTCCTAGCCAACTCCCTTGTATCTAAGTCTGTACACTAGCTCATTCATCTGTGTCTTCTTCACCAGTAGCACCTAACACATTACCTTGAAGCATTGTGGCCAAATAACAGTAGGAGTGGTGAATATCCTGCTGGGGAGGCATGTGAGGTGTTACTGCACCACACTGGAAATACTTAAAGGACAAAACTATTTTTTCCCTTTAATACACCAAGTGCCAAGCATATCACATAAAGTTATATTAAATAATATTTCTCCCATGAACTGCTGATAATTTTTCAGTCTCCCTAATCTTGCCAAACATTAGTGATCCACCAACATCGTTGTGTTTGTGGTAGTCTGCTGGTTTTGAATAGAAATAGCTGAAACATTACAAGGGATTACTTCAGCAATCCTAGAGCATTATAATATCAGGTGGTTTTCTCTTATACCGTCAAATCTACTGCTAACATATATCCCAGGGCCTCTTGCTCCTAACGTTTCCACGGCCACTGGACTCTTGAGTCATTGCGTGCTTAGACTCAACACAACTTTTCCAATTCTCGACATATCTCGTCACAGCACAGTCTCTATTTCGGGATTCAAAGTTGTCACGACAGTCCTAAAATTGCCTCACCTGTGTCTTCCATGCTGATATCAACTCATCAATACCAGTTGTTTCTTTAACTTAATGCTGGTGTTATCCACGCGCGAACGCACGCACGCACGCACGCACGCACGCACGCAAAATTTAACTCTAGAACACTTTTATGTGCAGTATATCAGGATATTAAATGAAATCTTAGCTTATACTCAAAGAAAGTAATCTAAAGTGAAGTATTTGACTATTGAGACGAGATATTTCACTAATGATGTGAAACATTTGACTATTGAAGTAAAGCATTTGACTAGTGATGCGAAATATTTGATTACTGAATGAAGTATTTGACAAGTCATGCGAAGTATTTGATAAGTGATGTGAAATATTTGATTAGTGAAGTGAAGAATTTGACTAATGAAGTGAAGTATTTGACTACTAAAGAGAAGCAGTTGACAACTAAATTACTAAAGAGAAGTATTTGACAACTAAAGAGAAGTATTTGACTACTAAAGAGAAGTATTTGAGCTCTAAAGAGAAGTATTTGACTACTAAAGAGAAGTATTTGAGCACTAAAGAGAAGTATTTGACTTCTAAATAACTAAAGAGAAGTATTTGACTACTAAAGAGAAGTATTTGACTACTAAATAACTAAAGAGAAGTATTTGACTACTAAAGAGAAGTAGTTGACAACTAAATTACTAAAGAGAAGTATTTGACTACTAAAGAGAAGTATTTGAGCACTAAAGAGAAGTATTTGACTTCTAAATAACTAAAGAGAAGTATTTGACTACTAAAGAGAAGTATTTGACTACTAAATAACTAAAGAGAAGTATTTGACTACTAAAGAGAAGTAGTTGACAACTAAATTACTAAAGAGAAGTATTTGACTACTAAAGAGAAGTATTTGAGCACTAAAGAGAAGTATTTGACTTCTAAATAACTAAAGAGAAGTATTTGACTACTAAAGAGAAGTATTTGAGCTCTAAAGAGAAGTATTTGACTACTAAAGAGAAGTATTTGACTAGTGAAGCGAAGTATTTGACTAGTGAAGCGAAGTATTTGACTAGTGAAGCAAAGTATTTGACTACTAAAGAGAGGTATTTGAGCACTAAAGAGAAGTATTAGACTACTAAAGAGAAGTATTTGAGCACTAAAGAGAAGTATTTGACTACTCAATTACTAAAGAGAAGTATTTGACTAGTGAAGCGAAGTATTTGACTACTAAAAAGAAGTATTTGACTACTAAAGAGAAGTATTTGAGCACTAAAGACAAGTATTTGACTACTAAATTACTAAAGAGAAGTATTTGACTAGTGAAGCGAAGTATTTCACTACTAAAAAGAAGTATTTGACTACTAAAGAGAAGTATTTGAGCACTAAAGAGAAGTATTTGAGCACTAAAGAGAAGTATTTGACTACTGAAGAGAAATATTTGAGCCCTAAAGAGAAGTAGTTGACAACTAAATTACTAAAGAGAAGTATTTGACTACTAAAGAGAAGTATTTGAGCATTAAAGAGAAGTATTTGACTACTAAAGAGAAGTATTTGAGCACTAAAGAGAAGTATTTGACTACTAAATAACTAAAGAGAAGTATTTGACTACTAAAGAGTAGTATTTGAGCACTACAGAGAAGTATTTGACTACTAAAGAGAAGTATTTGAGCACTAAAGAGAAGTATTTGACTAGTGAAGCGAAGTATTTGACAAGTGAAGCAAAGTATTTGACTACTAAAGAGAAGTATTTGAGCACTAAAGAGAAGTATTAGACTACTAAAGAGAAGTATTTGAGCACTAAAGAGAAGTATTTGACTACTAAGGAGAAGTATTGACTACTAAATTACTAAAGAGAAGTATTTGACGAGTGAAGCGAAGTATTTGACTACTAAAAAGAAGTATTTGACTACTAAAGAGAAGTATTTGAGCACTAAAGAGAAGTATTTGACTACTAAAGAGAAATATTTGAGCCCTAAAGAGAAGTATTTGACTACTAAATTACTCAAGAAAAGTATTTGACTAGTGAAGCGAAGTATTTGACTACTAAAAAGAAGTATTTGACTAGTGAAGCGAAGTATTTGACTACTAAAGAGAAGTATTTGACTACTAAAGAGAAGTATTTGTCTAGTGAAGAGAAGTATTTGACTACTAAATTACTAAAGAGAAGTATTTGACTAGTGAAGCGAAGTATTTCACTACTAAAAAGAAGTATTTGACTACTAAAGAGAAGTATTTGAGCACTAAAGACAAGTATTTGACTACTAAATTACTAAAGAGAAGTATTTGACTAGTGAAGCGAAGTATTTCACGACTAAAAAGAAGTATTTGACTACGAAAGAGAAGTATTTGAGCACTAAAGAGAAGTATTTGACTACTAAAGAGAAATATTTGAGCCCTAAAGAGAAGTATTTGATTACAAAATTACTAAAGAAAAGTATTTGACTAGTGAAGCGAAGTATTTGACTACTAAAGAGAAGTATTTGACTAGTGAAGCGAAGTATTTGACTACTAAAGAGAAGTATTTGACTACTAAAGAGAAGTATTTGACTAGTGAAGCGAAGTATTTGACTACTAAAGAGAAGTATTTGACTACTAAAGAGAAGTATTTGACTACTAAAGAGAAGTATTTGTCTAGTGAAGAGAAGTATTTGACTACTAAAGAGAAGTATTTAGCTACTAAAGAGAAGTATTTGACTACTAAAGAGAAGTATTTGACTAGTGAAGCGAATTATTTGTCTACTAAAGAGAAGTATTTGACTAGTGAAGTGAAGTTTTTGACTACTAAAGAGAAGTATTTGACTAGTGAAGCGAAGTATTTGTCTACTAAAGAGAAGTATTTGACTAGTGAAGCGAAGTATTTGTCTACTAAAGAGAAGTATTTGACTAGTGAAATGAAGTTTTTGACTATTAAAGAGAAGTATTTGACTAGTGAAGCGAAGTATTTGTCTACTGAAGAGAAGTATTTGACTAGTGAAATGAAGTTTTTGACTATTAAAGAGAAGTATTTGACTAGTGAAGCGAAGTATTTGTCTACTAAAGAGAAGTATTTGACTACTAAAGAGAAGTATTTGACTACTAAACTACTAAGGGGAAGTATTTGACTAGAGAAGTAAAGTGTGGTGCTGTAAGTTGTGAAATAAACCACGCACTCCTAAACTGTTAACTACACTTCCGACTAAACCTCAAAAGGGTGCCATAAATATCAACGGATATCCCACAGAAGCATTAGCCTCACCAGTAACTATCAATAAACTCTGGTACATGTCATATTATTATTATCTATTGTAATCTACTTTTAATGCTAAATATTATGGCATTGTGTTCACTTAAAGCATTTTAAATCAACATTATCCAAACATTAACTAAATTCCGATTAAAAATAAAGACACAACATCCAGGTCTTTGGATTGATATGGATATAAATAATAATGATATAGTAACTCCTACTTCAATGCATAAATTTCAGTTTCCCAGACTATCATTAATCGTTTAACCCATAAATGTTTACACGAGCCATAACTGATTTCTTCCACTAAGGTTACTGAAGATTCTTTAAGTCTTGTAATATAAATGAATTGGTTATATTATTTGATGATTTTATTTAATGACTTAGAACTATTGGTTATATTATAACTTAATGCTATTGTTCTGCACACACACACACACACACACACACACACACACACACACACACACACGCGCGCGCAAAGATAGATAAGGATAAACAGGAGTAACATATATGTAAGAAGACTGGACCAGGTGATCAAACGATAACAGAGATAAGGTAGAGATAACGAGGGGAACAGCAGGTAATGACCAGGTGTGTATTATTTATTACAAACATCTAGGATAATTATAACTCAGCATGACTATAATTATTGCAATGTTAATTAGCAAGCTTCGCACCAGGATATTTCTCTTAAGTTAATTGTCATGTAGAGACGAGGTACTCCATTACCTATTGGTTTATCACTTAAATAACTAATGGTACCTGCTGTATCTTGAGGCACGTGGGAGAGAGGGATGAGGGGAGGAGGGTGTGTAAAGGTAGTTGGGGAGGAGGAAGGTGGGAGGGGAGGGAAGAGTGTGAGGAGATAGATGGGGAGGAAGGAGGTGGGAGGGAGGGGTGTATGAGGAGTTAGATGGGGAGGAAGGAGGTGGGAGGGAAGGGTGTATGAGGAGTTAGATGGGGTAGAGGAGGGGTGGTTGGAGGAATGAGTGAAGGAAAATACAGAGAGGTGTCTAAAAGGAAGAGGAAGACATAGGCAAGATATAGATATGGGGAGGAGGGAGTGAAGAAGGAGGAGGAAGGAGTGAAGAAGGGGGAAGAGGGAGTGAAGAAGTGGGAAGAAGGTGTGAAGAAGGGGGAAGAGGGTGTGAAGGGAGTATAAGAAGGTGCTGCCATGGAAGATTAGGGAACGAGGGGGAAGAGGAGAGGGAGAAGTTTAGTTAACAGGTGGAAGAAAAGAAGATGGATAATAAGTAAGATAGGAGAGAGAGAGAGAGAGAGAGAGAGAGAGAGAGAGAGAGAGAGAGAGAGAGAGAGAATTAACAGGGAGTACGGGAGAGATAATTGACAGGGCCAGAGGATCAGAAATAAGTATATGGGGATGGGAAATAACGTGACCGACCTGTTATACTATAATGGTCATGTGACACCCTCCCCAACACCTCCTTTATGTACTGTACGTTTACTTAAGTGTACTTTAATATGTGTGCTTTCTCAGGTATACTTGTTATGTGTACGTTGTGTGTACTTTGTGTACATTACTATCACTCACTGAAACGAACAAGGGTGTACATTACAATACACTCACAGAAACTAACAAGGGTGTACATTACAATACACTCACAGAAACTAACAAGGGTGTACATTACAATACACTCACAGAAACTAACAAGGGTGTACATTACAATACACTCACAGAAACTAACAAGGGTGTACATTACAATATTCTCACATTTACCTACACTCGAGAAATCTCCCCAGGTTCGGCAAAATATAAACAGAAAGAGCCTTCAAGGTCACGCAAGGTCACGCGGTGAACAACTATCCCCCCACAAAACCCAGTAGGCCACGGGACGCTACGTGATCACACGGGTTATCTCAGAGAGCTGAGGCCACTTGTCAGTTATCTCTAAGCCAGTCCTCTCGTGTGCTGTAGAATGAAGGAACAAGATGGAAAAAAAAGAATGCGACAGAAAAGGGTGGAAGAAGAAAGAACAGATAAATATAAACTGGTGTCTATTGCAAGAGGATTATGCCACCGTATGTTGCAGTTGACTGACCAGGTCCTCTTGCATGAATATAACCAGGTGGTGTTGCAGGAATGTCAACAGTTGATATTACAGGAGTGTAAGCAGGTGGTGTTGCAGGAGTGCAAGCAGGTGGTGTTGCAGGAATGTGAACAGGTGGTGTTGCAGGAATGTGAACAGGTGGTGTTGCAGGAATGTGAACAGATGATGTCGCAGGAGTGTAAGCAGGTGGTGTTGCAGGAGTGTAGCAGGTGGTGTTGCAGGAGTGTAGCAGGTGGTGTTGCAGGAGTGTAAGCAGGTGGTGTTGCAGGAGTGTGAACAGGTGAAGTTGCAGGAGTGTAAGCAGGTGATGTTGCAGGAGTGTAAGCAGGTGATGTTGCAAGAATGTGGGTCGGGGGATGTTGCAGAAATGTGAGCAGGGGATGTTGCAGGAATGTGAGCAGGGGATGTTGCAGGAATGTGAGCAGGGGATGTTAGAATAGATCACATTCTTATGATGTGAAAGTCACTTCAGATGATAATGATGGTGGAAATATCTAGTGTAAACAAACAGTTGACAGTCACTAGGCGAGGCTTCTCTTAAACTAAGTCTGTGGTGATCCAGTAATGAAGTAAAGAAAGTTAAGCAGCTGATCTATAAAATTCTGATGCCTGAAAAGAAATAATCTAGAATGGAATATAATCTTACTTTGTAAAAATCGAAATCAGTTGTCACACGCTGAAGCCAGGAACGAACCAGAAGCCAAGACAATGTGTATAACATTGACACTAACATAACAATGTAGATCTTAGTAGCAAAACCAAAGAGGATTTGAGACGGAGAAATGGTGACCGAGCAGTTTATGTTGTGGTAGTAGAAAAACAGGTTAGCAGAAGCTCTCAAAGCGTGGGAAGCAGGAGTAGGAGCGGCAGCAGCGGTGGAGCGTGGCGGGGGGAGCCGGAGAGATAAGCGGTGATGGAGGACGTGCAGAGTCGCAACATGACCGCTGTCGGACCCCCGCTGCGACGCCTCCAGGATGCGACAGGAAGGCCTGGAACCGGCAGGGTGCGACATGGACTCTGAGGAGGATACGGGCTGATAATAGGAAGAATAGGAGGTAGAGGGTAGTAGGGAAGGCTTCTGTTATTTCCTTTGGAGTTTTACGAGTATTGCAAAAAAAAATAAAAATAAAATAAAAATAAAAAATCAATAAATAAATAAATATATATATATATATATATATATATATATATATATATATTATATATATATATATATATATATATATATATATATATATATATATATATATATATATATATATATATATAATGGAGGAACATATCCTCTACTGTCAAAAATGGGACAAATATAAAAAAATATTACAAAATAAAATAATTACTCACGAATAAAAACATAACTCCCCGAGGTTGTGCTTGCTTAGTTATTGGCAACGGTCTGTGAAAGGTAACGTGTTGTGCTTCCTTATCAGCCACCGTTTCAGCTTCGTGACCAAGAGCCCCTAATATATTCCTCTGCCCCGGGTGCCCGTATTTTTTGTGCCGCTCAGTAACCTTTTTTTTTTTTGTGGTGTTGTTTTTGTGTTCAATGCAACCTTCTCCATTATCTCCCCCTTTTTTCTAGCGCGGCTGTCTTACTCCATCACTTTTTTTGTTGTTGTTTGCTTCTCGCTTCCTGTATTGCTTTCTGAATTACTGCAACTTTATCTGTTGTTGTATCTCTGTGTAGTTCCTATGTGGCTGCTGTACCTTATTTATTTTCCTTCTCGTTGGTATCTGTTGGTGTTAGGTCAGTACATCTGTCTCTTGAACCTTCTCTTCGCTTTCTTACATTCTTTTTTTTATAGTAATGCCACCGTAAATCCTGTTGCTGTGATTCCTTATGTTTTTTTCTTGTTCTTTATTTAGTAATCTAGTTTTTTAAGTCATTATTGTTTTAATTGTTCTGTTAATTGTCTTTTTTTTTTTTACTTGACTTACCAGTACTGTCACTCTGCTGTGGTGGTGTCTGCTGTCACCGTCCTTTACCATAATCATCTCTCAGACACCTCCATCACTTGAGTCTCTGGCTGGGTTATATGAAGGTTACCAGGCATGCCTTTCACGGCTCTTTAGATAGTTTTATGCCCTTAGTCAGTAGTCACACATCTCACCTTACTGTTACTTTATGTTATATTATATAGCTCGTGACTACCTCCTACGTATCTCACTGCAGTCACCTACCCTTATACCCTGTCAAGAGTGTCCACCAGTCGGCCATTAGTCAATCACTTTACCATCTTAACCATCCTGCGTTACCTATATCTGGCCAGTGTCTGATCTGTTCTACTGAAGGTGGAAGTTTTTTTTCTTTTTCAACTCGGCTGATCTTGGTTATATGGTTCCGTGTGTTCAAGCAACAGCTAAACAAAAGTCAAGGTCACAGATGAAAGTCAAGATATCTTAGGTAGGAACTGAGTGTAGTGTTACTCCCAGTGTACCGACCAGCCTCTCACTGTCCAGCTCTCTTGTTATCCTGACAATGGTTCACAATTACTGTACCAGCAAACCTCCCAGTACGCCTTCTACTGCAACCTTTACCAGAGTACCTTCACAGAGTACTTGTCATACGCTAGGGTCACCTGCAGTTTAGTTTGTGTCAGTTACAAGCCTGTCATTGTTCCCTACCTCTCGACCATTGTTCCCTACCTGTCGACCATTGTTCCCTGCCTGTCGACCATTGTTCCCTACCTGTCGACCATTGTTCCCTACCTGTCGACCATTGTTCCCTACCTGTCGACCATTGTTCCCTACCTGTCGACCATTGTTCCCTACCTGTCGACCATTGTTCCCTACCTGTCGACCATTGTTCCCTACCTGTCGGTCATTATCCCCAATCAGCTTGTTAGCCAATATTATCTGCCTGAAAATGACATGTTAATTTCTGCTACATTCTTACCAGTGTGCTCAGCCATCATAAAATTTTCCCTTGTCACCTGCCAGTTTTTATTAACAGCCTGCCATTGTCGCCTATTACTGGTTCCTGTCAGGCTGTCAGTATAAGTTGTCAATATCAATTACTAGTGTTCACTGTTAGCATCTTTTGGTAGTGTCCCACAAGCCCGTCTAGCTGTCAGTCCTGTTGTCTCCAGTGTCAGTCCTGTTGTATCCACTGTCAGGCCTGTAGTATCTTCTGTCAGTCCTGTTGTATGTATCTCCTGTCAGTCCTGGTGTATCCACTGTCAGTCCTGTTGTCTCCAGTGTCAGTCCTGTTGTATCCACTGTCAGGCCTGTAGTATCTTCTGTCAGTCCTGTTGTATGTATCTCCTGTCAGTCCTGTTGTATCCACTGTCAGTCCTGTTGTATCCACTGTCAGTCCTGTTGTATCCACTGTCAGGCCTGTTGTATCTTCTGTCAGTCCTGTTGTATGTATCTCCTGTCAGTCCTGTTGTATCCACTGTCAGTCCTGTTGTATCTCCTGACAGTTTTGTTGTATCTTATTGTATCCACTGTCAGTCTTGTTGTAGCCACTGTCAGTCCTGTTGTATCCACTGTCAGGCCTGTTGTATCTCCTGTCAGTCCTGTTGTATCCACTGTCAGGCCTGCTGTATCTCCTGTCAGTCCTGTTGTATCTTATTGTATCCACTGTCAGTCCTGTTGTATCTTATTGTATCCACTGTCAGTCCCGTTGTATTCACTGTCAGTTCTGCTGTATCTCCTGTCAGTCCTGTTGTATCTTATTGTATCCACTGTCAGTCCCGTTGTATTCACTGTCAGTCCTGTTGTATCTCCTGTCAGTCCTGTTGTAGCTTATTGTATCCACTGTCAGTCCCGTTGTATTCACTGTCAGTCCTGTTGTATCTCCTGTCAGTCCTGTTGTATCTTATTGTATCCACTGTGAGTCCCGTTGTATTCACTGTCAGTCCTGTTGTATCTTATTATATCCAGTGTCAGTCCCGTTGTATTCACTGTCAGTCCTGTTGTATCTCCTGTCAGTCCTGTTGTATCTTATTGTATCCACTGTCAGTCCTGTTGTATCTTATTGTATCCACTGTCAGTCCCGTTGTATTCACTGTCAGTCCTGTTGTATCTCCTGTCAGTCCTGTTGTATCTTATTGTATCCACTGTCAGTCCCGTTGTATTCACTGTCAGTCCTGTTGTATCTCCTGTCAGTCCTGTTGTATCTTATTGTATCCACTGTCAGTCCCGTTGTATTCACTGTCAGTCCTGTTATATCTTATTGTATCCACTGTCAGTCCCGTTGTATTCACTGTCAGTCCTGTTGTATCTCCTGTCAGTCCTGTTGTATCTTATTGTATCCACTGTCAGTCCCGTTGTATTCACTGTCAGTCCTGTTGTATCTCCTGTCAGTCCTGTTGTATCTTATTGTATCCACTGTGAGTCCCGTTGTATTCACTGTCAGTCCTGTTGTATCTCCTGTCAGTCCTGTTGTATCTTATTGTATTCACTGTCAGTCCCGTTGTATTCACTGTCAGTCCTGTTGTATCTCCTGTCAGTCCTGTTGTATCTTATTGTATCCACTGTCAGTCCCGTTGTATTCACTGTCAGTCCTGTTGTATCTCCTGTCAGTCCTGTTGTATCTTATTGTATTCACTGTCAGTCCTGTTTTATCCTCTGTCAGTCCTCTTGTATCTTATTGTATCCACTGCCAGTCCTATTGTATCCTTTGTCAGTCCTGTTGTCTCTTATTGTATCCTCTGTCAATCCTATTGTATCCTCTGTCAGTCCTGTTATATCCACTGTCAGTTCCTGTTGTATCCACTGTCAGTCCTGTTGTTTCCTCTGTCAATCCTATTGTATCCTCTGTCAATCCAATTGTATCCTCTGTCAGTCCTGTTATATCCACTATCAGTCTTATTGTATCTTATTGTATCCTCTGTCAGTCCTGTTGTATATTTTTGTATCGACTGCCACTCCTGTTGTATCTTATTGTATCCTCTGCCAGTCTTGTTGTATATAATTGTATCCACTGCCAGTCCTGCTGTATCCCCCTGTCAGTCCTGCTGTATTCCGTGTCAGTCTGCTGGTTGGATTACAGTCCTGTCAAAGTCTTGTGTTAGTTTCTATTCCTGTCACTTAGTGTGTCAGCTGTCCTACCCAGCATGTACTATCGCCTACAAACTAGTCAGTGGTTCTGTCAACTTCTTATGGTCCACACTATCCCGATACTGTAGCTGTTAGTCTGTGTTACCGACCAGCCTGCCAGTCTATATGTGTCACCTGCAAGCCTGTTGGTCTGTAAGTGTCACCAGAAGCTCTGCCTGTTGCCCCTCCAGCATTAACTACAGTATATCCTGGATAGATACACTTTGCTGCGTGTGATTGTCCCATAAACAAAAATTTGAGAACGCCCAAAGTAATTTACTTTAAATTTATATCACACATAACTTGGCACCGCGTGGTGTGCTATGTCGCCTTGCATTGACTTTTGCCAAAGTTATATTCATTTTTTTTCCGAAGAACGTACTTTACATTATCCAGGCAACGTTACTGTAAGACAAGAGGACACACACGTTTTCTACACGTCCTGAGTCTGTATCCTGCTGTGAATAGGTCCTACGTAAGTACAGTACAGGACCACACTCATAGATACCCTCCCCTTGATGTCAATCGTCTCAAGACATAAGAGTTACAGATTAAATTTCTTGCAAGAATATTTACAAGGGATGTGCATTGCACTGTACTCACTACCACAGTTGCACCAAGAAGAACTCGTAAGCAGTAGGGACGGGGATGATGTACCTTCCGTGCCCAATTAAAGCTTCTTACCAGACATAATGTGACGACCTTACTTGTAGGGTAGACTGACGTAGTGTAACGTAGCAGTATGGCCCCTACTTGTACACTGTGGAGGACGAGGAGGAGGAAGATTAGAAGGAGATAGAAAATAAAGTTAAGGAAGAGGAAGAGGAGGTAGAAGAGGAGGTGGAGGAAGAGGAAGTCACTGTATATCTGTCCAACCTTCTACTGTACATTATGAAACAGGAGGGGGAGGAGGAGGAGAGGGAGGAGGGGGAGGAGGAGGTGTATCAGTCTTACCTCTACATGAGCCCTGGAGAAGGAAGCATGAATGTCAGCATACTGGTTTTTTTTTCATCTACAGACGACACGGTATTCTATAAGGATCAATTAATTTGTATATCAATGAGGAACATGTCTTAAGCCCCTGGTGTGCGGGGTCACCTCTGAGCATGAATAAAATTGTCTGGCGTAAGGTAAATTTTCATGGAGTGTTTTTGTGAAATACATCGAATTATAAAGTGTTCTTTATATACAGATATGTGAACGTATGTGAGCAATATGAGAGTTTGTTTCCTTATGACAAATGTAACTGAATGAAAATCTTTTTTTGCATCTACAGTCGATCAGTTTATAGCACAGTTTGGCAGCACCTGCTGGTATGTCCCACCTATAATGGAGCTCTTTGTCAGAGAGTATCCACCCAAATTTCATAAGATTTGGAAATACTGGCCTTGATACAGTGGACTGTCTCCTTACGTCTGTAGGAGACCCTCAAGGGTTCGTTCCTCTCTGGTAAAGAGGTGCACTTTGGCTCCCTGGACCTGCAACGTACATTGAATAAACGACACTTTTGTTAACAAAATAAGACTATGCGAAGCAATGTATGATGATATGAACTCTTATTAGCAGTAAGTGAATTTAGTAATTAAGAGTTACCTTAAAGACATTATGCAATTAAGTTATCCCATTACACATCGGACTACAAAATAAATCATTGTTCATTCACATTATTTAAGTCGCTGGTTCTGTCATGCATCAAGACGTCAAGCCTTCAGTCACCTTGATGTAGTGATATGAACATCCCACAACCCCTCAAACAGCCGGAGATCAGAATACATTCCTCGGGATGAAGGCTAAAAAAAAAATGTGTTAGTGAATCCCAGACGAGCGTCCACGATGGCATCAGTGACCCGCGGTGGGACTCTGATCAGATCTTGCTGGTCATAACATAACCCAAAGTTGAATTATTAAGTTTACTTTCTCACCCCTTTGTGGAATGATAGTTGAAAATTAGATCACAATTGAGCGGGTCATCAATCACTCACTGAGTTAAACCAAGATAATCCAAGATAACCACCGGATTATAAACATAAAATAAATTGAATATCAAATTCTTACACCAATATCCGGCAGCCTCCAGGACGTTCACAATGTGTCCGTCGTCTCACAGAATTTATTGGAATTCAGTTTCATGTTCGGTGTACGAGACAAAACCATTCTGGTACCTGAGTCGTCATCATTGTCACAGTTATCTTCCCTCAAACTTGATGTGCGTTTGTTCTGCACCACTACGTCCATTCCAGGCCTGACTTATGCTTGTTCACCATCAAGGACATACATTCCAAATTTGATTTACGTTTACTTGAACAACAAAGAAGCTTGCTACTTGTCTCTTAAGGAACGGGGAATCTACCGATCATCGGAAAATTTGTCAGGAAGATGGCTACTAATGGTGTTCTGTTAATTAACTAACATTGTTGACTTACGTTTCACTATTCAGATCCTTTGTTGTTCTGAAGTAACTAGTTTTCTTTCCCACTATCGAAAGGCAGAAGAAAACGGGAATGGTTACTGATCACTGTTGAATATTTGGTGCCAGGTTCTCTGTATACCATCCGTATCTTCTGGAAAATATACGAGCAGTGAGTTTGTCCAGGGTGTATGACCCTATCGCCGGGGCCCTGTCTATATCACTGTTTTAAGCCGCCCTTTGAAACTTTATTTATTGTTTATGTTTTTGCGTCAGAGTTGGTACAAAATACATGACCGTGGGAGACAACTTTTAACCCCCCCCCCCCCTTGAGTACAATGACAACCCCTTGAGTACAATAACAACCCCTTGAGTACGATGATAACCTCTTGAGTACAATGAGTTTACCCCTTGAGTAAGATGACAACTTCTTGAGTACGATGATTTTACCCCTTGAGCATGATGATAACTTAAGAGGTTGTCATCGTACTCAAGGGGTAAAATCATAGCACTCATAGGTTTTTAAGGATTAGTGAAACATGAAGAGAATGTCGAAGTTGAAACACACATGGTTAAGGAAGATGTGTCGCCGTCGCTTGTCTCCTGTTTTTGTCATCCAAGTTCACCGATCCTATTGAGTTTGTTACCATCTATTGTATATATTCTGGTGTTGACGAGCGGGAGACCTGGAGATAAGCGAGAGAAGAATGGGAAAGACACAACTGACGTTATTATTAGTGGTGTGTGGGGGGTGGGAGTGTGTGGGGGGTGGGAGTGTGTGGGTGTGGGGGATGCAGGTGTGAGAGTGTGTGGGGGTGTATGTCCTTATAAACATATTCCTGTGCGTGTTGTGTTGCTCGTTTATAAAGTTATCCAAAATGTGAAGAAGCAATTACAGTAATACATAAATTCTTATTGGTTACTTGGAATAATTTTAAAGTGAGTTATGTTCAACGTGGACAGCGAGATTAACCATAATATGAAACTACAAGAGATTAAGTTTTAGTGTCGTTGATTTAAAAATGAACACTTGGAATAGTTTAAGATTCTGTATCATTATTTTGTTGGGTTGTAGGTGACGAAGACAGCGAGAGAAGACCGAGCACTTCCCTACTACAGGTAACAGTTGGTCACACTACTGTTCCTGATTTCATAAAAGTAGATATTTTATTTTATTTATATTTCTTTGTCCAAGAGTTACGGTCACTTAGCTACCCGGCACATCCTGTCACCTGAACACACAGCTAACTGGTCACTAATTAACCGGCCACACGTTTAACCATCCATACAGTCAAGTGGCCTGCATGTCAACCAGTCGCCCATTCAACCAGCCATCAAGTAAGCCAGCCACTCAGTCTTTTCAGTCAAACGGCCACTTAGTCAACTAGCCACCCAGTCACTCAACCACCTAATCACCCGACCATACGTTTTCCCTTTACTCCAGTCACCCAACAACTCAGCCATCTGACCACCCAGCCACCCGACAACCAATCATCCAACTACGCAAACACCTGGCCACCCTGACACCTGGCCACCCTGACACCTGGCCACCCTGACACCTGGTTAACCTGACACCTGGAGAACCTTCACCATGACTAACAGGAAATAGATGATTGGCAGTAATATGTTAAATTACTATGTGTGATATATCAGTATATCTTAAATTGTGTGACACTCAACCAAAACATCATTGTGTATAATAATCTATATAAATTCTATGTATTCCAGTGCATAACTATTTACCTGATGCGTATTGATACTTACCCTTTTTCATTGTATTAACTTAAGCTGATTGTATGTCTATTTTCCTTACTAATTACAATTACTAAACCCGCTGTGACATGTTATATAAGGAACGGCATTAGTGTAGTCAGTTTGGTAATCTGTGAGAGCGACTACATGTGCTGTGTCTTGGTGTTGTAGAATATTACCTCGAGCTCTACTGTTCAGTCAGTATAACAGAGAACATAATAACGTTACAGTGGAAAAATTAAAACCCTTAGACATAATGCATTCATCTTAACAGGGGTGTTAACCTTTGTGGTAACTGAGTCATATATAACATTGAGTAACGATAAGACCACAATGTCCAAAGAAGCGGGAGTAAGAGAAAGTCGGGAGGGAAGAGACCAGAGCTCACCTGTCCTTAACACCTGAAGCACGTACTCATCTGCTTCTTCATGTTATTGAGACTGACTCAGCTGGATAGATCAAACTTGTAATACATTATACATAATCCATATGGTGAATTTCAATGATACAATTCAAAACAGATATTTTACCTTATACGTGATAACAAGGAGAGACACAAGAATCTCCAGTAATTTATCCGGAGTGTTTCCAGACACACTCGGGTAGAAGCTACAAAAACACTCGATAAACATACCAAATAATCCATCAACTACACCACTTTGTTTTTATTTCACTCGGTGTTGGAGCAGTTAAGTAAATCTGGAAAATCTGCCACCACTTCACCTTGAGCGCACGACTCGTTATTAAACTCGTTTGTGTTTACTTGAGTCAAAACCTGATATGAATTTACCAATAGATTATGGTTGGTACATTGGCTCGTCTGCAGAGATCCCTGAACTCACCACGTGTGGCTGTTGTCTAGCCTTAATTGACAAGACAGACAATGAATCCACCTGAAATCACACCTGCAATACACAGGTGCCTACAGGTGTGGGGACGGGTGTCCTTACCCCACGAGTGTTGGTGACCTCAGTAACTATGATACCTTAAGTAACATGATGCAAACAACAGTAACTAAAATAATAAAATGTTGAAACACAGTTGGATGTATATTCACTTTACACAATCTAAAACGTCCTAAACTATTTCATAATCCTCAGTTTCAGGTTATCACACTTATATACTTATCACACATGATATTTTATTAATGGGTCTTATAATTTTAAATACATGTATGCAAATATGTCATTATATATAAAGCCAATTAACTGCCGTAAGTTGATACGTTGCAATAGTTTTGAACATTTACCACTTAAGAAGATTAAGTCTTAAGATAACATCTGGCTGTACTTACAGTATTTTTTTTTTCTTCTCTTAGTCATTAGAGGAACAATAGCCGTGATTTGAATAGACAGTATATACATCACGCGTGTTAATGAATAGAATGTATCAGAATAAATTTTCATACTGACTAAGTAACTACTATAATTAAATACCGGATACATCTCTCAGTACGTCAGAGTGAAGAAATAAAAACAAAGTTTGTTTAAATTACACATTATGTTATAGAAAATGTATGTTTGGCTTGGGTGCTGTACACCATAAACTGTGATTATATATTCAACATGGTTACTTAGCATATTTCACCAATCCTATATTTTATGTTAAAAGTCATGGTTGTTGTTTTTGTCGCGGGGGTTGGGTGTTGGAGGGGGGGAGGGGTGGGAGATTACTGACATGGGCTCCAGAGGATCCCAGACCAACAACAAGTCATTCCTGAAGAAGTAACTCTACAGGTTGAGAGAAAGATTTGTTTCTGTCTTCTAATGTGACAATGTATGACTATTAGTCATAATAATATCATGACTAATACAACCTACACCAGGACCTTAAAGTAGCGTATAGGGAAGCTGTCCAATCAGCAGAGAGGTAGAGAGTAATCCCTGAACACAAATGAAGCTAATTTGTATCTGCTGAAGCCTCCCTGTTTTCTCGTGGGAGCTTCCTGAGGCAGTAGCTGCATCCATTGATCTAGCTGGTGGACACACTTCTTTTTCCTCTACCTCTTCTCATTTTCTCTCGTCTGCACGACCTTAACAGAGCACACTAATAGAAATAACTCACTGAAGTTAATATTCATTCCCAACCACCCAACACTGACAATAGCTCTAACTTATATCCTAACTATTTTAATCTTCAGTCACCATGTCCTCATATTATGATTCTTATAGTAACAGGTTAACGATATTAATCTCAATTTAATCTTACTGCAAATTCACTCAAAAAACTATCTATACAAAATTATGTTGAAAAATACGACACAACGGACGAAGGATTTTGACAATCCTACCGAGACCACAGGAGTTGCAGTGTCCATTATGAAATTCATCGACCCCACAAGTAGAGATATTTTTTGGAGTGACTATACACGCTTCCCTTCTTCCGTCATGGAGGTGGTTGTCGTGCTTCATCCGTGCTGATCTCCTCCGCTCATGACAGGCAAACCCTAAGTCTTCTGACGGTGGTTTAATAGGATTGAATTTTTCATTTTCCAAGAATTTACTTTTACCTGTCATCTGTCGCTTCTTAACCATGCTGGTGTTACACTTTTTGTCTTCTTAAAGTCTAAAGCTGAGATTATCCTTAACTCCAATTGTTTTGCTGAAATCATCATCCTTAATGACTTCAATGTATACAATAATCCCTGGCTCAAGTCACCTAACCTTCTCCCAGTCACCCGACAACCGAGCTATCCTACCCGATCACCTGGCATTCCGGTTCTGTAACCAGTTACCCTACCACACATTTATATAATCACAAAGTCACCGGTATAATCAATCACTCGACTTACAATCATCCTAACCACCCAGTCAGCCAAGCACCAGGTCATCTGTTCGTCTAGTCACCCAATCATTCAGTTATCCAGTTGGATGACTGGATGGCCGGGGACTGGCCGGGGTCGATAGTTTATTTCCTGAGTTCTCAGTCCCTCCTCACTCTTACTAGCATAAATTCAGAGCCATTATTAGCGATCAATATATAGGCCTAAACCACGAGTTTTAATATCTTCCTTAAATACTGTCTGTTGCGTCCTCACTTTCCTGACGGCGTGAGTGTGTCAATGGTTGCTTCACTACCTGGGTGTGTCAATGGTTGCTTCACTACCTGGGTGTGTGAATGATTGCTTCACTACCTGGGAATAATAGTGTTTTATATAAAGGACAGATCAGGTGTGTGTAGAGCCCCTGTAGGTGTTGGCTGCACCACCCAGGTGTCTCCGGTACACGAGGTTGTGTATATAATCCAGGGACTCTGGACATATCCTCGTTAAGTCCTAACGTAATACAGTTTCCTCCTCACTGAGTACCGACAAAGCTTTAAAGACCTAAGTGAAAGCAACCATTCCTTATCTACCCGAGCAAACCTAAAGAGGTGAATGAAGTATTGAAGAAACAAAAAACTACAATAATATAAATTTAAATATAGGTAGTTGTTAATATATTTAATTACCAATCGAACAAGATACCATCCTCAGGTTTTTAGGGTTGCCGACCATAGCTAGCAACTCAAGACTTTCTCAGACTGTCCTCACTAACTCTCCCAAATTGTTCATGTCTCCTGGGACACGGCTTTTAATTTCATTCATATATCCTAGTCTCTACCTTCCCCTGGCTCTCCTCCCCTTAATTTTATCCATTAATATCTCTACCATTATCCCCTCATACCTAATTATAAGACCAACGCATCTCATTTTTCTTGGTATGCGACTCTCGAGTATTTATCTCGTTGTACCAGTCCGTCTTATAACTTCTAAGGCCCTTAACCTTCTAGATTCTGCATCAGCTAAGAACGTCGACGCTTCTGACCCATACAATAGTACTAACCGTATATGACAATATTCTGCAGCATTTTTATTTTTGCAGCACTGAACAGGAAAAAATAGAAACGTTATGAATACGATACAGGGTGAGGTAAAAGTCATTATAGTCTCACCATGTGCCATAGTGCTTATGACTACACATTCTTTCACCATTTCACCACAAACAAAACAATCAATGTTATTTTTTCTTGGTTTGTCTTATCCATGTAGACCGAGCACCTGCAAGCTTCCAAGGAACCCACTATCCGGCAATATTACAAGGTTGACTGATATAGTTTGCGTGGATTTTTCTCCCATCTCACCAAAATTTCAACACAGATCATTCACTTCTGTTGGCAACCTTTCATAGACTTCTCAACTTTGAATGACATCTGAATCACCTATTTGGTTCAACTTTTCTTACCAGAGGATAAATGAAGAGCTACAAGCTTCATGGAGACAGAGAACGTGTCACTGGAATAAATTTACAGTATAGAGCCAATTGCTCCTCATAATCACACTAAAAATACCATTACTAACTCAAGACAATATTTACTCCAGACCAAATTGTAAGATTTTTCTCTGAATCCACATAGTGTATGTTTCTTACGTCATTAGTCAAGTCGTTTTACACCATCTTCCTTAAACCTCACTAAGTTACTCTCAGTCGTTCTTGTCTCATAACAGCCACTGCACCCAAACTTCAACCCTTGATCGTGGTAGTACAGTACAGTCTCCCCTTCCCTCTCCACCCCCAGTACCTGCACCGGATTTTTCTCATACCCTACAACAACCTAACTCTTACGCCCGTCAAATTTATTTCAGTCTCTCTCTAGTCTTGAACTAAACAAGGCTCCAGGACCTGCTCGTATCCCAATTCTTACCCTCAGAAAATGTGTACCTGATCTTGCTCCTGTTCCTCTAACCTATTTACCTTAATTATCATTTACTCTAAAGGAATGTGGTTGTCGTGTGGGTTGTGCTCGCCTCCTGTCCGATGGGTGGCTGGTTCGTACCCGGAGGACCTTCACCCAACCCAGCTGTGAATGAGTACATAACTTTACCGATGGGGAAGTGAAGGCGGCCGAGTGCAGTGACGTTCACTCTGCTTAGTCCCAAACGAAAAATCTTTCACTATTTACTCCAAAGTCACGGTATTCTGTCGTGAGTAAACAACTACTCAAAAACTGATGAATCTTGCTTTTTACTCGCAAAATTTCGAAAACGGTTGAAAACTCTGGCATTAGACGCTCGGCACAAAGGTTCGTCCTACATTACTTGTGAAATATCTCAGTGTATCGTTGAAGTACTGTAACTGCATTGGGTATCTATCTGAAGTTCATAGTTCGATGGGACAAAAATACCAATACAGAATCTTACACTATTTTGCAAGTAAGATTATTTCCATTTCTCATTAACATATAGCAGGATCTCCTTCTATGTTAATATTCTTGATTTTACCATAACTAATAACATCCATTAGAGTTATCACATTTCAGACACTATAAAAAATGCACCCAGAAGACTTTGTGTACTTTTTGGGGGTTCAACTATACTTTTGTACAACGTTTTACCATTTTCAGCAGCCATATCCGCCCTCGCACATAAATATAATTTATCTCATATACGACCTATCACTTAACCTCTCTGTACGTCTTCTTCAGATCAAATAATCCCTCTTCAATCTTGTTTTTTTTTTCCAATAGCCTTTTCGGTGGTCAATCTGCTAAAGACATGCAATACATCATCCTTTCAATCCTAGTCACAGGTTGTCATATGGTGTCATGTCAACCCTGATCTGGCATGTTACCCAAAGTCGAACGTCATTTCAATTCGCCTCCTTCATTCCTAGCATTCCTCGTTTCTGGATCTTCTTCCCTCTCACATTTTTCCAACCACCTACAGGCTTTACAATTATCTAAATGCAGAGGAATCACCTATTGCTTGTTTTGAACTATGTTATGATTTATTATCTAACTTCCCTCATTGTGTACTAAGTAAACCTATGGCTTTAATATACAGTTGATGTTTTCTCGTGTCAGTCATGTTACTATGCAGAGACCACACTATAATGTTTACCTTCTCTTGCCCGTCATATATTAAAAAACAAAACAAAAAACTTACCCCTACAACCTGAAAATTCTGTTTAATATCTTACTAGTCCAACATAATTCCATTTGTCTTTAAAGTGTGGCCTCCCCAAAATCATTTCTATGTTTTATTCTATTTATAGTTTTTCTTACATTAGTCTGACATCACACAATCGTTTCTTGTTCTGTCCTGATGAGCTATGTCAAGTATATACAGTACTAGATAGGAATTAATGCAGTGTAGTGATAATTCTTTATATTTTTTTCAATGCATTGTGGTATATATATTGCCGCTGTATGAAGTGTTCTACTAAGGTCCTTTTGCTACATGGCCCATTTTTCCAACCTAACCTAACCTAACCTAGTCCTGAGTGTCCATCTCTCTCACCTCTAGTGTATCTCTCACCCATCTCTCTCACCACTAGTGTATCTGTCACCCATCTCTCTCACCACTAGTGTATCTGTCACCCATCTCTCTCACCACTAGTGTATCTGTCGCCCATCTCTCTCACCTCTAGTGTATCTCTCACCCATCTCTCTCACCACTAGTGTATCTCTCACCCATCTCTCTCACCACTAGTGTATCTCTCACCCATCTCTCTCACCACTAGTGTATCTGTCACCCATCTCTCTCACCTCTAGTGTATCTGTCACCCATCTCTCTCACCTCTAGTGTATCTGTCACCCATCTCTCTCACCTCTAGTGTATCTCTCACCCATCTCTCTCACCTCTAGTGTATCTCTCACCCATCTCTCTCACCTCTAGTGTATCTCTCACCCATCTCTCTCACCTCTAGTGTATCTCTCACCCATCTCTCTCACCTCTAGTGTATCTCTCACCCATCTCTCTCACCTCTAGTGTATCTCTCACCCATCTCTCTCACCTCTAGTGTATCTCTCACCCATCTCTCTCACCTCTAGTGTATCAGTCACCCATCTCTCTCACCTCTTGTGTATCTCTTCCCCTCTTCCTCCTACCATCCACCTATAAATTATCAGCTCTTCTTACCAACCCTTCACCTCCCACTCACTCAGTTTGTGTAACACCTAATCGGACCGTCACCCTTCCCTCCCCCGACCGACACTTTCTTTACTTCCACATCTCTCGTTTTTTGTTTTTCTTTTCCTGTGCTTCCTATTTACCTCACATAATACTATCATTCTTGTTGCCTATAAGTTGGTCCTTCCTTTCGTATTTATAATCCGTGTTACATACACATATATGCAAATAAATCATTGCAGGTGCGCGTGATCCATGTATATGCTGATAACCACAAGGAAACAAGAAAACACGAAGTTCCCAAGCGCTTCACAAGACAGCGCTTGGGAACTTCGTGTTTTCTTGTTTCTTTGTGGTTATCACCTTATATATATATATATATATATATATATATATATATATATATATATATATATATATATATATATATCTATATATATATATATCTATATATATATATATATATATATATATATATATATATATATATATATATATATATATATATAATTTATTCATGTACCTAAACCAAAACCTCGCGATTGTATTTACAGCTGGGTGATATCTCAGACCATTTTGCGAAAAATTTGCATCATCTTCTTGTGCTTACAAACTGTTGCTTATTCATGAGAATTCATCACAGTCGGCTGAATTATAGTGTATGGGATAGGTGGAGAAGGTTGGTGAGGGCGGCCGTGGTGTGTGGTGGGCACGCCTACCCCGCCCCCACCCCCACTTCCCTAACCCAGCATCCATTACCTCCTCCCCGTCACTGCTACATCACTTTTACCTTTTACCCCAGCTCACTTACCTTTACCTGTAACTTTTAATTACCTGCCAGGCTACAGAGAGCCCCCCCCCCCCCTTTCTATCCCGAATACGTCTCTTTTCGTTTTGACCATCTTTGTTTTAATTCAACTTGTCCTCCTGTACGAGCTCTACATGGGACCTTATATACATCTAATTTACCTTCCTCAGTCGTTCCTAACAGTGATGTGTCACCTTCCTTATATTCAAACTCATATGGATACTTCTTCATAACCTGGCAATGAACTGAGCCTCCCTACCTTACCTCGCCCTTTTATGACCGTGTCTTACCTACTCCATTTCTTCCCGTGAGTCAATCTCTTTCTTCCCACTTTTTACCTTTGTCTGCTTACCTTACTGCTACCTGAGTTTTGTCTTCATAATAGTTTGACTTTTTACAGAGACAAGCGTTCTATCCTGGCTAAAATATCTTTCCGCCACGTGGGATTTTTTTTCACCGAGATTCATCGTCAGATAATGGAGGCGGCACCGCGAAGGAGTTAATCATCTGTGTTGAATAATCTAAGAACCATAAAAATTATACAATAATTTTCTATCAATATTTTAGTTTTAATTGGGTCAGCGATTTTTATATCGGAACATGATCTTGTCACCTTCAGGAGGAGTAATCTTGTTAAATATGAAGATCCTAGCTCTTATAGTTCTTCCTATACAACGCTGACAACCACACACACACACACACACACACACACTACAAATATACATACTCAGACCCGTTCCCACGTAATCATACACATATGCAAATGTGTATGACCTCCAACAAACACACGTCATATTCACTCACAAACACTCTCACAAAATATAAACAAGCGCAGTTTATTCTCTCAAGACATGTTTACCTGCAGGGGACGATAGTTTTGTTTGTTTGCTTGTTTTTAATTTTATTGTTGCTTAGAGGTGTGTGTGTGTGTGTGTGCGTGTGTGTGTGTGTGTGTGTGTTTAATGCTCAATATTGTGATGGTTACCATTGTGAGTCAACCTCATTCTTAACCTTTTGTTGTGGGTTACCTTCAACTCTTCAATAACAAGTAAACAAACCTTCCCATGTCATATATCTTGTGTGTATATATGTTCATCATTATTTAATATCAGGTAAAACAATTAATAACAAGACATAAACAGAGGTAAGGCAAGATCTTTACCCTTCCTTACCTTCATGTGCGGGCGAGTCTTACTTTACCTTACCCACCCACCATCCTACTTTACCTCAGCTGCCGCTTACCTTGCTCCCTCCCCTAATTTAACTCATATACTCCTCCCCAGCCAAGACCCCTCTCAGCTTGTGGGCGTTATAGTATCTTAGTGGGCGGACCAGAACGCCCACTCCATTGCATATTCAACAGGCATGGATCGCTGCAGCACCGCCAATGTCGAGAGCCAGTGACCATCATCTGAAGTATTCTTCTTCTTAAAACTTGATAAGTAAGCATAAACTATAATTAATGAATAAAACTTATCATTAAAACAAAATTTCATTGAGGTTTAAGATCTAAATGAAGGATGGACAGAGTTAAAAGCACGATATTTATATATGTAAATCAATTTTTTCCTCGGGCATTACAAGGTGGGTGAGTTGGTAGGTATGTGGCGTGCGGGCAGGGCTGAGGGCTCGCCCGTACTGCTGCTGTCCGATGGCGTTGTTACGACGATGTGAACTGCTTGTTAACTCTCTGGTGGAATGCTGCCTCCTTTTGTGGCTGGCCTGCTGCTTCAGTTTGGGTTTGTTTGTAGTGGAAATGTCGGGAATGTTGGCCTGTCAGAGACGCCATGTTGGTGGCTGTGTTGGAGAAAAAATGTTGAGGTCAAGGTCTGTCTGTTGGTCGGTTTGATTTTTATGTTAATTAACATATCTCGTGTATGTTGAACAACTCCTTTGGCTGTTGCTTCTTTGTCACTGTTGAACATGTATGTTCTCTCCATGATTGTGTACCCCCTTGCCTTATCGTACACGAAGTGGATAAAGTGTGTGCGCCAAACTTTATACAATATAGATGAAACAATTTAGAAAAAAGTTAAAAGCTAAGAGAAAAAAAGCAAATTAGTTTCTCGGAGTACTCAGATAATTGTTGTTCTTTCTGTTCTTACTGAATCTTATGTCAATTTTAAATAAAATCTCATAACAGAGGTATCTAAACCTCACACACACACACACACACACACACACACACACACACCACAAGTGACAATTGAAATAAAAATATATTTACCTGGTGAAATAATAACAAAGTATATAATAATTTACATATTATTTTATATTTAATTTAGCATTAATGACAGGTAACGAATGTGCCCGAATTAATTGAGGGATGGTAACCATGAGGCTCCAAACGACACAATTTATATGGTTCCTTAATAGGGGGTGCAGTGGTCGAGTGGATACATGGCTCACCTCCTGTCCTTACGCTTGCTGGTTCGTGGGCAAAGTGATGGTATAGGAGTGCAGCGCCAACCTTACTGCCTCTTTTCGTGCAGACGTATGACGTGACTTAGTTAAACGTGTGTTGTATCCGCTCTGCCTCTAACGAACTGACAGGCCTACGGGGCCCATTTTCTTATGACTGCCTCCAGCTGCAGTAAGTGAACCGGGTTATTTTCACGACGTCTTCCTTTTGAAAGAGAGAGGTAAAAACAGTTTGACTCCCGCCCCACCATTGCCAACACTACTCCGAGGAAAGGAAAGATACGAGTCTAAAAAAAAAAAATCCTGAAAGCTGGAAACCCTAATGGAGGCCACAATAAGAATGAAACAGGATTGGAGTGAAAATATCCTGAGAGGAATTGACCGGCTGAGGGATGAGACATGGAAGGAAGGAAGGAAGGAAGGCAGGTAGGCAGGCAGGCAGGCAGGCAGGCAGGCAGGCTATGATGGAATAAAGGAAGACGACGACAAAACCCACACTTTTAATTAACGGATAACAAATATATTGACAAAGCTTGGAGTACAGTTTGCCTATTTTGAGTAATTCAGTCAGGTCTTGACACTGAGGGTGCTATCACTTCTCACTGCCACGCAGGACAGAGGTTCATACACAAAGAAATAGATCATATTCATTAACAGTATATATACATTACAGTAGGTCAGAGTCATGTGGGTGATATCACTGTTCAATGCCACGTAAGACAGAGGTTCATATACATTAGAAGTCATATTCTAATTGAAGACTAATCAGTGTAGGCGAGCAAATTTTGGATAAACAGCAAAAATGTCCTCAAGCACTCCTGATTCAATGTAATAATTACCAAGTTCATGAAGCAATAAGCCAGGTGGCCTGAAGTCTTTGACAGTGTCACATTCAATAATATAGTGTTCAAGTGTATGCTTTAAAGGTTTATCACAAAGTTTACATGCTGAGTGTTCCGGTATGGGTGCAGCATCACTAACTTGCCAGATGTGTTTGTATTCTAGCCTAATTCTGGCCACGACTACATCACATTGTCTGGTTCTGTCCTTATGCTGGTCATACCGGTACTTCTTGTCACGAAATTTGTCATATTTACTGATGCTACAACTACCAGGTTTCTTTGCATCTTGACTTGAATGTTTTTAAGTACAGCATTGGACAGGCCAAGGTTACGGTCAACATTTTCTTTCTTACATGCCTCATTAGCGAGTCTATCAGCACGGTCATGATATTTAATTCCAACGTGGGACAGATCCACACAAATTCAATACGAAAGTTGTTCTCATTATCAGTTACCACATTTCTTTTAATATCACAAACAACTTTAGACATAGAACCTGACGGACTGTTCATTGATTTCAAAGCACTTTGAGAGCCAGAAAATATCACCCCACCTCCATTTTCTTTAAGGTAGTTTGTAGCCAAGTAGATTCCCATTAGTTTAGTGTGTGTTATGCTGACCCAGTTGTTCAGCCCTTGCATATTTGACACTATCATCTCCTTTTCTTTATTTTTTACAAATGCACAACCTGTTCTACCTGTTTTTGTCTGCACAAAACCACCAGTAAAAGCATAACATTCACTTGATTTAATACTCTCTATGTGACTGTTAATAGTGTCTAGTACCAATCCCTAAAGCTAACTCTCCAAACTTCAGGCCCATTTCACTTACATCCTGTATGTGTAAAGTCCTTGAAAGAGTTGTTCTCAACTGTCATGTCTCAAGTCAAAGACAAACTGGCCCCTAATCTGTATGGGTTCATGCCTGGGCACAGCACACAGACATGCTTTGTAAAATATCTTGTTCACTCAAAATATAAGACACAAACAGCCTTCACAGACCATAAATAAGCCTTAAAGAGAGATATACTTGAGCAACTAGCTAATTTTGGCATCCAAGGGAACCTCCTGACATGGATAAGGGGTCATCCTTCCAACAGGTATGCTAGTGTTCTGTTTAGGGGAGTCAATGGTACCAGAATGAGAGCATTTGAGCTTGGCACGCCTCAAGGAGGAGTGTTAAGTCCTATGCTCTTTAATATACTGATACACAAGCTCATTGCTGACATTCCAGTTCAGTCGAACGAGGCTGTAATATGTTATGCTGATGATATCTGCATTATGACACAGACCAAGCTCAGGCTCCAAGCCTTGCTGGATGTATTTGCTCGGAGGACTGGGGAATGTGGTCTCATAATATCTGTTGACAAGACGAGGGTCCTCAATCCTCGTCCTGCTCACCCTCTGCCTCTTAACTTTAACAGTAACAGCATGCCCTTGGAACTGTGTAGCTCTTATAGATATATTGGAGTTAATGTGAATGATGCAAACTTCGTCGGCAACCTTCGTGCCAAACAATTGCAGCTCATTAAACCTCTCAGAATCCTTGTTGGCAAGGGCTATGGAATTAACGTCACCTATGCTCGTACTTTTTATCTTCTCTTCATTCGATCTGCATTTGATTATCATGCTCTCCATCTTGTAACTATTCCCTCTAAACAACTAAACAGCCTTGAGGTAGTACAAAATGAAGCCATGCCCATCATTCTAGGATGCCCAAAATCAACCAGAATTGTAAACATGAGGAAAGAGCTCGGGCTGTCCTCCCTATCTGAGAGGATAACTCTACTCAGTATCATGTTTTGTGTCAAACTTTTGAAGAACAATGGTCCCCAAACTACAGCTCAAACGGAGTTGATGTTCTATCTAAGTCATTGGTTCTCAACCTTGTTTGCCCCATGCACCCCTTGCACCATATGTCAGAATGTCATTCCCCCCTCCTTTCCAAGACTGTCTGCCTCAAAAAGTGCATTCCAAATAATATGCATATAATACTGAAAATCCTTTATTTTTTCCATATTAGTACATATACATTTACAATTTTACATGGATTATTTTTATAGTGGAGTTTTACAAATTAAATGCCAATTGAAAATGTTGATGGATTTATAAAACTTGAATAAAAGAAAATAGTTTTTTATATTTATAATGAATTACTTAACAGACCAAACTGAAGCATAATGCAACAAACAAAAAGTTCAATAGAATACCAGGATATTGTAAATTTGTAATTAATTTTATTCAAATGAAGATTACAGTCAATGAGAAACCTGTGATTGTTTTTTCTTCGCCAATTCTGGGATACGCGGAGGAGTGTTTGAAAGGGCACAACGCAGGTCATTTTCTACCTCTAATCTACTACGTTGCTTCGTTTTAATTTGCAACTGAGTTGAAAAGCCTGACTCACAAAGATATGTCGACACAAACGGAAGCAAGACACGGATAGCTCTTTCTGCCACTTTTGGGTAGGAATCGCACATCAAGGGCCAAAATTCTGTGATTGATTTCTCATCGAACATATCTCTTGCTCCCGAATCAGTTTCCCCCCCCCCCCCCCATGAAAACCTGAATTTCCCCCCCTGGGGGGAATTCCCCCCTGGTTGAGAACCCCTGATCTAAGTAATCCCGACTATCTCGCCAACCTTCCACAAAAGACTCTCTTTGGGGCGTGGCTTCATAAAGGCGTTGCAGATCTCTTGAAACTGAATGTCCCAATCACCCCAGACGAACCCATTAATGACATTCCCCTTGGCTGGATATATCAGTCCCTATTAATTACACCTCTGTTAGTAGTAAACAAAAAACCCATACTACCATAATAATTATCCCACAGTCACACACCACACTGCCACAAAGCCACACTACCCCAAAGCCACACTACCACACATCCACGCTACCATATAATCACAACGCTACGTTACGTTTCACCATGCTTCACCAACATAACACCCTGAGTTAGCGAGCTGTATGACCCAGTGTCAAAGATTAACCCCGAAAGACCGGACAACTCGTCAACTGCATCGGTTTAGCATTACCTTGGAACACGATCCGCCAATCCATTAACATCCAGGCACCAAATTACTGTTGAGTAGACAGGAGGCCACTGTTCCACACTACCACACTACCACACTACCACATTAACACACCACCACATTAACACACCACCACATTAACACACCACCACACTAACACACTATACCACACTAATACACTACCACACTACAACACTACAATATTTCCACACTAACACACCACCACACTACAGCACCACTACATTAACACACCACCACACTAATACACTATAATACACTAATAAACTATACCACACTAATACACTATACCACACTACCACACCACAACACTACCATATTACCACACTAACACACCACAATACCACACAACAGTTTGATTCAGTATGGTGGACAGTGTGTTGCCAGGTATCGCTTTTTCATGTATCTCACTGTATGTTTGTTTAACGGTGAGACAAAATCCATACTTTTATGTTTTTATTTCTCTCCTGAATAATTAACACTAGTTGTTTTCCTTCTTGCGATCCTTAATACAGTGTTATATGAAATCGACTCATGAGGACATTAATCTCTCTTTGGTGTAGCTAATACAGTGTAATAAGGACAGAGAGCGTCTTGTAATATAGCGAGAAGCGAATGTTGCAAACTGTATACGTCTTGTGAGTTAGTGAAGATGATGTAGTCTACCAATATTATTCTACAGTGTAGTGAATACCCTGTAATGTAGCACAGTATAGTGCAGTTTAGCGTATGATGTAACACAGTATAGGGCAGTTTAGCGCACAATGTAACGCAGTATAGTGCAGTATAACATATAATGTAACCCGGTATAGTGCAGTTTAGCAAATATCTGATATTGTAACACAGAATAGTGCAGTACAACATAAATATACTGTAACACGGTACAGTGTAATTTAGCGTATAATGTAACACAGTACAGTACAGTTTAGCGTATAATGTAACACAGTATAGTGCAGTATAGCATATAATGTAACACGGTATAGTGCAGTTTAGCAAATATCTGATAATGCAACACAGTATAGTGCAGTACAACATAATTATAATGTAACACGGTACAGTGCAGTTTAGCGTATAATGTAAAACAGTACAGTACAGTTTAGCGTATAATGTAACACAGTACAGTACAGTTTAGCGAAGACAATATGATATAAAACGACCACAAATTGTAGTTTAGCGAGTGCAATATAATGAGGAGGGGAGCAGTAAAGAGCGGCGCCCCAGCCAAGGTCAGGCAGGGGCTCTGGGCCTCATTAATCATGGCAGGGGAAATATGCAAACACGCTCTCCTGGCCATGATAAACTCTCATATTTGGAAACCTCGCCAGATCAAGTCCATATTCTTAACCGGGCGTAATTGTGGAGACCGGGGCGGAACCTGTAGCCAAGCGGTGATTGATAGCCACCGCCGCCAACTGATCATAGTAATTGTTGACGTGGGATCGACCAATGAGAGTCATAGTTCACGCTGCAACAGCCTATCAGAGTAAATGTGTACATTACGCTGGCCAATAGCAAAGTGGATTGTTTTCGATGAACCAATCAGAAAATGGCTTGATATGAACCCGATCTCATATGCAGGTGAGATTATCCTGCCGCACCAGAGCTTAACTATGTTGCTACTCTTATAACAATAAATGTATTAATAGCCCATGACCCTGCCTTCATCACCAGTAGTGGTCATAACCTGCAGCTTTCACGACCTGCATTGTCCACGGCCTGCAGTGCTCGGGATCAGTATTGTCCAAGACGTGCAGTGTTTGCGAATTGCAGTCTTCATTACTTTTATTGCGAACGGCCTGCAATTTGTGCGGCCTGCAGTGTCTACGACCCGCAGTGTTTATGACGTGCAGTGTTGACGATCTGCAGTGTACACGACCTACAGTGTTCACGGCCTTTGTTGCCGACCTGCAATGATTAAGACCATCAGTGTCCACAACCTGCAGTGTTCATGACCTGTTTTGTCCATGACCTGCAGTACTCATGAGCCTGTATTGTCCATGACCTGCAGTGCTCGGGACCTGTATTGTCCATGACCTGCAGTACTCATGACCTGTATTGTCCATGACCTGCAGTGCTCGGGACCTGTATTGTCTATGACCTGCAGTGCTCGTGACCTGTATTGTCCATGACCTGCAGTACTCGGGACCTGTATTGTCCATGACCTGCACTGCTCGGGACCTGTATTGTTCATGACCTGCAGTGCTCGTGACCTGTATTGTCCATGACCTGCAGTGCTCGGGACCTGTATTGTCCATGACCTGCATTGCTCGGGACCTGTATTGTCCATGACCTGCAGTGCTCGGGACCTGTATTGTCCATGACCTGCAGTGCTCGGGACCTGTATTGTCCATGACCTGCAGTGCTCGGGACCTGTATTGTCCATGACCTGCACTGCTCGGGACCTGTATTGTTCATGACCTGCAGTGCTCGTGACATTGTATTGTCCAACACCTGCAGTACTCGGGACCTGTATTGTCCATGACCTGCACTGCTCGGGACCTGTATTGTTCATGACCTGCAGTGCTCGTGACCTGTATTGTCCATGACCTGCAGTACTCGGGACCTGTATTGTCCATGACCTGCAGTACTCGTGACCTGTATTGTCCATGACCTGCAGTACTCGGGACCTGTATTGTCCATGACCTGTATTGTCCATGACCTGCAGTACTCGGGACCGTTATTGTCCATGACCTGCATTGCTCGGGACCTGTATTGTCTATGACCTGCAGTGCTCGTGACCTGTATTGTCCATGACCTGCAGTACTCGGGACCTGTATTGTCCATGACCTGCAGTACTCGGGACCTGTATTGTCCATGACCTGCAGTGCTCGGGACCTGTATTGTCCATGACCTGCAGTACTCGGGACCTGTATTGTCCATGACCTGCAGTACTCGGGACCTGTATTGTCCATGACCTGCAGTACTCGTGACCTGTATTGTCCATGACCTGCAGTACTCGGGACCTGTATTGTCCATGACCTGCAGTACTCGTGACTTGTATTGTCCATGACCTGCAGTACTCGTGACCTGTATTGTCCATGACCTGCAGTACTCGGGACCTGTATTGTCCATAACCTGCAATGCTCGGGACCGTTATTGTCCATGACCTGCAGTGCTCGGGACCTGTATTGTCCATGACCTGCAGTGTTCAGAACCTGTATTGTCCATGACCTGCACTGCTCGGGACCTGTATTGTCCATGACCTGCAGTGCTCGGGACCTGTATTGTCTATGACCTGCAGTGCTCGGGACCTGTATTGTCCATGACCTGCAGTGCTCGGGACCTGTATTGTCCATGACCTGCAGTGTTCAGAACCTGTATTGTCCATGACCTGCAGTGCTCGGGACCTGTATTGTCCATGACCTGCAGTACTCGGGACCTGTATTGTCTATGACCTGCAGTGCTCGTGACCTGTATTGTCCATGACCTGCAGTGCTCGGGACCTGTATTGTCCATGACCTGCAGTGTTCAGAACCTGTATTGTCCATGACCTGCACTGCGCGGGACCTGTATTGTCCATGACCTGCAGTGCTCGGGACCTGTATTGTCTATGACCTGCAGTGCTCGGGACCTGTATTGTCCATGACCTGCAGTGCTCGGGACCTGTATTGTCCATGACCTGCAGTGTTCAGAACCTGTATTGTCCATGACCTGCAGTGCTCGGGACCTGTATTGTCCATGACCTGCAGTACTCGGGACCTGTATTGTCTATGACCTGCAGTGCTCGTGACCTGTATTGTCCATGACCTGCAGTGCTCGTGACCTGTATTGTCCATGACCTGCAGTACTCGGGACCTGTATTGTCCATGACCTGCAGTGCTCGTGACCTGTATTGTCCATGACCTGCAGTACTCGGGACCTGTGTTGTTCACAACTCTTACTGTACCTCAGCCACATTGTCAGCAACTTGTAATGTCAACGACATTTTTGTCCACTCCTTGTCGTGTTCACATCCTGCTGTGTTCATGACGTGTATTTCTCATAAATTGCCCTTTTCACGGAATGCAATGAACATGACCTGCAATTTTCATGACCTGCAGTGTAGATGAACTGTAGTGTACATGACCTGCAGTGTACGTGACCTGCAGTGTACATGACTTGCTATGTTCACTGCTCGCAATGTTTGACCTACCTCACGAGTTTTTATGACCTGTAGTATCCTCGACTCGTACAAGGTCAGGATCGGTCGAGTTTATTACCTGTTGTGATCGCGTCCTGTTGTGACCATTTCGTGTTGTAGTTATGGTCTTTTGTGGTCATGGCCTGTTATAGATAATGCCTGTTGTAGTTATGGTCTTTTGTGGTCATGGCCTGTTATAGATAATGCCTGTTGTAGTTATGGTCTTTTGTGGTCATGGCCTGTTATAGATAATGCCTGTTGTAGTCATTATCTGTTGAGAACAGGTTATGGGCAACATTTGTAATTAACCGAAAACATCTTGTATTTTGCGATTATTTTTGGTGTGTCGTTTTTTAATACATATATTTCCCCTAGGAGGATGTATGGCGTGTCATGTGTTCCTTCTTCTCGTGTAGGAGAGAGGTAAACAGCTCTTCAGTGAGGAATGTTACGATTTCTTATCTGTACACATTATTTTTTATTCAATGTATCTTATTGGCATTATTGTTGTATCCTATGTATTTAGTTCATCTTTTTAAATACCAAAGTAAAGGGAAGGGGGCCGGGCAGGGGTGTGTAGGGGGGGGGGGCTGTTTGGATCTCACCAATCTTGAGAAATTTTGTCCAATTTCACCATTTACTTTTCTAACATATACTGCTTCCATATAAATCCAGTTATGTCTTGTGCACTTAGTCATATTAATACGATCTTGCTTACTGAGTCATGCCTTGTGGTCAATTGCATATCATACATCGTGTCATGATTAAGATGAGCCGAACCAGGAAGAGGTCTATAGATGCATATATAGGAGCTTTTGTTATATAGATGGGTAGGAGTAGTGTCTGTGGTCCGGCCTGCTATGGTCATTTGTTGGCGTACAGTCTGACGTTAGTCCTCTAGGTAAGGTGAGGATAAGAAGGGGGAATTTGTTAAATGTAATCTTCCATATTTGTATTGTATCACTTGTAGGATAATGATGATATGGTAGATTTATCGTGTAAGAAATGTTGATTATGGTTGTCTAATTTCTCATATTTTGCATAATTATTGATTAATTAATTATAACAAGGATTAAAATTTTGGTGTGTAATTGCTGTAATGACTAGTGGCAGCATATATAAGAACTATTGTACTTCCTACCACCAAGAAGTTAAGGCCAACCGATTTGGTCTCCCGAGTTGGTGGATGATAACAAGTAACTCTGGCTCACTCATCCGACAAAGACATGGTGTAATCATGAATTATCCTGGTCAACACTTGCTGTGCTCATGACCTGTTGTGACTATGACTTTCTCTCTTCATAACCTGTTGAGATTATGTACTGTTGTGTTTTAGGACTGTGGTCATGACTTGTGGCCAGGACCTGTTTTGGTCATGATTTGTGGCCAGGACCTGTTGTGGTCTTGATTTGTGGCCAGGACCTGCTTTTGCCTTGACTTGTGGCCAGGACCTGTTGTGGTCATGATTTGCAGCCAGGACCGGTTTTTGCCTTGACTTGTGATCAGGACCTGTTGCTGCCTTGACTTGTGACCAGGACCTGTTTTTACTGTGACTTGTGACCAGGACCTGTTGTGGTCTTGACTTGTGGCCGGGACCGGTTTTTGCCTTGACTTGTGATCAGGACCTGTTGCTGCCTTGACTTGTGACCAGGACCTGTTTTTACTGTGACTTGTGACCAGGACCTGTTGTGGTCTTGACTTGTGGCCGGGACCGGTTTTTGCCTTGACTTGTGATCAGGACCTGTTGCTGCCTTGACTTGTGACCAGGACCTGTTTTTACTGTGACTTGTGACCAGGACCTGTTGTTACCTTGACTTGTGGCCGGGACCGGTTTTTGCCTTGACTTGTGATCAGGACCTGTTGCTGCCTTGACTTGTGACCAGGACCTGTTGTGACCATGAGTTGTTGAAATCATGAATTCATGTGATTCTGATTCGTAGTGGTCTTAAATTAGTGTTCATGACTTGTTTTGGTCAGGAAGTTATATGAATATAACCTGTTGTGGCCGGGACATACTATAGTAATAGAATGTTGTTGTCTTGACTTATGGTTAAGATTAAGTGAATCCATGACCGGTTGTGGTCGTTACCTCTTGTCATAATGACTTGTTATTATCATGACTTATTGTGGTCATAATTAGTTGCTTATTTATTATCATTATCATTTGTTGTGTTGAAGAATCTTTGTGGTCAGTAAATGTTTTAATTATGACTTGTTGTGGTCGAGAAACATTGTTGTCAGTGCTTGGTATTGTCACGAGTTGCTATGATCATGAATTATTGTTGTCATAAATTGGTGCAACTAATGAGGCACAAACACTACACAGGTCTGCTGTGCTGTAATTACAAGACTCTGTGAAGCTGCGCAGGTGTTAAACTGTAGACCACAGCAGCGAGCAGGTGGGTTCAAGAGACCAGAACTACCGCTTCCAGCTCACAATTTGTATATCTTCATATATCATCACTATTAGGATCTTTCGACAAACCTTCGTATTCCTGACATATCATAAAACAATAGAACTGATTAGTTTTTGTCACCTCATATCTTCACTTCCTCTTTGCTGGTTAACAAGAACGTATCATCACCGTCTACCCCAAGGCTTTGAGGAGAAATTATGACGTTGACCCACTTCTATATAGTTAAGATGTAGATTCACAACCTATTCAGTGTTGCAAATATTTGGAATTTTCACTCACTACTAATTTTCTAAACTGAACATTATTAAGGTGTAAATGTTTTTAAATTTTTTTTATGTAAGAGAATATGATGCAACTGGGATATCATCTGTAACAAAAAACTAGACATATCATTCACTCGCTGTTTTAGAAGTGAATTAGCATCTAAAATGAGCAATCTATTTACTGAATACATTAGTCGATTCAGATGAATTTGGACAGGTGTTCTGAGCGGCGGTATGTATAGCTAAGACCGCCAGGTTATATGACTTTTTAAGGCCCTATACGGACTGAGGCTGCTGAACAAATAAGCTCTTGAAACGTACCCAAACAGCCCGTATTGACAGTGTTAATAAGGTCGACATATATCCCAGGCCCCTAATCACTCCATTGACACGACAAAATCATGGTATAGATAGATACGATGACCACAATCTTAGTGAGCGTTTTACTTTTTAAGTTTAAATGTTTTCCTTAAGATGACAGATAATTGCTTATTTAAAAAAAATTATTTACGAAATATTTTATACATATACAGAAGAATAAAACTTTGAGGAAAATAATGAAACTGTTGTCCTAAGGAGCATACAAGTATTAATGACTGAAAATAATATGAAAATGAAATGTGGCTGTTTCTGGGTCGTGAATTACCACCCTAAATCATGAAGGTTTCTCTAGTACACAGTATTACCAGCAAGGCGCAAGACCTATCCACCATAAAATTTACTCATGTTAAAATTAATAAAATGTAACCCATCGCGTCAGTGTTTATTGCTACTAATTTAATTTACTAATTTAGTTGTTATATATTTCCATTTTATTACGTGAGCAAACGTCAGAAATCATATTGTATGTTGTTCCTTGTGTGAATGGAAGATCATCAACTCTTGTTAAATTCGAGTCTTACCTGTGTGTGGAGGAGGAGTCCCACACAGCCTCCACCTCCTCCAAGTGTTGAGGGACGGTCGAGACAGTGTCAAAATGATTGTCAGGTATTTTATCTTTGTAATGAGATAATTACATCTTGTTATTCATTAAACACACCTGAAGATATGCATCATATGTGTTACTACAATTATCGCACTGCTTATCATTTCAATCAAACAATGACATTATTTTTTTTCCATGTCGAAGCGGATATTGTAACCTGTAATCATCTCGCCGCTGACACACTCCTGTCACCGTTATCAGTTTCACTCTGTTATCTGGATCTGGTGTAAATTACCGAGAAAAAATGCCTCGCCATTTAACTGTGTTAATAAATATAGGTTAATGATGTGTTCCCCCAAAAGGATAGTGTTGAGGGTTGTTTTATTGACATTAGATTTTGATAAAGGATTTATTTGTGTCTTTCCCTTTTCTAAGGGTTTGGACCTTATACCTACAGGAGAGATGAACCTTGTTGTTACAGGTTCAACTGATATTTGAGATTTCCCACGTCTAAAAATTACACTTTATAATTTGTGTGGGTAAAACTTATATCAAAGTTTAGTTTCATCTCATGGTTTGTGTTCGTAATGATTTTAAGATTCCAGTTGAGTAAAAAAAGAAGTGGCGTGGAGAGGCAGGTGAGGGGTGAAGGGTGGCCAAGCAGTGGCTGGGTCTGGAACCTTGTGAGTGTTGGCCATTAAGCAGCGGGGGGCCACTGTGACGCTCGATAAAGTGCGGGTGAGGAGTTACTATGTGGCTCGTAAAAAAACATAAAAAAAGGTTACCTTCCTCCTCCTGTTTTTTTTGGGCAGAGTTAGGAGCAGGAATCACTCCGTCCATGACATCACACACACACACACACACACACACACACACACACACACACACACACACACACACTCTCTCTCTCTCACTTCTGTTGTCTAGACTGGACTAAAACCCTGACAAATTGCATGTGGTATAATTTCAGCTTTATATAATTGTCTGTGCTACACGTCATAAAGCATCCATTCTTGTTGGCTCACACATACCAGTCAACCTCCCTCTTGTTCCTAGCATTCCTTGAGTATTGGATAAGTTACAGTTTGTTCTTGTAGACGTCGGTGAGTTACATAAGGAAAAGCTGCCAAATGAATATCTTGCGTTACAGAAACCATAGTAATGAGATCTCTTGAAATATGCTTATTATTATTTTGCGTTGTTTAATCATTTTTATTTAATATAGTTTTTCCTCCTTTTATTACCAGTCCTTAGTCCCATGGCTGTATTTTTCTGGTTTTGTTGAATGTTTTATAAAAATCCTGTCCAGTTGAATCGAGTTTTTCTTCTTTATCTCCTCTCCCAATATTCCTCAAAGGAGTATTTTTGTCGTCTTATTTAAGTGTGAAAACGATATTGTATTGTTAAACTGATAAGGATTTCCATAGTCTCAAGATCTAATTAGCATTATGAATCACACAGGAGACATAACACCATAACTTTCTTTACCGGTCTCATATTCAGGAACCCATTTAGAGCTGGTATGGGACTGAGAGGGCCATGGGATCGAACAAACTACCCTTAAGATAAGTACTGTATCCACTCAACTACCGCACTCCATTGTAAACATTACTTGCAATTACTGACAAACATTCTCCCGTTCACAACCACTCTGTCTTATTACGCTGAGTCACCCGTCAGTTTACCTTCTCATATAATAAAGTTCTTCAAAAAAGTCAAATCTTATATTCTGTCTATAGGATGAACTAACCTGTACTGAATGATGAACTAATGGCATTATATCTATACTTCAATTCAATTTCAATTTCAATTGTTTATTCCTTGATAGAGGAAGCGGGATCCTAGTGCTGTCACTCGGTACCCCTGTACAATGACACCAGAAGCATCTGGCAATGTGTGACAAGTATATACAGCATAAATATTATAAAGGGGCTTACTAAAACCTAAGGAAGGAAGGATATTCCTTTAACACATAATCAATGTTTTTTACAAAATATCTGGCCAGTATGGGAGGATCATCGTGTCTCCGTCAGGGGGTCGTGGAGGGTGGTCCAGCAGGCGTCACGGAAGCGTTGTGTGTGGGGACATCTTAGGAGGATTTATACTTCGTGGTATATATATTTGCTAGTATATTCCTTGCGTTATATCCTATACAATACGTCCCATATATTGTATCTCAGACAACAAACTCCACACATTATGCCTTGGACAACATACTCCACATATTATGCCTTGGATAACATGCTCCATGATTATGCCTTGGACAACATATTCCACATATTATATTCCGTACAATATATTTCTTACTATACCACAATACTACAGATGTTACAAAGAGCATGTTATAAAATGTTTATATAGTATACTAAAAGCACCATACTAGAAGGTATTATGTTTCTACAATGTTATCCTCTTGTCAAATTACTAAGTTACAATACAGTGATTGAAGACTGACAAGTTCATGCTTAGGTTATTTGGATTAAATTGCTAGTTATTAATGTTATTGCTATTTGTATTATTATATCTATTTTGTTTATTATTATTATTATTATTATTATTATTATTATTATTATTATTATTATTATTATTATTATTATTTTCGATAACGTTATCATTTGTATAATTGTTATTCTTAATTTTCCTCCTTGTTCCTACATTGTGTACTGACCCAGCAAGTCTTTCTTATTCTGCCTCCAGTATTTGCTTGTTCACTTCCTTAATCACAAATGTCTGTGTTTAATTCACTTTAACACCTAACAAAAATATCCTTACTCGTTTTCCATTGTTTTAAGATATTTTATAGTCGATGTGAGTAAGAGATGGGTTGCTGGGGTGTCTCGTGGCTCCTTAGGCAAGTCTTCTGCGAATATTTTATTGTTCTGCTCACCTAGAGTATAAATATCAGTATTTCTTTTCTTTTAATCTATTGATGACGCTAATTTGGATTTCTAGCTCAAGTATCATGTTTTTCAACTCGTCTAAGATTACATACAACTGTTGAGTATAATGCACCTCTTGTTAGGAGATTTATAAGTGTTTATTTACAGAAAAAGTTTCATAGAATTGTTTGTTAATATTTAGTACAAATATGTTGAGATCAGTAGTCTGTTAATATAATGCATATTAATTGTGTTATTTTTAACCATAAATAATAACGTTGAATTCTGTAATCCCCAGCATGCATGGAGGAGGTGGCCGGGGCGCGCGCCAGCCCTCCTCCACCGGCCGCGACTTACGAGACACGGGTGGTGATCATGACCTGAGATAACACCACCCTAAGGCTCACTCCCCAGGGCTCAAGGCCGCACCACTGGACCTTAATGTCAATGCACTGTGGATGAATTTCAGGCCTTGTCTTTTCAATTGTTCGAAAGTAATCTCTAACTAGGTGATATATACAGGGTGTGTGCACATATATATATATATATATATATATATATATATATATATATATATATATATATATATATATATATATATATATATATATATATATATATATGCACAGTGGTGAAACTTAATGTAATAGTGGAGCAGACGGCTAGCACCAGAAGGAGTTGGTGGATTTCGTTCATGATACCCACAGTTGTTTGTTGGATGGTATTATTAACCGGTATTAATTATTCAAATTAATACGACAAATTTTTAATTGTATTATAATTTTTTTTCGTTTTCCTCTACGATCATAAATTACCTGTAGTGGGCAGGTCATGAAGGATTAGGGAAATTGCGGTGTAAAAACACGGCGAAAAACTGTCAGTTGACACTAAAATGATGTCTCTACGTGCTATATATGCGAACAAAAAATATATATATTTCCAGTAAATAATCCGCTCTTAAACTAATAAATTCTGAATCCGGTCTCGCTTAACTTGTAAATAAACGGCAGAGCCTCATATCAGAGTGTTTTTACCCCAAATGTAGGGTTGATTGTCTTTTTTTTCTTATACACTTCACTATCCGGATACATAAGTCTATCGTCTGCACAAATCCCTCATTTGTTTCTTGTAGTGCAATAGGTATAAATAATGAGAATCTTATTGTTGGAGTTGATTCCCATAACTTGGGTCTTGATACAATTCCAATTTATTTCCAGTAGCATTGGTTAATAAGTGAACTGTATGTTCCTATAGCTACTTATTGTTCTTCCACAAGGGGAGACAAGAAAGCCATCTTGATTTCCCCACCGTAGTTAAGACGTCTTGTCTAGGCTGCTACTGTATTTATCGTGTCGCAAGTTATTTGTTCTTGTTGATGATGAAGACTGTCAACGAGAGATCAACTGTCGACATGGATTAGTTGGTAGGACGTGCAAGTGTTTAAAATGCGGCAAAGAACTAACAGTGAAGAAGAAATGTGTGTTTCAGTGCAACAACCGATTGAACTCTTACGTCCACAAAAAGCCCAAATTTACACACTGCCGCTTCAACAAAAGTGCTTTCATTTGTACCAGATATCAAAGTAAGTTCCTTCTGCTAAATGTGCCGAATGTTAGGTTGGTTAGGTTTGGTTCTGTTAGGTTCTGTGTATTATTGTTTCCATTTTCGTGTTTAGTATCATCATACAAATAGTATTTCCAGAAATTTTGGTACAGTTCCATTAGTTTTTGTTTTTGTTTTCTATTACTAATAGTGTTCTCCGCCTTTACCAAACTTAATTTCTTTGTAAAATTTGATCTGGGAAGAAAGACGTAAATTGTTTACATGCAAAATTATTTTAATTTCATAAACACCGCTAATATACTGAGAGGTTCACACTGGTAACTACTTTTAGTCACTTTACCTGCTACTGCCACTCACCGTCATATCTAAGTTGGCCCTTCTTTTACCGTTGCTTACTTTATTCCCTCACTCGTCTGCCTTAGTTTTCTATTATATCTTCCCCTGTCTGCTTTCGTTTTTCATGAAGTCCTACTTTTATCTATTTTCGTTTTCCTTGCGGTTCCCCTAATCTGATGTCGTTTTCTTAGATGGGCGAGACACGACGAAAAATATAAGAGCGTTTATGTTTTCCTATTCTTTGACACAGACGTGGGGACACAGTTGTCATTGAGGGGACACAGTCTTACATAAAATAATTGTTTTTTGTTTGTTTTTTGATTTATGAGCAGGACCATAACCACATAACTGGTCTCTAAATGTCGGTGGAGAGCACGTTATCCCTCAAGGTTCCGATGCCTGTGTTGAGAGTGTGAGGTAGTTCACCTGTACCAGTAAAACAATTTCTCATTATAATTATAGTTACAAGACGGCCAGAGGAGACACTGAGACCCTACCTTCATTTATCTGTCCTTTAACTTTCTCTTAATCGCTTGGTAGACGGAAGTGTTCACTATGAGGCCTGTGGAGAAGAGATAATAACTATGAAACGAAGAAACTGTTTTGTTTTTTTACTCTTACAATCAAACGAAACTAACCCTAGTACAGGAGGTGAGTGCTACTTCCTCCCGGCCACCACCCCATCATTAACATAAAACAGTAAGTACGTAAAGGTTAAGTTTGCATTGATCTTATAGTGAGTTTAAACCAATGGCAATAAACAAGGTATCATATAAGTTTCTGTGTTGGAAATTTTACTACAAAACAGTTGTATAAGTGGAATGAACTTTTTACAATAAATAAACACACACACACACACACACACCGTAAATAACAATAACAACAACAACACCGGCATCTATTGTCACCACTACTACAACTTACAATATTCAGTGTTGGTGCATGAACAACCTCACTGTAGCAGACGTTAGTGACTCTGTCTATCACCATAGTCTATCATTATTACCATACCACCGCCATTACCCTACCACCATCACTACCATATTACCATACCATTATTACAACTATAACCTCCCATTAATACAGCTTCACCAACACTACTAATATCACCAACAATAATAATATCACCAACACCATTAATATTCTCACCAGAAGTGCCACTGAGACTATCACCAGTATGATCCTCACCAGTGTTTAATAATTCAGTCACGTCGATTTATTCAGGATGAAGCAAGAAAGTTGATGCCATTAAGGAGTCAGCATGAGTTGCGCGGCGGCTGCATAATGTACACGTCTTCCTCAGTGAGAAATGTCACTCCAGTCTGGCTTGTTTTGCCTTGATCTTCCCCGCCCTATTGATTTTGTTATGTTTACTGTGTGTACTCTGCTCCTTATTATTTATCCAGTTAATTATACTTATTAATATATATTTTGTAGACCAAGCCTGATAGTATCCTTATTTTGAGTCATTAATTACATGTAAGTCCAATAAGTCATTTATTGTAGAGAAACAATCACCAGCAAAACCCGACGACATGTGATGGAGCAGCAATGGCGTCCCGCGCCACTCGCTGCCGCGCCTCAAGACGCTGGTAACTGTGAAACAAAAATGGTGCACCTACACTCAATTATATTTAAATGCATAAAGAAACAAAGAGCGGAGACGGGCCCTGATTGGTGGGTGGTATATGACATCACGGCAAGCAAGATCAATCATTGCATTCCTTTGCAATCACGTGACAATTACGACTCTTGTGATTGGCTCGCCGTTCCCCGAGATTAGCCAATGAGGATTCAGAATTGAGAACTCGCATGATAGACAGCTATCAAAATGATAGCTTTCGTGACGCTCAGTTCCTTGACTTGCTATATTTTACAAACACGTTTGTAGTTGCAGAATTTGAATATTAAAAAACATCATCATGTTTGTATACGTGTCTTAACATAACGAGCAAAAGAAATCGATAATTATTTTGAGAAAGACAAGAATAAATCTAAGCGTAAAGGGTCGCTGGCAACCCTTCACTGAGACCATGATGTGTGACTGACATCTTGTCTGAGGCGGAATTTTTTACCTCTTGAGTTTTTATGGTCATGTCACTAGCTCCGCTGAGCACTATATTTGCTGATAGATGTTGCCCTCCGTGCCGTGCTGCACCCTGGCAACACTACGCGAACATTTAATAAGTACAGACAAGGACGCTGGGCCAGAGAAGCGGTGCTCCGCCGTACTGTACGTAGCGAGTCTAGCCGACCGGGAATTAATATCCACGATGTTAAAGTTATGGCCTCAGCTCTCGACCCCGATAATTTAACCCGGAGCCAGAAGTCGTCCCCTGGAACATTAATGGGTCTGAGTGAACTAGATCTTACAGGTATTAGGGCATGTTAAGCCAATCCTTTGGTGGGGGTGGCGGCCGCAGGTATCCGGCGGTCCAGGGATTATGCCGCTAAACGAGGTGATCGGACCGTGGTAATGATCAGTTCGACTGTGTCTAATGAGGGTCTTGGGACTCAGGCGTGGGCCAATCATGGGCGGCCAGATAATAAGACTACGAGTACTAGTGAGATTTTACTACTATGTTTCTCTGTATTTCTCGGGTTCCACTCACCTTCACTGTGATCTGCGCTCAGGAGAACAAGATAATAAACACATAAAACTAACTCTACCCCATCCAGATCACATTCCCGGCCCCCCTCGCTGCACCCGTAGACACCTCCCCCGCCTGGAGGGGGAAAAACAATAAACGTAAATGATATTTGGTAACCATACGGGGAGTTACTGACAAGCAATTATGACGGACGGGCATGGTGTGATTGGTTGGGCCAGGCAGTCCCCGCAACACACTACCAATTGAGATATTGCTCACGAAGACCACAGGTATGTGAGCCTTAATTAGCAGATGGTGGGGGAAGATATCGGCGGGGTGCACACGGGCCACGGCCTGGCATAGAGAGTTATTGCTCTTGCGAAGGTTTACTGGCCAGCCTAGCTATGGGCAGCAAGGCTTCTCAACCCAGCTGACGGCTTGGATTATAGGGACGCCTCTTACTGGATTTATAGTGGAGGGAGGGATGCCTAGACTCACGAGGCAGGGAACACACGGCCCACACATATAAGGTCTGAGGAATAAACACGACGGGCTATAAAAAGACGTGAAACATAAAGTATAAAAAATAGTTCATGTTCCTCACAGGCTGAGTGAATGTGCATAAACCTGATGTGATGAGACCAGAAAGAAGGTATGTGTTGTGTATGTTTATTTAATGAGTAAATCTTGACGTACTCGAGTATACGTTTGTATGAAGAGTAAACTGAGTTAAAATGAGTTTATATATTGAGTCAATCTTGAGTGTGTGCTGCACGATGACGTCATCATCACACAGTTCATAGAAAATGTATTTTAGTATTGAATTAAGAGAATAATGGATCACCTGAACATTAGACACCCCCAGCCTATTTCACCTGATGATTAAACACCCTAACGCTACCTCGGGGTTAGGTTAGGTAAACATTAGTGTCGAGCCACAAGCTGAAATAAGCTGACCTTGAGGTGATGCAGAATGATAGATGCAAGACGTTTACAGGCGGGATAATTGGTCACTGTAGACTAATTATTGATGAAGATGGTAGATTTATTAAGGTAAACTCTAATAGATCCATGAGGTAAATGACCCTGATTAATGAGGTAATAGGAAAGCATAATTATCCTCAATTTACGACGTAAGAAAAACGGCCGAATTGAGTAGATTTATTAGTTAAGCGGGATGGATTATATGACAGGGATTTATGATATAATATAAAGGGTTCCATAAGACAAGAAATATCCCCTGAAGATTAGCTCCCTCAGTTTAGTTCATCTTAAGATTAACCACGGTAATCTGACCTAATCTTTCCAAGCCTAACCTATCCAAACGTAACCTAGCCTAAGTTAAATTGACCTAACCTAACATAACCGTCTGTTATCTAAACTAGCATAACTTAACCTACCCTACTGAGGTACTAATCTTCAGGAAATTAAAGAAATATTAGACAAGAGGAGTGGATAAACAGAGCGGATTTAATAAGTAAGAGACTAAGGCACATACTCAATGGAGATTAATGGGGATTTGGTATTACGTTACCCGGATTAATGGTTACTGTAATACTGGATTTATGGACTGATGATAAGGTTATGTCTCCTATATATTATGTTTTCATGTGGGAGTGAGGGTGAGTGTGTGTTTGGCAAAGAACACACACATACACACACACACACACACACACACACTGCAACAAAAGAACTGGGACACAATAAAAATAAAGGTTTCTTGTAATAATGGAGTGAATTTGGGAATCAGTGAAGGAGACGCTGAGAGAGAGATAACGAATGAAGTAGAGGCGATGGGTCAGATATTGCAGACGGTGTCCAATATGGCCAGGGAGGGACCAGCCTGAGTTATGGCCAGGGGAGGGGTGATGGAGGAAGGGAGTAATGGAGGGTAGGTGGGGAAGAAGAGTAGTGGAGGGAGGAGAAGGAGGGAGGAGGGGCAGTCGACGAGTGAAGGGTAAGGTGTTGGGGAGGCTGAGTATTGGAGGGAGGGAAAGTAGGGAGTGGAGGTAGGGAGGAGATGTGACGTTTAATGTGATAAGGGAAGGGAGTCAGTCTAATTGTGGGAGGATGGAGGGGCGGCCAAGTAGTGGAGGGAAAGGCGGTCAAGTAGTGGAGGGAGGGGCGGCCAAGTAGTGGAGGAAGGGGCGGTCAAGTAGTGGAGGGAGGGGCGGCCAAGTAGTGGAGGGAGGGGCGGTCAAGTAGTGGAGGGAGGGGCGGCCAAGTAGTGGAGGGAGGAGATATGGGTGGACCTCCAAGGGAAGAAGGCGGAAGGGAAGCACCTCTTTTTGGAGGGAGGTGGCTGAATAGTGGAGGGAGGGGGAGGGAGAAAGAGCAGCTGACATGTAAAGGAGGGAAGGAACAGGGAAATCTGACTAGTGGAGGGAGGGGGGGGGGGTGGTCGATTAGCAGGGGGAGAAGGAAGGGGGAATAAAAGAAGGAGGCGGTCCACTGGTGGAGAGGGGAGTAGGAGGGGCGGCCCAGTGGTGGGGTGGGGATCAGGAGGGGCGGCCAGCTGGTGGAGTGGGGAGTAGGAGGGACGGCCAGCTGGTGGAGTGGGGAGTAGGAGGGGCGGCGAATAGGTGGAGAGGGGAGTAGGAGGGGCGGCCCAATGGTGGGGTGGGGATTAGGAGGGGCGGCCAGCTGGTGGAGTGGGGAGTAGGAGGGGCGGCCAGCTGGTGGAGTGGGTAGTAGAAGGGTCGGCCAACTGGTGGAGTGGGGAGTAGGAGGGGCGGCGAATAGGTGGAGAGGGGAGTAGGAGGGGCGGCCCACTAATAAAGAGGGGGAACAGAAGGGACGGCCCAGTGGTTGAGAGGGGTGAGTGGTGACGGACTCGTGGAGGGAGTGAGGGGTGACCTACTAGTGGAGGGGGTGAGGGGTGACCTACCAGTAGAGGGGGGTGAGGGGTGACGGACTAGTGGAGTGGGTGTGGGGTGACCTACTAGTGGAGGGGGTGAGGGGTGACCTACTAGTGGAGGGGGTGAGGGGTAACGGACTAGTGGAGGGAGTGAGGGGTGACCTACTAGTGGAGGGGGTGTGGGGTGACCTACTAGTGGAGGGGGTGAGGGGTGACCTACTAGTGGAGGGAGTGAGGGGTGACCTACTAGTGGAGGGGTGTGGGGTGACCGACTAGTGGAGGTAGTGAGGGGTGACCTACTAGTGGAGGGGGTGTGGGGTGACCTACTAGTGGAGGGGGTGAGGGGTGACCTACTAGTGGAGGGGGTGAGGGGTGAGCGACTAGTAGAGGGAGTGAGGGGTGACCTACTAGTGGAGGGGTGTGGGGTGACCGACTAGTGGAGGTAGTGAGGGGTGACCTACTAGTGGAGGGAGTGAGGGGTGACCTACTAGTAGAGGGGTGTGGGGTGACCGACTAGTGGAGGTAGTGAGGGGTGACCTACTAGTGGAGGGAGTGAGGGGTGACCGACTAGTGGAGGGAGTGAGGGGTGACCTACTAGTGGAGGGGGTGAGGGGTGACGGACTAGTGGAGGGAGTGAGGGGTGACCTACTACTGGAGGGGGTGAGGGGTGACCTACTACTGGACGGGGTGAGGGGTTACCTATTTGTGGAGGGGTTGAGGGGTGACCTACTAGTGGAAGGGGTGTGGGGTGACCTACTAGTGGAGGGGGTGAGGGGTGACCTACTACTGGACGGGGTGAGGGGTTACCTATTTGTGGAGGGGTTGAGGGGTGACCTACTACTGGACGGGGTGAGGGGTTACCTATTTGTGGAGGGGTTGAGGGGTGACCTACTAGTGGAGGGGGTGTGGGGTGACCTACTAGTGGAGGGGGTGTAAGGTGACCTTCTAGTGGAGGGGGTGTGGGGTGACCTACTAGTGGAGGGGGTGTGGGGTGACCTACTAGTGGAGGGGATGTAGGGTGACCTACGAGTGGAGGGGGTGAGGGGTGACCTACTAGTGGAGGGGGTGAGGGGTGACCTACTAGTGGAGGAAGTGAGGGGTGACCTACTAGCGGAGGGAGTGAGGGGTGACCTACTAGTGGAGGAAGTGAGGGGTGACCTACTAGTGGAGGGAGTGAGGGGTGACCTGTTAGGGGAGGGAGTGAGGGGTGACCTACGAGTGGAGGGGGTGTTGGGTGACCTACTAGTGGAGGGAGCGAGGGGTGACCTGTTAGGGGAGGGAGTGAGGGGTGACCTACGAGTGGAGGGAGTGAGGGGTGACATACTAGTGGAGGGAGTGAGGGGTGACCTGCTAGTGGAGGGAGTGAGGGGTGACATACTAGTGGAGGGAGTGAGGGGTGACCTGCTAGGGGAAGGAGCGAGGGGTGACCTTATAATGGAGGGAGTGAGGGGTGACCTACTAGTGGAGGGAGTGAGGGGTGACCTGCTAGGGGAAGGGGTGAGGGGTGACATACTAGTGGAGGGAGTGAGGGGTAACATACTACTAGAGGGAGCGAGGGGTGACTTTCTAATGGAGGGGGTGAAAGGTGACCTTCTAGTGGAGGGGGTGTGGGGTGACCTACTAGTGGAGGGGGTGTGGGGTGACCTTCTAGTGGAGGGGATGTAGGGTGACCTACGAGTGGAGGGGGTGAGGGGTGACCTACTAGTGGAGGGGGTGAGGGGTGACCCATTAGTGGAGATAGTGAGGGGGTGACCTACTAGTGGGGGGGGGTGTGGGGTGACCTACTAGCGGAGGGAGTGAGGGGTGACCTACTAGTGGAGGAAGTGAGGGGTGACCTGTTAGGGGAGGGAGTGAGGGGTGACATACTAGTGGAGGGGGTGAGGGGTGACATACTAGTGGAGGGAGTGAGGGGTGACCTACTAGTGGAGGGAGTGAGGGGTGACATACTAGTGGAGGGAGTGAGGGGTGACCTACTAGTGGAGGGAGTGAGGGGTGACATACTAGTGGAGGGAGTGAGGGGTGACCTGCTAGGGGAAGGAGCGAGGGGTGACCTTATAATGGAGGGGTGAGGGGTGACATACTAGTGGAGGGAGTGAGGGGTGACCTACTAGTGTAGGGAGAGAGGGGTGACCTGCTCGGGGAGGGGGTGAGGGGGTGACATACTAGTAGAGGGAGAGAGGGGTGACCTACTAGTGGAGGGAGTGAGGGGTAACATACGACTAGAGGGAGCGAGGGGTGACTTTCTAATGGAGGGAATGTCGGGTGACCTACTAGTGGAGGGAGTGGGGGGTGACCTACTAGTGGGAGGGGTGAGGGGTGACTTACTAGTGGGAGGGGTGACTTACTAGTGGAGGGGGTGAGGGGTGACCTACTAGTTGGGGGAGTGAGGGGTACCATACTAGTGGAGGGGGTGAGGGGTGACCTACTAGTGGAGGGAGCGAGGGGTGACCTGTTAGGGGAGGGGGTGAGGGGTGACCTACTAGTGGAGGGGGGAGGGGTGACCTACTAGTGGAGGGAGTGAGGGGTGACTTACTAGTGGAGGGGGTGAGGGGTGACCTACTAGTGGAGGGGGTAAGGGGTGACCTACTAGTGGAGGGGGTGAGGATATATTAGGGAACCATAATTTATATTAGTGGCGGTTGGTATTAAAAGATACAGGTTAGTAATTATTATTATTGAAAATTATCGGCGTGTAATAATTGTTGTGTGTGTGTGTGTGTGTGGCAGGGCAGTACGACCACTCTTAGGAACCACCTACAGCATATATCTATCTCGGTGTTAAATCTTTATGGTATTATCTGAAGCAAAATATATAACTACTTAACGTAGAAATTGTTTTGTGATGTTCTGATAATGTCAGTCAAAAAAAATAGATATAGTGGTACAGAATTTATCTCATGATTGCGTATTAGTTTATATATAGTATATTAGCACCAGATCTGTTTAGTATACAAGTACAGTTGGCATATTGCTTTCCTCCTTTTTCGTAAATGTTTATATTAACGTTGGATGTTTATTTATTTCACCAGAATCTTATGTCAACTTATAAGGGAAGAAGATGATGAGTCCCACACTTCCTTGGTCCCTGATAACTTAAGCTTATTAAAACCTTATGATAGCTTGAGGGAGGAAAATACCTAATTTGGTTTTGCTTGTGTTCCTTGAAGTTCATTGTTGGAGTATCTGCCTATATCACTCATGGTGAAAAACAATTTCATAATTTTGCTTTAACAAATATTCAAAATTTTAATACATCAGCATGAAACAGTTGTACGTTGTAACATCACAAGAAAATACAACTCCATTTATTTATATCTGCATCAATTGCTTTACGTTAACACCTTATAACATAAAGTTTCTAAGGTTATTTAACATGTCTTTATTTTTATTGAGTAAAATGACAAAACAAATCACAATGCCGCACCAGCCCCGCCACGACTGACCTGTACGACGTGATCAAGTGTCTGGTGTCGTACTTGGCAAATATATATTTCTTTTGTATTTACTTTCCAGTCATTAGTCTCGTATCTAGATTATGTTTTTTTATGAGTGTGTGTTATGTTGTATATCTTTATTAACATCGTCCAGGTCTGCTATGAGTGTGTGTTATGTTGTATATCTTTATAAACATCGTCCAGGTCTATTATGAGTGTGTGTTATGTTGTATATCTTTATTAACATCGTCCCGGTCTGTTATGAGTGTGTGTTATGTTGTATATCTTTATTAACATCGTCCCGGTCTGTTATGAGTGTGTGTTATGTTGTATATCTTTATTAACATCGTCCCGGTCTGTTATGAGTGTGTGTTATGTTGTATATCTTTATTAACATCGCCCCGGTCTGTTATGAGTGTGTGTTATGTTGTATATCTTTATTAACATCGTCCCGGTCTGTCTACACAATAGAGAAGAGTTATTTTATTAGAACTAAAAAGAGACAATTACCGGTTAAGCCTTAAATTGCCTGAAGTTTCTGCTGACTCGGGATAACTGCCATTCATTGTCGATAACTGAATGGAAATTAATTCTTATATGGTATAATTTTCTCTGTTCCATTTAAGGCGTTCTTTAATACCAACATCATATTTAAAGTGTATTAGGTTAGGTTAGGTTAGGTTAGGTTAGGTTTGGTTAGGTTAGGTATGAAACCATTCTTTTACCTGATCGTTTATGGTGAGTCAGAAGTTTCCAAAAAAGATAAATACACGGAACGTATCATTAATCGACAATTATCCCTATTTAGTGTAACATACAGTATAATGTTATATTAAATAGGGATAACTGTTTAATTACTATAAATTCTATGTATCTTATTAAACTTCTGATTGGCCATAGATGATGAGGTGAAATATCATAGAAAAACTAACCTAACCTTATCTAACCTGCTTTGGGTATAAATTAGCTATCTTATGAAGGTAAATGACGTCGTAAATGAAACAGTTAAGATTTTACCATATACCAATTAATTCATTTTAAGCTGTGGCAGAAGAAGCAAAATGCTATCACTATTTGGCAAAGACTATACTTGTTTTTAATGCTTAACCAGTGATTACTCGTATTTAGCACACACACACACACACACACACACACACACACACACACACACACACACACTCACTCACTCACTGTATAAGCGAAAGATAACAACACAATGCTGTTTATCCATGTAATGATGTAATTATCTTTTTATCTATTGTTCATATTTTTTGTTGTTGTTCAGAAAGAACATCATTATACATCCTGCTTGCATCTGTTCTTCAATATGTATCACTGAACAGCAATTTCTGAAGCTATCAGGACGCGTCACACTGGCCTCCCGGGATGGCTTCGCTCCCTAGTATTGTATTGTCTCTCCACTCTCAAGATTAAACTTAAAAAAAAAATATTTCATGGTTCAACCTTGTAAACATTAGTTGTAGCATTAATAAGTTAATCTCATCAATTTATAGTAAATAAATGATCATACGTCCCCACGACAGACGTTGACCTCTCACGAGAAAAGTAAACCGTGATCAGTGAGTGTAAACAAACAATTATTGGCTCAGATGGTCACTAACATAAAGAGCTGCGGAGCGAGGATGTCATTTGTTGCCAAGTTTGGTGATTATAGCTGTTGCTGACTCACACAAATGTCTTTAGCTAGAATATCTTTATTTGGAAGTTGTTTCTCCCTCACATTAAAATGCCCAGTTTTACACACGTTTGGTGATAAATATTATTTAGTTTATTAAAAAAAATATAATAATTCTATATTTATTGTACTGTACATATACTTTTTTATACATAAGTCATAAAGTTAAAAAGTGAAAGGTAATTGTGTATCACAAATATAATGCCATAATTGTAATTGTTCTTGTTCATATATTCCTTTTGAAATCTTATTACAGTACAAGTCTCGTGTTGCAGAGGTAATAGAATATTATGAGCTCACTGTTAAAATAACTCGTCATATGCATTGTATATTATTCAAGAAAGTCATTATAAATCTGTCGATGATGACAACCATACACATAACACAGTCTTGGCTGAGAATAAAACACAAGTTGACTATAGTGTGGCGGTAAACACAAGAACGTTCACACAGTATGACTCTTGTCTTTCATCCACCGCTTAGTCCATAATAGTATTGATAGTGAAACTGGGCCCTATAAACCAGATGACACGTTAGGGACGGTGTTGATAAAGTACATTATATACTAATCCGTCAGGGCAGAAGGTTTCAGCGTGACCCTATTGCGATAGAACCCTCACCCACCCCGTTAGTTAATTTAATTGCTTCCCAATCAAGTAAAATATACAATACAAACACACACAAAAAATTACACACAATATACTACACCTCTCTGCCTTCATCACTAACCTAAGGTGACAGGGGAGACACAACCACTGTTACGAATATATTTTCGCTGTGTTTCTTTGTTGAGATGAAAGACACAGCAATACTCCTTCTTTCCTATCTCTACTTCTCTTTTATCATATGTTCGCTCTTATCGCCTCTTCTCCTCCCTGTATCACTCATTTCGTCTTCACTCTTCTTCTTTTCACTCCTCTCCTATATTCTCTCATTTTCGTTCTTTTTCATTATTTTTCTTTCTTTTCCTTTCCTCTCCTTTCATTTTTTTAATATTGTCTCCCTTTGCTCTTCTCTCCTCCGAACGTTGAAGGACTGAACCCTCACAGGTCGAGCATTAAAGAATTTCTATGTGTGTGCAGTACATTATAAGACCTGCCTCACTTAACATAGTCTCCATACCTATTGTAGTACCGCTCTCTCAGCCTTATACATATTATACTGGCCAAACCTTCAGTTGGCCAGTGTAGCTCCTCCTCCCCAGCCGTGGGCAGTACCCGAGGTGCCCACCTAACATAAAGATATCAACAACCCTAATTAGAGTCACTTCTCCCTAAAGCATCCATCTCATATATTTCTCATTCTTTGATCCATAATTATATAGTAGGAGTAATATATGCCTTTTATCTTCGTTATGTTATGTGTAGGTACACATTAATTTACCTCTCATATACCGTCTATATATATATATATATATATATATATATATATATATATATATATATATATATATATATATATATATATATATATATATATATTTTAACTTAATATTCATCAGGAAACTTATTTCATTAACATAATTTCCCCGTTTGTTTACCATATTGCGTAATCTTTTTCTAATCCAGTACAGAAAATGAAGATTTTAGTGACAACAAACGTAATTTTCGTCATACTGTTCGGTAGACTACACTTGAGCAAGGTGCTAACCCACTCCTGGAGTTGCCTTTTTCTACATTATAACAATGACTTGACGCCTTTAGACCATGAAAATATAACAGCAACAGAGGTTGTCTTAGTTAATAAATGTACCAATTATAACCAAGGTAGTTCTCCGTCCGTGAGTTATACTGCCGACAAATATAGTTAGATAGTGAGACAGATACAGACGACACCACTGACCGCCCTACACACGCGACCTAGCCGGCGTGAGACAGAAGACTAAGGATACTGTAAATGCTGTGTCTGTAGGAGTGTTAATCCACTATACCGACACATCAGCCATTGTCTGCCTCACTGTCGCTCGCTCTGAACTGTCTCATAAAAGCTGTAGTTCAGTAAAAGCAATCTAGAGACCCAGGGCCGGCCTTGGGGAGTTAGATGACAGATCAAGGTTAGGCTGGAGAGAGTTAGCATTAAGATGTTATCACTCAAAGTCTTCTATGTCCTGGTACATAATAATAATAATTAAATCTAAAAATAGTGAACTTACAGTGAACAAAATATACGTATATGTAGGTGTAGGTATAGGTATGGTTGACTCTGTGGCAAGAACTGTCTTAAAAATACAAAAGAAAAGTTCTAAAATCTGATGATTAATTCACAAGCTATATTTTGTGTGCGTCACTTGTTTACAGGAAGAAGCAGTGCTTATGGTTGACGTAATTCATACTGTACATGTGGTTATTTACTTTATACAGCACATTACATCTGACCATCCGCTTATCTTTACTTGTTCTGTGTTCGTTGTGCTGCTTTCATTACTTCCTGTGGTTAAGGTTTTATAATGTAGACTAAAGTGACTCATAATGAAATAATTTAGATATTGTGAAATGTTTGTTGTGTCACAATACATGACGCTGTAGCTCCCAGATCAGGTGGGATACATCTTTACTATTATTGAAATTATATCGTATGTGGTAAAATTGCTCCGTTTCATTTAAGACATCGTTTACCATCATAAGATAACCAAATATATATATAAAGTTGATTATGTTAGGTTAAGAGAGTAGGATTCATTTGAACAAATGGTTAGGTTAGGTTTGATTAGGTTTGGTTAGGTTTTCTGTAAAACTATTCATTTATAATTATGTATTATGATGGTTACCTATGGCCATTCAAGGTGTCTGCTGACCTTAGCTACATGCAGCTGTGGGACTGTTAAGCATAATTTGAAACTACAAGAACCTGAGAAAGGACCTGGGATATTCTAGGACTAAATGAAATTACACGAAAGTAAACATAATTCTGTAGTTAGATCTAAAAGGGGGGCATGAATCTTACTATAGAGTGAATAAAAGGGAAGAATAAGATGCGTTGGCTTGAGGAAACTGTTGAGGCCAACAGGATCTCCGAGTCTCAGTGAGGCTCGTACCATCACACTACTAAGACGAAGACAAAAAAGAATTCGGTAAAAATGTTCGTCCTTACGTAAACAACAAAGAATGTCATTTCATAATAATCAAGAGTGACGTCAGATTCAGAACTAGAAAACAAGAACTAGTCACAGCTGTTGTTGAAACATTTCGTGTCCAGGATTGAAATGAGAGAACCGTCCATGAATTTATTCTTGAGAAATATAAAAACAAACGCAATGAGATTTTGTCCTTCTGAATACATTATCTTTTTACAGTATATATGTATGAACCTAAAAGGCAGGATAGCAGGTTATAACAGATTATAGCAGGTTATAACAGGATATAGCAGATTGTAGTAAATTATAGCAGGTCACAGCAGTTTCAGGCAATAATGCAGGATTGAAAAAAATGTCCCAGTTTCTACTAAAGAGTAAAAGACGATAATTGTCTCGTCAACAGTAAATTAGATCATTGTTGTAAGAAGGATCAGTGAGAGTGGGTGCCATAGGCCTGACCAGTGCCGAGACAGTAGAGTAAACCTTTCTCCGGTACACAATGTGGCTGGCACTGACAAGCGACCACCTTACTACCCAAACTGTAAGGGTGCGCACATATTCACACTTGGGTTGACTATTCTGGCCGGCAACCATCCACCCTTTCTCATAAATAAACGACAAATAAACTCTTTTGGGTTACTTATACTCTGTGACGTATTATAACTATGATCATATGTAGTCTAACAACAGCCGGATATTGACAGGTTTATTTTTTTATAAATTATATTTTCTTATCATCGCTGGGAAGAGGGAGGTTGAGCGGTAATGCGGGTGAACTTGTTACAAACACACAAAGTCTGGCTCAGAATAAGATAAGGTCTTGATCTCTGTACCTGTGACGTATATACTTATTTATCATGTTTTTAAGCTTATAAACACAATTCACCTGAGATAAATTATGAGATGCTTCCTCCCAGACAATATTAACAAACGGAGTCGTTTCTTTAAGATTGCATAATGTTAATTTGGTCTCCTAACTGATGCCAGGTAAACGTACTGTATAACTAGTTGAGGTGGGATCTCCTGTATAAATCTAAAACTAATATTGGACGTTATGTTTGGGGTTTATCTCAAAGGACCACTTAGACGTGTTCTTACATCTTCACTTACGAGGTATGTTCACTCACCGACCCTCGATGATCTGTAACTTTCTTATTTACGAGGACCAGATAGCGACTCCAGCTGTTTCTGTGGACCATTTTCATCATATACAGGGAGTGTAATCAGTCAAGAAAAGGAAGTAGCATCCATTGGTACATTTGTTAATAGTATTTTGTAATTAAATTTTAAAATGACTTGTTATATTATTCTGTAAAATAAGTTTCCCTTTAAAATATTGATCTCAGAATTTAATAATAAACAATATAAAGAATAAAATTAGTTCCTGAGAAAATTATAATAAAAAATATAAATAAAAAAGCCACTCATACAGACAGACACAACACATCCTGAGTTAAGTTTCAAATTATAGAGCGAGACACATTACCTTCACGTGCTGGCGTCTTTACTAGCCCACCTTGTAAGATGAGTATTAGTCTTTGTTCTTTAATGCTTGAGCGTTAACCTTGAATGTCAGTCAACCTTGAACGCTGTCTTCCTTGCTGATCCCTGTCTGGTCTATCAAGGACGAATCACTATTTACTATGTAATTATTATGATTTATTTGATAGATTTTCCTCCCATCTTTTTTTTTATTATTACGCTGTTATATTTGTTTGTTTGTTTATGGATTCTTTTTATATTTTATATTCCTCTTTAGCATATATTCCTTCTTTCATTTTCCATTCTTCCCCTCCTTTATTTTCCTCTTTCTTCTTTCCTCCCCTCCTTCATCCTTCCCTTCCTTCATTCCTTCTTCTTCATTGCTCTTCCTCGCCTATTCCCACACTCCTCTTTTCCTCCCCTTCCTCTATTCCTCCTCCTTCGTCATTCCTCCCCTCATCTTTTCCTCCACCTCTTCTACTCCCCCTTCCACTCCTCTCCTCCTTCATTTCTCCCCTTCGTCATTCCTCCCTCCCCTCAACTCCTACCGTCCCCTCCACTCCTCCTTCTTCCCTCACTCCTCCCTCTCCTCCACTCCTCCCTCTCCTCCACTACTCCCTCTCCTCCACTCCTTCCTCTCCTCCACTCTTTCCTCTCCTCCACTCCTTCTCCTCCACTACTCCCTCTCCTCCACTCCCTCTCCTCCACTGCTCCCTCTCCTCCACTCCTCCCTCTCCTCCACTCCTTCCTCTCCTCCACTCTTTCCTCTCCTCCACTCCTTCTCCTCCACTACTCCCTCTCCTCCACTCCTTCTCCTCCACTGCTCCCTCTCCTCCACTCCTCCCTCTCCTCCACTCCTTCCTCTCCTCCACTCTTTCCTCTCCTCCACTCCTTCTCCTCCACTACTCCCTCTCCTCCACTCCTTCTTCTCCACTGCTCCCTCTCCTCCACTTCTCCTTCTCCTCCACTCGTCTCTCTCCTCCAATCCTCCTTCTCCTCCACTCCCTCTTCTCCCCCACTTCTCCCTCTCCTCCACTCCTCTTTCTTCCCTCACTCCTCCCTCTCCTTCACTCCTCTTCCTTCCCTCACTCCACCCTCTCCTCCACTCCTCCCTCTCCTCCACTCCTCCCTCTCCTCCACTCCTCCCTCTCCTCCACTCCACCCGTCCTCTCCACGAGTATAGGGTTGGTGGTTAAAATTCCTCTTTTAATGAAACGTGGAGTTGGTCAGTCCAGATTCTCCACGCTTAGGTAGGGGGCTTCCCTTACCCCGAGACCTGGGGGAGCGTCGCCCGCCCTTCCTCACTTTTTCTCATAATTCTTGACGAAGTTTGGCTGGCAAGGAAAGGATGTGTGTGTGTGTGTGTGTGTGTGTGTGTGTGTGTGTGTGTGTGAGATACCAGGTCATTCAGTATGTAAGAATGATATGAAGAGGCAGGGAGAAAACGAAGGGGGAAGGGAAGAGAATGGAAAACAGAGAAAGAGAGAGAGAGAGAGAGAGAGAGAGAGAGAGAGGGAGAGAGAGAGAGAGAGAGAGAGTCTTATCAATAGATACATGTGTGTTAACTGTCACCTTCGTCCCGTCACGGTTAAAGGATGTTAATAATAATAATAATAATAATTAACGGTTTATTGAAAGAGCTTGGCAGCCAGAAGGCTGAAAATATACAGTTACATATTTGGGGAATGGGTCTCGAATTACAAATAATATACAAGTAACATAAGTGACAAAAATAAGACATATAATAACTAGATGGGGAAAAGCTCAAACTACAGCTCATTTCAACATAGTGACAGTGCAAGGAGTAGTGTTTACTGGGAGTGAATACACTGGTTTATTACAAGTTATTGATAATTTTTACAATGGTTGGGACTGGGCTGTTCTTATAGCGATCAGTTCGTGCACGTGTGGGCTGGATGCGGTTGTGGTGTCGAACAGCAATTATTGTCACTGTCACTGTCAGTGTGTTGGTAGGTCACTGGGACGTATAGATGACTTACAGGGACACGTTCGGGAAGGCTATATTGAGGTTAAGTGGTAATAGTGGTTAATGTCTTAGGGTCAATTGCTGAATATTTTGCGTCAGGAAGTATTTAAATTAAGATAGTCTTCCTTCTAGTTCTGTTTCCCGTCCTCTTCCTCCTCCCTCTCCTCCACTCCTCCCGTCCTCTTCCTCCTCTCTCTCCTCCACTCCTCCCGTCCTCTTCCTCCTCTCTCTCTCCTCCACTCCTCCCGTCCTCTTCCTCCCCTCTCTCTCCTTCACTCCTCCCGTCCTCTTCCTCCTCCCTCTCCTCCACTCCTCCCGTCTCTTCCTCCCTTTTCTCTCCTCCACTCCTCCCATCCTCTTCCTCCTCCCTCTCCTCCACTCCTTCCATCCTCTTCCTCCTCCCTCTCTTTTTTCAATTCGTCTTCATCGTTCAGCTCGTACGTTCCTCCATTCTTCTTTATTCTTCCTTGCTTCCTCTCTCTCTCTCTCTCCCCCTTCATCTCATCTTCTCTCTCTCCGAATCTCCCTCTCCTTCTTCCTCTTCTCTTTCTTTCTTCTTTTACAACCTGTTGTCATACCCGCATAATATAACCAACTCAAAACAAATTAACAACCTCACACTACAGTATATTACACCACAACCCCTGTACAAACCCCACCTCACTCTCGTCTCCAAACACCTCACACCCTCCTCACACTATTCTCATAACTTCACTGAGTAGCTGAAGCAAGTGACGATAACTTACTGTCCTCAAAGGTCTTTTTACTCTCACGAACTTTGAAACGAGATCCACTTCCTGGGTTCATTTTTCCCGCGGTCTGTGACTTACAAACCATTGATCGCAGTCACTCACCCTGCACCTATACAGTAAATCGTTTACTACAGTATAATAACTTTTCATATTTTATGTACAATAATGTTCTGTCTTTCGTTTTAAGTATTTCCATTCTCAAAATAATAATAAATAAATTATTCCTTACTATCATCATCCCTTAACTAAACCAAAAAAAAAGAAAAAAAAGAAAGTCAGATTATTAAAAAAGCGCAAATACTTCACCTCCTAGTTTTACCTTTTTTTTATTTCAAAATTTCTTATTCAGTGATTCATAGACTCGTCAAATATCACCCAAGTTTTAATACAATTTGCCCCGTTTGCTCATTAATTTATCCCAGAACCTCCCCTGACAAAGCTTCCTGGAAACTCCGATGCACAGCTAAATCTGACATCGTAAACGACAGCTAAAAACGACAAATAACACAGCTGAATATGACATTATTAACCACAGCTAAAAAACGACTCATTGCACAGCTGAATCTGACATCGTAAACCATAGCTAAAAAAACGACTCATTGCACAGCTGAATCTGACATCGTAAACCATAGCTAAAAAACGACTCATTGCACAGCTGAATCTGACATCGTAAACCACAGCTAAAAACGACTCATAACACAGCTGAATATGACATTGCTACCCACAACTAAAAAACGACTCATTGCACACCACCTCAGGAAACTAACATCATCCCTCATTTCTTCTGTCGTTCTCTATTATCTCCTTATAATGCTCTCTCATAACTCATAGACATACCTCACAACAACACTAGCTCCTGACACATTACAACACCAACTCACAACAACACCTGTCACCTCATAGCTCACACTAGCTCCTGACACATTACAACACCAACTCACAACAACACCTGTCACATCATAACGCACACTAGCTCCCGACACATTACAACACCAACTCACAACAACACCTGTCACCTCATAACTCACACTAGCTCCTGACACATTACAACACCAACTCACAACAACACCTGTCACATCATAACGCACACTAGCTCCCGACACATTACAACACCAACTCACAACAACACCTGTCACCTCATAACTCACACTAGCTCCTGACACATTACAACACCAACTCACAACAACACCTGTCACATCATAACGCACACTAGCTCCCGACACATTACAACACCAACTCACAACAACACCTGTCACCTCATAACTCACACTAGCTCCTGACACATTACAACACTAACTCACAACAACACCTGTCACCTCATAACTCACACTAGCTCCTGACACATTACAACACTAACTCACAACAACACCTGTCACCTCATAACTCACACTAGCTCCTGACACATTACAATACCAACTCACAACAACACCTGTCACCTCATAACTCACACTAGCTCCCGACACATTACAACACCAACTCACAACAACACTTGCCACCTCATTACACTAGTTCTTATCTCACAATAGTGCAACCTAATCACCATACAGTACCTCATCCTTCATAACACCTCCTGATACTTCTCATTAACACCTCATAATTCACAACGTCTCACACATCAAAATAGTTCTACCACTCCTCACAATACTTAAGTTCTCACTAAAGCACTTAATACCTCACAACACACCTCACACCTCTTAAGAACACTCACACCTCACAACAACACCATACATCCCACAACGGCACCTCACACTTCACAACGGCACCTCACGCCCCGCAACACCACCTCACATCATCAACTCACGCCTCGTAACACCGCCCGACACCTTACACCTCACTCCTCATAACTACACCTCACACTTCACAACGGCACCTCACAACACCACCTCACACCTCACAACACCACCTCACAACAACACCTCACATCTCACAACGGCACCTTACACCTCACAACACCACCTCACACCTCACAACACCACCTCACAACAACACCTCACATCTCACAACGGCACCTTGCACCTCACAACACCACCTCACACCTCACAACACCACCTCACACCTCACAACACCACCTCACACCTCACAACACCACCTCACAACAACACTTCACATCTCACAACGGCACCTCACACCTCACAACACCACCTCACAACAACACCCCACATTTCACAACGGCACCTCACAACACCACAACACACTTTACAACGGCACCTCACACCTCACAACACCACCTCACACCTCACAACACCACCTCACACCTCACAACACCACCTCACATCTCACAACATCACATCACACCTCACAACAACACTTCACATCTCACAACGGCACCTCACACCTCACAACACCACCTCACAACACCACATCACACTTCACAACGGCACCTCACACCTCACAACACCACCCCACACCTCACAACACCACATCACACCTCACAACACCACCTCACACTTCACAGCACCACCTCACACCTCACAACACCACCTCACACCTCACAACACCACATCACACCTCACAACACCACCTCACACCTCACAACACCACTTCATATCTCACAACGGCACCTCACAACACCACCTCACATTTCACAACGGCACCTCACACCTCACAACACCACCTCACACCTCACAACACAACCTCACACCACCACCTCACACCTCACAACACCACCTCACACCTCACAACACCACCTCACACCTCACAACACCACATCACACCTCACACCACCACATCACACTTCACAACGGCACCTCTCACCTCACAACACCACCTCACACCTCACAACACCACCTCACACCTCACAACACCACCTCACACCTCACAACACCACATCACACCTCACAACACCACCTCACAACACCACCTCACACCTCACAACACCACATCACACCTCACAGCACCACTTCACACCTCACAACACCACCTCCCACCTCACAACACCACCTCACACCTCACAACACCACCTCACACCTCACAACACCACCTCACACCTCACAACACCACCTCACACCTCACAACACCACCTCACACCTCACAACACCACCTCACACCTCACAACACCACCTCACACCTCACAACACCACCTCACACCTCACAACACCACATCACACCTCACAACACCACCTCACACCTCACAACACCACCTCACACCTCACAACACCACCTCACACCCACTGTGGTTCTCGACGTAACCTGAACCTAATAGTCCCTCTTGGGGTCATAAGACCTTCAGTATTATTTCATTTTCGTACGGCTTTATCACTCTCCCCAGACTCTCTTCTCCTTCCTCCTCCTCCTCTTCTTCTCTCACTTTTCTTCACTTTCCCGAGACTCCCTTCTACTTCTTCTCCCTTCTCTTGCTCCTCTCCTTTCACCTTTCCTCAGCTCTTCCTCCTTCCCTTTCACTTTCCTCCACCTTTTACTCTTGTTCGTTACTTCCACATCTCTTTCAGTGTCTCTCTATTCCTTTATTTCTTTCCAAATTTTATTTTTTGTTTCTTCTTGTTTTGGCTCCATATTCTGCTCTCTCTCTCTCTCTCTCTCTCTCTCTCTCTCTCTCTCTCTCTCTCTCTCTCTCTCTCTCTCTCTCTCTCTCTCTCTCTCTCACCAGTTCTTTTCTCCTCCCTGTCATTCTCCCTCCACTTTACAACTTATCTTCCAATCCCACTATTCATCACCTCTTCTACGTACAGCCTAAAATACTTAATGAATGAGCCTTGACTCGATCTATTATTCCCTGTCTCATCTCCTTCTTTATCCACTTTGTCTCTCTCCGTTATTTTGCACTGTTTTTATTCTTCATCATATATGGTTAAAATTTTAGGTTACAAAGTGAGGGATATAATCTTTAGAATCACTGTATTGAAATTAATAAAGGAAATTTATGTTCGTAATGTTAAATAAGAAATTAAATTGAATATATATCTTGGTATGTTAGGTAGTTATTTCACTATACGGGAAGGTAGAGATTTAAAACTGCTACATTAATCTAAACATTCTATTTCTGTTTGCATGATATTTAAGTATGATTGTAAATGTATGATACCATACCTGTGTGCATGATATTGGTGTGTGTGTATGATCATGGTGTGCTCATTGTCGTATTGACCAATGCATGTTCCAATTTTAGTATATGTACTGCCGAAGCAAGTATAAGTAGTAAGGGTTAAAGCTGACCCTGATTGTGATTATGGTACTGAGTCATAAGTCGAGTGCTGGTCCTACAGTGTAGATATGATGAATAATGATGGTGCTCTTGCTGTACTTCAGGATGGTTCTGTTCTGTTGTGTCTTGGGTGTATGGAACTGTCCTGAGACTACAGTACTGCCTCATCAACACGTTGTTTCTTTAACTATACTTGTTTCATTCCTCTCCACAAAATATAGTCACAAAACACATCTGTAAAATTATATTCATAATCTGTAAATAATTCACACACACACACACACACACACACACACATATATATATATATATATATATATATATATATATATATATATATATATATATATATATATATATATTATATATATATATATATATATATATATATTTCATGTAGATCCACAATGAAAACGTGGATAAGATAAATCTTGAAAAATCACACGTGTGATTTTATCAAGATATATATATATATATATATATATATATATATATATATATATATATATATATATATATATATGAGAGAGAGAGATAATAAGTATTGCATTGACTGGGATAATGCCACCTCAATTTACCTTGTAATTCAATTGACAGTAGGAACATTATAGAATTCAGTCTCATTATACATACCGAATCCGTCAACATGAATTTGAGCAATGGTATGTACAAATTGGATATATATATATATATATATATATATATATATATATATATATATATATATATATATATATATATATATATATATATATATAAATATATATGTATATATATATATATATATATATATATATATATAAGACCAAATTTAAAAAAAATCACAGAACGTAATAATATGAAAATAAGTACAGGTCTTTTCTCACTTACCATACATACATTTATCACTTACACTCAGTAATAAGGAAGAACACAATCGGCTGAGCTTCTCGACCATAAACATGAGTCTTGGTTCCTTTTAACACTGAGAGTTCAATACACTATCACCATAAACAAGGAGAACATATTTTTGGTATAAATAAATATTTTTCATACAAATTTACATAATGTGTATATTTATCTAACTATTTTATTATGAAGGCGATAGTCTGAGTAAGTCTTAAGTACATTTTGTGTTAAGAATCCCGGTTTTGTACACAGTAAAGCTCCTGTTTCTGTAAGTAAGGTCTGGTAACAGTCTTACAGTGTAGTCCACTCGCAACTATCGTGTTTGTATTGTGTCAACCTGGCTCTGACATAATCTGCAGGAGTTACTACCGGAGACATGTGGAGTCCGAGAGAAGTGGTCACCTGTCTCCTGGGCTCTGAGTCTTAATGACTTATAACCTGTAGTGTTTCCCATCGATTAGTTGTTAAATACGAGAAACACTTATGTTCACTAATATCTATTTTTTACGATAGAATAACAGCTTTCTATCTCTGTCGTTGTGTATTTGAGTATTTATAAGTTACTAAAGCATCAGATATGGAGAATATTTGTTTAATATTAAGTTCTCACTCTTCCTGTTATTTACTTACTTTATGAAGACCTTGGGGGTAGTGTTGGTCTTCAGTACATAGAGGCGCCTCCGTTAAAGAGCGAAGAATTTATTTATATTTAAAGTCTCTTAATCTCCATTATATCAGACTGGGGTCACCGGGGGCCACGTATCATGCTTTAATGCTTTATGAGTCTCGTAAACCATAAACAAAAGAAAAAAGTCGGGCCTTTGCTCTCTTATTATAATACTTAGAGGGGGTCATAAAGCCGCTATATATCATGGGGTCACATTATGTAGTCATGGTGCAGGGGCCGCCTCTGCCCCCTCCACCCTCTCCCCTCTCCCACGCTACCTCTCCGGGGCACCCGAGAACCCTACACCCGGGGGAACATATGACCTCCACCTGGGGAACATAGAACCACCACCTGGGGAACATAGGACCACCGCCTGGGGAACATAGGACCACCACCTGGGGAACATAGGACCACCACTTTGGGAATATAGGACCACCACCTGGGGAACATAGGACCACCGCCTGGGGAACATAAGACCACCGCCTGGGGAACATAGGACCACCGCCTGGGAACATAGGACCACCATCTGGGCAACATAAGACCACCGCCTGGGGAACATAGGACCACCACTCAGGGGAACATATAACCTCCACCTGGGGAACATAGGACCACCACCTGGGGAACATAGGACCACCACCTGGGGAACATAGGACCACCACTCAGGGGAACATATGACCACCACTCAGTTGAACCGGGTTCCCCACATATGCACATTACACACTACACCTGGGATGACATACACGGCCTCAACCGAAGGAAATATTATAAATTACACCTGGAGTAACATAAGTGTACCTAGGGAGCCACACCTACGGCAGGGGTAGTCTTGGCCTCCCACAGAGAAACCTTGGTCATAAAAGGTCGTTGTGAGGTAGTTTACATTTAACCACCATAAGAGAGGTACAATAAATGGCCGCTTGTGGGTACTTGACCTCCAACACGAGAAATACATAGGAATATAGTGCTGTCACCTCAAGTACACTAACACCATTGAGTTATAATACATCCTGATTAACACACGACCAATGTTGACAGTATTTTTACAGTCACTAAGGGTTAATCTTACTGATTAGGTGACTAAGGTCATCTCTAAAGGGTCGGGCCTATGGCGTTAAGGTTCTCATAGGTTATCATGGGAAGGGTTAGTGTGAGTCACGTTTTAAGGATAACTTGAATCACATTTTGAAGATTTTTTGTAATATCTAATTCTCAAAGATTTATGACAAGAGAGTCAGGTCAGTACGAGTCAAGTCCGCCTCAAGTGTAATGATTCACTATTTGGAGCTAAATGATACCACCGTCATAATACGATGACTTAACATTATAGGTACGATGACATCCACCTTGATGATGATGACTTAACATTATAGGTACGATGACATCCACCTTGATGATGATGACTTAATATTATCGGTACGATGACATCTACTCTCACATCATGATAGCTTTGGCAATTGTAACATCTGTCCTGAGTACTATAATTCACAGCCTGAAGTACAATTACTCTGCGTATGAACCTGTGTACATTAACGTCTTACCTATGTCTCTCGTATAGTATCTTATTAAGTTTACTTCCCTGAACGAAAATATAATATAAATAGAACAATAATTCTTCAAGGCGTGACTACCATCATATACTGTATTCGCTTCACAACACTCAGAATGATAATAGCATCGTGAAGTTAAATTCTTATATAGGACTCCCACTCGTTAAATTACTGAAGTTTATTTAATTTGATATTCTGTCTTTTTCTGTATGTTATCTTTATTTTATCCTTTATCAAGCGAGTAATTTCTTTTCTTTACTTAAGCCTTTAATCTGATTGGCTATAGTGTGTAGTGTGTCGCTGTGGCATTATGTCTCCATTTGTCCTGGTTACTACTGAGGTTCTGCTCACTGAGGATAAACGTGTTATATAATTCTCTGCTGAAGCTGTTCGTCGCGTACATCTCAGTTAACTGCTGGTTTACTTAATTTCGACAGCTGTTTTAACTACGACCAGATTATGTTCTAAGTATGTATCTTGTTATCATTTTCCTATTGATTTTTGTCAGTTTTAGCAGATACTAATGGTTTTGTTTGTTAACAAATGTGGTTTGTTACTTTATTCAACACTTTCCTTCACTTCTTGTAGTCTTGTACTTTAATCTCATCCATTTTTAATAGAGTAAAACGTTGACTTTTACTGGGTGACGCTTGTGGTCAGCGGCTCCTGACTGACTTCTGTTATTCATCTGTTGTATTCTTACTGGTGTATTATACCTCGGTGTCAGTATATTCCCGCTCTCTAATTGTACACTTTAATTCAAATGATATAATATCGGCAACATTTTCTTCAACAGAAAATTTAATATTAACAAATGCGTAAATATATATATATATATATATATATATATATATATATATATATATATATATATATATATATATATATATATATATATATATTACTGTATATGATTTGTTGCTACCTGGCAATCATCCCTGTTTAATATAACTTCTATGTATTTTTCGGGGGAATCCTCTGACTGGTGACAGACGGTCATACAGATCAGTACAATACTTAGAAAATACATGAAAACCTGACCTAACCTAACCTAACCTAACCTAACCTAACCTAACCTAACCTCATTAAAGTATAATTGACCAGATTATGATATCTCAGAATGTTGTGTATTTTTCCTCAAATATTTAACTAGATTCATTATAATGAGCGACAATACAGACCAAATAATCTGCGACGTTGAGTTATTATTGCAGGTACTGTACAGGCGCCTCACTCCCCACAACAACCTTCTCTTGGTTTTCACACTCACTCGTGATGAGTCTGGCCGGCGGTGTTGTGGACAAAGCTTATTCTATCGTTTGTCTTCTTGGCGTCAAATCCTAGATTTGTTAAATCTACACAGACAGGTAGACGTGGGAGACAGGCAGACAGACGGAAGGGAAGAAGGACAGGAGGACAGAGAGAATAAAGAGAGCAGAGAGATTCAACAGGAGAGATACAACAGGGAACGTAAAAGAGAAGGTGGAAGAGACAGAGGAGAGAGAGAAAAGAGAAGAGAGAGAGAGAGAGAGAGAGAGAGAGAGAGAGAGAGAGAGAGAGAGAGAGAGATCCCTCTCACCTAACGGAGTGTACATCAACAGTTGCAAGTTTATGAATGAAAAAGATGTACCCTTCATACTCTCCCTGAGACAGTGTAAACATAAAGATGATACGAGTAATAACATACGACACAAGACGTGGGAGGAACATCTTGTTAATCACGCGTTAAAGACTTTGAGAGTTAACACGAGAGACTAAAATTGTCTGGCTCATAATGAAGACAAGTTAGTTGAGAAAATTAATGCCATCTGCCGGAGGAGGAGCTGTGGCCCCTGAATTACTAGACTTTTGTGCTGCTTCCTCCTCTCTTCGTTGTTTTTTTACTCCATCTTCATCTTAAATCTTCACCGTTCTTCTTGTGCTTCTCCCTCGACTGCCTGTCTGCCACTGTACTGTTTGGCTGCCACGTGGGAGTAGAGACCAGTTTCATCATCTGTTTGGTGAAAAATGAATATACTGTATAAATGCATAAAGTAGTTATATAAATTGTTATTCCTTAATAAATGAATTAATTGATAACACTTATAAAGATTTACGGAATATAAATAATTGATGGTTATGTTTGGATGTAGAGGACCTTAACAGCGACTGTGTGTGGGTTGACTGTAACTCGCTCCAAAAAAGTACCTTTACGGAGCGGTCCGATGAATTTAAAAAAGAACACTACGACTCTTCTTGTCTCGGTAGGGTTGTCAAAATCCTTCGTCCGGTGTGCCATATTGTCTCATATAAAATCGTAAAGACACTAACTGTATGGAGAGAAGGTTTTTACCTAACTTATTCTTGAACGTTTGCTTCTGCCCCAGTTGACTCTAATTGGTGATGAGTTGTCTTCATTGTTTTCACCGATCATTCCACTGTAGTGTCCCCCACAACTACCCTTGGTTAAACTTATCTTGGATTTGTACATTACTGTTGTTAACTGTATGTTAGTCTTAAATTCTCCTTATTGCATTATTAACATATTAGCAGAATTATTTTTAACAGCATAATTATTCTGAATGGCTCTGTTAATTTCGCTAAGTCATTAAATCATGGCGGAGTATAATAGAAATATTAAAGATCAGTAATAGAGCCCCACAGTGTAATAATAGACAGTGTACATTATATCAAGCCAACCATCTAAGTATTAAATTATCCATTACAATAGATAATAAGTACCTCTACCACCTTAAAAGTTACTGTAATTATAATATAATTTTTCAAAAATAAATTTATTTGTATGTTCTTGTTAAATAAATATCGTTAAACACAAATTTTTTGCTTGTGGAGCAACACCTTGCCCTCCTCCTGCCCCCGGCGTGACCACCTTCCTCCTGCAGACGTTCACTAATGCAACATGTTGTAATCTTCCGTGTTCTTAGGTAACAAAAATAACTTGCAAGATATCCTGTACGTCTCCATAACCTGAAGAACAATATGTATGATAATTTCTCCAAGAGGAAGAGCCTCGTTCATTTTCAACTAGGGTTACAACCCTTCTTAAGGGCGGCAACTCCCCGCTCCCCTGACCGTCCTGGTCCAGGGGTCAGCCAGCAGCAGCTGTTAAAGGGGCAACCGGTAGTTTCCTCCTACCATCATTACCCTTACACCTGTCATTATCATCACTATCCATTTTCCCAACGATTACTTATCACTATGGTATCACTATCATCATCACTATCATCATGAGGTGGCCTTGTAGCCTGGCCTGGCCAGGTCGGGCCGGGACAGGGCTGGAGGGGCGCTCAAGATCGTGCCTCATCCCTGCTACTGAACCCTGGGGCTCGGGTCAGGACAGTGGCAAGCCTCGCTCCTCCGTAAACCCCAGAGTACTAATAGTGTGTCACTGGATCCCCGCTCTTAGGGCCTCGGAGGAGTTAAGCTTTATCGAGCGCCAGACGATTGATTAGATACGTAAGGTGATTTACAACCAATAACGTAGAATCTTGACTTGTAGGTAGTCGGTGATTTCTGGATGATGACGGGTGATTTTTGGATGATGACGGGTGATTTCTGGGTGTAGATGACTGACTAGTTGTGTACTAGAGGCTCACGGCCCTTCCCGATTTTGATTTAGGATACAATTACGATATAAGTAATGGCAAAATTAGGGAACAGAAAATGGCGCTTAGGTATAATTTGGTGCGCGGTTGATGCCGGGGAGGCTGAAGCAGTGCGCAACTTTGTAACATAAATCCATCACCCCCTGAGCTTGTACTTGTTTTTAAAGTATATAAGATAGGAGGGTCAGCGGGCCCAGGGAGCGGCCGTCTGCTCTTAGATGCTGCCTGCCATTTACTGAAGGCCAGGGAGCCGTGGCCTGTGTCCTGCCTGCCAACACCATATTATAACAGCGATGAAACAATCTAGACTTTAAAGAAACATTTTATTGGATTATTACTTCCCCTGATCTTCACTTCTGTGATATTTTAGATGAAAATTTATAAAGTAAATATGATTTGTCTAATTTTTTTAAAGCTGCGGGAGAATATAAAAACCCGGATTTTTTCTCTAATAAATCATGTGTTGTTCATATACTTTTGCTCCAAAATGCAATAAATTTGTTCAGTGGCTCACAAGAATCACGAGCACAGTCTGGGGAGGACGCAACGCCTGGAAAAAATGTTGACGATCAGTCTCGGGGGAAGATAAATACTGAAGATACTACTATCTGTCCAGTTTGGAACGCCGGCAGATTGAAGTCTATATAGTGTCCGCGAGAAGGTTAGAATATAGACGGGGTCTATTAACTCGAGTGTAATTAGCCATGAATTGTTATTAGTGGCCGTTCCTGTCCAAGTGTCCGGGCTAATACCCCCACCGCGTGCCACTCAGGGGGACAAAAACACCAGATGACCGGGGAGGCTCATCATCTTGGGCAGATTTTTGTTTGATATATTTAAGAGGTGGATGACGCCAGATGGAGGCTATTATGATGGGGGATGTTACTGTGTGGAGGGGGGAGGGGCTAGTAAGGGGATGAGAGGGGGAGATGGGGACTGAGTGCGAAGGACTTGGGGCTCAGTAATATCTGTGAGAAAGATTTAAAAGGCAGGTGTCAGTATGTGTCAAGGGAGATGTGCGTTTATCATCATCATCCCTTTAAAGCAAGCTTCCCTCATTATGGAATTTTTATTATATTTTCCCTGGGCTAAGTTCCATGATTATAAGTAATATTTTATAATCCTTCGAGGCAAACTTTCATCATTATGTGCTTAATGTTATGCTTCCTCAAGGCTAACTTGTCCGATGATAGACTTCAAATTTTGGTTTCCAAGGCAAAATGTCCTGATTATAGGCATTATCATATGGTTCCCGGAGGCTAAATTCTTTGATCATAGCGTTTATATTAAGCTTTTCCAAGGTTATCATCCCAGATTATGGGGTTTGTATTATGCTCTACATCGGTAATTATTCTAATAATATACATAACATTATACTTTTCCAAGGTCAAAAACATCACATTTTGTTGACTTAAAATACTTCAAATACAAAATTCTTAGACGATGACTTTTTGATAATTATTCTACACTGATTCATTCTTATCAACTCAAATTATAAATACCTAAACTATTGAAATCATAAGCAAGTGTATAATATAAAACGGTAAGAAAGATCACCAAACTTCACTATCTTTCTCTATGACTAAAAAAAAAAATAAGTTATATTTGTGTCTCGTTGCACTTGAATGGTCACCCTCACTAATCACGTGTTTTTGCTGCCGAGTACAAAGTAGGCCTAACGCTCAACCAGAAAAATTTAATTCGGTAATACCTCTGAGAACTTTTGATGGCGAAATATGGTGTAATTTACAGCTGTATGTTCTACAACCTTCAGATGATATAACAGCGGAAAGATAATACAGTAGCTTCCATAAAGTTCCCAGAGGCTTATGCAAAAGAGCTCCAAATTTTATGACCTTGAAATACTCTATTAGGTAAATTTAATGGACTTTCAACACTTTTAAGACTAATTTATCTAACTTCTACATCCCTCACAAAACTTATTTGTTCATACACTTACGCACACAAAATTCGACCCAGAAGCAAAAATGAGATGAAAATTTAATTCCAGGTGGACAACTTATCAGTCAATGCATATTTGGAGATAACATATAAATACAACTTTGTTTTTAAGAGAAGTGATGCGCCTCACCCTCATGCGCCATGCTGCTTGTATTGTGACCTGACTCAAATAGATCTAGAGATAGAACCTAAAACAGAAGAGAATATGATGTTGAGAAGCTGAAAGACGAGGAAACGGAGAGACAATACCAAGGAGAGATAAGAAACAGATTTAAGAGCTTGCACTTATATAAAGCTTCAGAAGCCTGGCTAAGCACTCAGTAAGTCATCACGGAATCAGCCAATGAATCTATGGGGAGAAATGGTAACAATTGGTATATTGTGGAATATAAACAAACGGAGAGAAGAGACAGAAAACATAAATTCTTACAAACTGACAGCGAGATAGAGAATGTGCTGTACAGTAGGGGTCAAAAGTTCTCGCCCTCCCAAAATGAAGCAACATGGACCCCAAATGAGATGAAGTAGCACACCCGCACCAGATGACTGTCAGGGTAAGTGTTAGCGAAGGTCAATAGGACAATAGCAAGCATTCAAGAAGAACCACAGTGGCAATACCTAACTGTAAATAGTTAAGCACATGTTGTGACAATATGGATGTGATGTCCACAGATAACGAGAGAGTGGAACGCCTTTTCCTGTCATTCATTTTAACAACTGAGAGAGAAGAACTCAAAAGAGAATGAGAAGAAAACAAAAGTTATTAAGGTATCAAAAGAGCAAGGGCCAGTAATCCAACATATGTAAATTGATGACCTTAATATTGATTTAGTGAAGGAAACAACTTCCACATAAAGAAACAATATAAAAAAGGAATTTAAATCAAGAATAACAGCAGGAGGCCGCTGCTATTAGAGCCTCCAGTCCTTGATGAATAACTGAAGGGTCTCCAGAACAACCAAACCGAGGACCCACAACAGCCTGATAAGACCTGTAGTGACATATGGCTGCTTCACTTAGCCATTGACAAAAAACCTCGAGCAAAACCTCCTAGTATTCGAGCTCTCAGTACTACGGAGGATATATGACCAGATCTTTGATGTGGAGGAGAACGCTTGAAGAAGACGACACAACGTAGACCTCAGAGAAATGACCCCCCAGCCTCTAGTTACAATTATTATAAAAGCTCAAAGTTTGAGATGGATTCAGGAGCATATTGCTGGATGGAGGAACATTGACTCCCGAGAAGAAGGATGAAGAGTGAGTCATGGACGTAGTGTGGAGGCCAAGGAGGTGTGATGGTGTGATAATGTGATGATAAGGGCTTAATTATAGCTGCCATGGATCGACATCAAGTCTGAGAGCCAACAGAGAGAGAGAGTATAGCTACTGCACAGTACTTCTTCTGTCCATTGTGTGCATGACCTTAAGCGGTTGTTGTTGTTCAGCATCCACAAAATGGTGAATACTAACGTTACGGGCGGACGCACGGTCACCCAGGAATATAATGTCTTACGATTCTTCGTGGACAGATAAAACGATTTAGGAAATAAATATCGAAGGCGAGGAAGACCTACTTCTTAAAGTTTGTCGTCTGTCACTAAGTATCTGGGTTTCTTACCTATGATTGCTATGTGACAACACCGCCATGTCATTTTCTATAGTACCCAGTTTGGGTGGTGCTGCCCGTGTCTTGTACTCACCATAATAGTGGCTTGCTTAACTGTGTCTCTCATAGTTAATAATTGAAAGCTTCATCCTGGACCCCACCATTTTGTGTTTGAGCAGAATGTGCACGAAATGTTGTAGACTTCAGCTGTGCTAGGTCTTCACTGTTATTACGGAAACAAACAAACTGTCTGTAGTTTCACCTGATGCATCCCAGTCACTACTACCAAACCTCTTTAACCTGTTCATTTTTTAATCCCACCATTGTTCCTAACGAGTTTGTCCCTCATGGATCAAGTGTAGTACAAGAGGAAACCAGAGTATCCAGAGAAAACCTGAGATGCTTGGTAGTGTCACACAAACTATCCGGGGACTGAACCGCGCTACCACTTTACCACCAACGCCCACACTACTTCCATGTGTAAGAAATATTAAGGTATAAATATTAGCAAAATGACTACAAAAAAACCAGATAATTGAAAACCAGAACACAATATATCAGTCGTAAGGTAAAATGGTTGTATCAGAAAAAGTTATCAAAGAATAGACAGTTCCAACGTCAACAGTCACCAGGCTGTTGTAACCATGGCGTCTTTTTAAAATAAATCCTCATGACCTTAAACATAACCCATTCATTCCCCACAACATGTTATCCGATGATGATAGACTACGAACAAATTTGTATATTTCTCCCTAAACTCATTCGAAGTAATCAGGAAAATCGAATTAAACTCTGTGCTGACCTTAGCTGGGTGTTAGAGGAGACAACCTGAGCTAGGTGTTAGAGGAGACAACCTTAGCTGGGTGTTAGAAGAGACGACCTTAGCTGAGTGCTAGAGGAGACAACCTTAGGTGGGTGTTAGAAGAGACGACCTTAGCTGGGTGTTAGAGGAGACAACCTGAGCTAGGTGCTAGAGGAGACAACCTTAGCTTGGTGTTAGAGGAGACAACCTTAGCTGGGTGTTAGAGGAGACAACCTTAGCTGGGTGTTAGAGGAGACAACCTGAGCTAGGTGTTAGAGGAGACAACCTTAGCTGGGTGTTAGAGGAGACAACCTTAGCTGGGTGTTAGAGGAGACAACCTTGGCTGGGTGTTAGAGGAGACAACCTTAGCTGGGTGTTAGAGGAGACAACCTTAGCTGGGTGTTAGAGGAGACAACCTGAGCTGGGTGTTAGAGGAGACAACCTGAGCTAGGTGCTAGAGGAGACAACCTTAGCTTGGTGTTAGAGGAGACAACCTTAGCTGGGTGTTAGAGGAGACAACCTTAGCTGGGTGTTAGAGGAGACAACCTGAGCTAGGTGTTAGAGGAGACAACCTTAGCTGGGTGTTAGAGGAGACAACCTTAGCTGGGTGTTTAGAGGAGACAACCTTAGCTGGGTGTTAGAGGAGACAACCTTGGCTGGGTGTTAGAGGAGACAACCTTAGCTGGGTGTTAGAGGAGACAACCTTAGCTGGGTGTTAGAGGAGACAACCTGAGCTGGGTGTTAGAGGAGACAACCTGAGCTGGGTGTTAGAGGAGACAACCTGAGCTGGGTGTTAGAGGAGACAACCTTAGCTGGGTGTTAGAGGAGACAACCTTGGCTGGGTGTTAGAGGAGACAACCTGAGCTGGATGTTAGAGGAGACAACCTTAGCTGGGTATTAGAGGAGACAACCTTAGCTGGGTATTAGAGGAGACAACCTTAGCTGAGTGCTAGAGGAGACAACCTTAGCTGGGTATTAGAGGAGACAACCTTAGCTGGGTATTAGAGGAGACAACCTTAGCTGAGTGCTAGAGGAGACAACCTTAGCTGGGTATTAGAGGAGACAACCTTAGCTGGGTATTAGAGGAGACAACCTTAGCTGAGTGCTAGAGGAGACAACCTTAGCTGGGTATTAGAGGAGACAACCTTAGCTGGGTATTAGAGGAGACAACCTTAGCTGAGTGCTAGAGGAGACAACCTTAGCTGGGTGTTAGAGGAGACAACCTTAGCTGGGCGTTAGAGGAGACAACCTTAGCTGGGTATTAGAGGAGACAACCTTAGCTGGGTGTTAGAGGAGACAACCTTAGCTGGGTATTAGAGGAGACAACCTGAGCTGGGTGTTAGATGAGACAACCTTAGCTGGGTGTTAGAGGAGACAACCTTAGCTGAGTGTTAGAGGAGACAACCTTAGCTGGGTGTTAGAGGAGACGACTTTAGCTGGGTGTTAGAGGAGACAACCTTAGCTGAGTGTTAGAGGAGACGACCTTAGCTGGGTGTTAGATGAGACAACCTTAGCTGGGTGTTAGAGGAGACGACCTTAGCTGGGTGTTAGAGGAAACGACCTTAGCTGGGTGTTAGAGGAGACAACCTTAGCTGGATGCTAGAGGAGACGACCTTTGCTGGGTGTTACGAGTTGGGGATTTAGAATATAGTTAAAAGTCTACCCAGATCCCAACAGGCAACAACAATAAAAAAACAAAGACAATCGGACTATAAAAGGGTAGACAAAGGATGCGAGTTTTTGTTGTGTATAACAAAGTACCATAAATTCCTTAACAAAATATTCAGCTTTCTATAATTTACCCTTAACCATACTTAACCTAAACATGCGCAACATTGGCTTAACAGTATATACATATTTACACAATATACAACAATCTGAAGCAAGGTGGAGGTGGGGAGGCAATATAAGATTCCAAAATACTCAAGTGCAGTGCTGAGATGGCTGACGAGTAAGGCTGAGTATTGAAGAAGATGGTAGGTAGTCACTGTGCCGTAGGTTTCCAGGATAGGTGATCCTAGTGTGGTCACTTCCCAGAGTGAACTGAACTCTCCTCGATCTGGAGCTGATGAGGATGACTTGGAGGAGGTGACGCAACAACCAGGATATGGAGAAGGGAAACCCCGGAGTGGTGACTAAGACTAGTCATACTCTGGTTTCGTCCCTAGATGGCGTTGCTCGTGGTGCTGGGTAGGTAGATCATGACAATAGATGGCGTGGTTCGTAACATGGGTGTTAGAGGAGACAACCTTAGCTGGGTGTTAGAGGAGACGACTTTAGCTGGGTGTTAGAGGAGACAACCTTAGCTGGGTGTTAGAGGAGACGACCTTAGCTGGGTGTTAGAGGAGACTACCTTAGCTGGGTGTTAGAGGAGACAATCTTAGCTGGGTGTTAGAGGAGACAACCTTAGCTGGGTGTTAGATGAGACAACCTTAGCTGGGTGTTAGAGGAGACAACCTTAGCTGGGTGTTAGAGGAGACAACCTTAGCTGGGTGTTAGATGAGACAACCTTAGCTGGGTGTTAAAGGAGACAACCTTCGCTGGGTGTTAGATGAGACAACCTTAGCTGGGTGTTAGAGGAGACGACTTTAGCTGGGTGTTAGAGGAGACAACCTTAGCTGGGTGTTAGATGAGACAACCTTAGCTGGGTATTAGAGGAGACAACCTTAGCTGGGTGTTAGATGAGACAACCTTAGCTAGGTGTTAGAGGAGACAACCTTAGCTGGGTGTTAGAGGAGACAACCTGAGCTGGGCGTTAGAGGAGACAACCTTAGCTGGGTGTTAGAGGAGACAACCTTAGCTGGGTGTTAGAGGAGACAACCTTAGCTGAGTGTTAGAGGAGACGACTTTAGCTGGGTGTTAGAGGAGACAACCTTAGCTGAGTGTTAGAGGAGACGACCTTAGCTGGGTGTTAGATGAGACAACCTTAGCTGGGTGTTAGAGGAGACGACCTTAGCTGGGTGTTAGAGGAGACGACCTTAGCTGGGTGTTAGAGGAGACAACCTTAGCTGGATGTTAGAGGAGACGACCTTTGCTGGGTGTTACGAGTTGGGGATTTAGAATATAGTTAAAAGTCTACCCAGATCCCAACAGGCAACAACAATAAAAAAACAAAGACAATCGGACTATAAAAGGGTAGACAAAGGATGCGAGTTTTTGTTGTGTATAACAAAGTACCATAAATTCCTTAACAAAATATTCAGCTTTCTATAATTTACCCTTAACCATACTTAACCTAAACATGCGCAACATTGGCTTAACAGTATATACATATTTACACAACATACAACAATCTGAAGCAAGGTGGAGGTGGGGAGGCAATATAAGATTCCAAAATACTCAAGTGCAGTGCTGAGATGGCTGACGAGTAAGGCTGAGTATTGAAGAAGATGGTAGGTAGTCACTGTGCCGTAGGTTTCCAGGATAGGTGATCCTAGTGTGGTCACTTCCCAGAGTGAACTGAACTCTCCTCGATCTGGAGCTGATGAGGATGACTTGGAGGAGGTGACGCAACAACCAGGATATGGAGAAGGGAAACCCCGGAGTGGTGACTAAGACTAGTCATACTCTGGTTTCGTCCCTAGATGGCGTTGCTCGTGGTGCTGGGTAGGTAGATCATGACAATAGATGGCGTGGTTCGTAACATGGGTGTTAGAGGAGACAACCTTAGCTGGGTGTTAGAGGAGACGACTTTAGCTGGGTGTTAGAGGAGACAACCTTAGCTGGGTGTTAGAGGAGACGACCTTAGCTGGGTGTTAGAGGAGACAACCTTAGCTGGGTGTTAGAGGAGACAATCTTAGCTGGGTGTTAGAGGAGACAACCTTAGCTGGGTGTTAGATGAGACAACCTTAGCTGGGTGTTAGATGAGACAACCTAAGCTGGGTGTTAGAGGAGACAACCTTAGCTGGGTGTTAGATGAGACAACCTTAGCTGGGTGTTAGAGGAGACGACTTTAGCTGGGTGTTAGAGGAGACAACCTTAGCTGGGTGTTAGATGAGACAACCTTAGCTGGGTGTTAGAGGAGACAACCTTAGCTGGGTGTTAGAGGAGACAACCTTAGCTGGGTGTTAGATGAGACAACCTTAGCTGGGTGTTAGAGGAGACGACTTTAGCTGGGTGTTAGAGGAGACAACCTTAGCTGGGTGTTAGATGAGACAACCTTAGCTGGGTGTTAGAGGAGACAACCTTAGCTGGGTGTTAGAGGAGACAACCTTAGCTGGGTGTTAGATGAGACAACCTTAGCTGGATGTTAGAGGAGACAACCTTAGCTGGGTGTTAGATGAGACAACCTTAGCTGGGTGTTAGATGAGACAACCTTAGCTGGGTGTTAGAGGAGACGACTTTAGCTGGGTGTTAGAGGAGACAACCTTAGCTGGGTGTTAGAGGAGACAACCTTAGCTGGGTGTTAGAGGAGACGACCTTAGCTGGGTGTTAGAGGAGACGACCTTAGCTGGGTGTTAGAGGAGACAACCTTAGCTGGGTGTTAGAGGAGACGACCTGAGCTGGGTGTTAGAGGAGACGACCTTAGCTGGGTGTTAGAGGAGACAACCTGAGCTAGGTGTTAGAGGAGACAACCTGAGCTGGGTGTTAGAGGAGACGACCTTAGCTGGGTGTTAGAGGAGACGACCTTAGCTGGGTGTTAGAGGAGACAACCTTAGCTGGGTGTTAGAGGAGACAACCTTAGCTGGGTGTTAGAGGAGACAACCTTAGCTGGGTGTTAGAGGAGACAACCTTAGCTGGGTGTTAGAGGAGACGACCTTAGCTGGGTGTTAGAGGAGACAACCTTAGCTGGGTGTTAGAGGAGACAACCTTAGCTGGGTGTTAGAGGAGACGACCTTAGCTGGGTGTTAGAGGAGACAACCTTAGCTGGGTGTTAGAGGAGACAACCTTAGCTGGGTGTTAGAGGAGACGACCTTAGCTGGGTGTTAGAGGAGACAACCTTAGCTGGGTGCTAGATGAGACAACCTTAGCTGGGTGTTAGAGGAGACGACCTTAGCTGGGTGTTAGAGGAGACAACCTTAGCTGGGTGTTAGAGGAGACAACCTTAGCTGGGTGTTAGAGGAGACAACCTTAGCTGGGTGTTAGAGGAGACAACCTTAGCTGGGTGTTAGAGGAGACAACCTTAGCTGGGTGTTAGAGGAGACGACCTTAGCTGGGTGTTAGAGGAGACAACCTTAGCTGGGTGTTAGAGGAGACGACCTTAGCTGGGTGTTAGAGGAGACAACCTTAGCTGGGTGTTAGAGGAGACAACCTTAGCTGGGTGTTAGAGGAGACGACCTTAGCTGGGTGTTAGAGGAGACAACCTTAGCTGGGTGTTAGAGGAGACGACCTTAGCTGGGTGTTAGAGGAGACGACCTTAGCTGGGTGTTAGAGGAGACAACCTTAGCTGGGTGTTAGAGGAGACGACCTTAGCTGGGTGTTAGAGGAGACAACCTTAGCTGGGTGTTAGATGAGACGACCTTAGCTGGGTGTTAGAGGAGACAACCTTAGCTGGGTGTTAGAGGAGACGACCTTAGCTGGGTGTTAGAGGAGACAACCTTAGCTGGGTGTTAGAGGAGACGACCTTAGCTGGGTGTTAGAGGATTGATTTTAATTTGCCACTTACTGCGGCTAGTTTATTGTGCACCCCATACTCATCCTGTGAACGGTAGCACAAAAGGATTACAAAGTAAAGGCACAAAGGGTCAGTATAACTAACCCCAGTGGTCAGGGCATTATGGCACTGAATGTTAGAGTATTTAAAATACTGTTCATTGTTTGTTTAGTTCTGTACATAGAGGGTGACTTATTCGTAACTGCGCGAGTACAGCAGAGTAAGGCAATATGACTGGCCGCTCACTTTGTGCGGTGTTATTTTATGATTTATGAAGACGATGACATTTATGGACATTTCACGAGGATTTGTTTCTGTAGAGGGAGAGGATGAGAGGCGAGGATTATGAAAGAGAGTAGATGAGAAGAGAAGAGAATGAGAGTGGATGAGAAGATAGAACAAAAGAGAGTGAATGAAAAGACAGGAGAACGTGAGAGGATAAGAAGAGAGAAGAACGAAAGAGAGAAGATGAGAAAAGATGCAAGCGAAAGAAAGAGGATGAGAAGAGAGGATATCGAAAGAGAGAGGCTGAGTAGATGGAAAAATTAAAGAAAGTAGATGAGAATAGAAAGGAAGAGATCGCACTACAGAGTATGTTCTTTGTATGCATGTAAACATTCGGTCCTGAGTGTGGTTACAAACTAAGTATAGTACTAGAGTAATGAAGTCATTGTACCCGACTCACTACATGGCTGTAAACGAACGGTCAGTGTGTTTAATAATGCGTCTTTATCATTATCTGTGTTACCTGCCGTATTAACCGGGAAATAAATGACTTTCGATATAGAAAAGTAAAACAAAACACGACAAATGAAACTATCAAGATATTGTCTAGTTTTTTATATTCTTTAAAGGAAATATTCACACCCGAAATACCAAGTTCTTTGAGATTATGTTTTCTCTGATACGATAATTAAATAGAGAAAAAATTACAACTAACAGTGTGGTCTCTCAGGGGCAAAATTTTCTGATAGTGACCTATTTTCAAGCCAGGTTTGTTTAGTACACCATGGAGAAGAAAGTTGAAAATACTTGTGTTATTGTGTGTTAAGAGACGAGTATTTGTCTTACATTTAAAGACTTTTTGGTGTAGCTTCATAAGGACATAATATGAGAGAGAAAGGGAATCTATGGGTGAAAAAGTACAATGACCGAAGGAGGTGAATGGTGAATAAGTTCAACTAGAGGATTTCATTGACAGTAGAAATAGATTTCGAAATGAGACACTGACTTGATATATTATATGACATGAAGGGAATTAAGGAGGAATAGATGCTGATTAATTATTAATGAATTTATTGTTTTTGTTTTTTTTTCATTTTGACCAGGACTGATAATTGGGACTGCGAAGAGCCACCCAACATGTGAGAATTATTCCACGTGAGGCTGAAGGTGGCTTTAGTAGAGAGTAAGAAAATGAGTTGAGGTAAATTGTAGACGAACCCGGCAATGATAGCGAGGTTTTTCGGATGCTTATTTTGTTGAAGTTAGACCGAGAATAGTGGTCATATTGATGGTTGATTATAATGTAGGTGTTACTAAGTGATAATTGAAATGAGAGACAGTAAGGGTTTGTGGTTTGAAGCCGCTGTGTTGGGTTAGTGTCATCAGCAGGGAGGTGTATACTGCTGGAGACATTTATAAATAAATCATTAATACGGGGTAAGAAGACAGTAGAAGAAACAGCCTTGAGGTACTTCAGCTTTGATGAGAAAGTAGTTAGAATGTGAATTATCCACAACTTCACGGTTGTTGTGGTTGAGAAGACATAAAATTAGCCTAGGGCCACAGGAAGAAAAATTAGCAAGGCGAACCTGACACCGAACATTGCCAAAAGCTTTAGAGGTATAATGAGTCTTAATGACCAACAAGATAATATTTCCATTGGGAATTAAGAACAACGACAAGGTTTTCAGTCAGGGGGGTAAACAAACCTCTGGTGAAACGGCTAGAACGGAAAACTTATTGGGTGCCAGAAGGAAGCTGGTGTTCTCAAGGTGATCGTTTGGTTACTTGTTTATTTAGGACATATTCCATGGTTTTGACAGTGACAGAGATAAGATTTATTGTATATTATGTGGCGGAAAAGGATGGATCATTTTATTTTGGTAATGCGTTGAAGATGACTATTTCCGAAAATGAGGGAGTGGTATAGATGAAGGAAGAAAGGTTGAAAAATTTAGAGGGTACGGGAGTAAGTTCAGATGCTCATGTTTTAGGATTAAGTTAAGGTTGGCCTGAGCTGGCAATACCATTGTTGTTACTGATGTTGTTGGATCTGGACTTGATTATTTTGTTGTCGTTGGTATTGTATTTCCTTTAGTTTATGTTCAGTCTTCGTGAAACTTAGTACAAATTTTGTTAAGGTCTTATACCACACATAATACTAATGGATTGACTCATATCTACCATGAAATTATACCATTAGTATGATTTATAGATATGAAAGCTATTAGTACGTAGCAAACGTGGTGACGTCACACCACAGGCAAAACATCACCCTGAAGCTATGTGAACACGTTAATGTTCAACCCACTACATACTAGTGAGCAGATAGTTGAATGTTTGTTAGTTATGTTTAATCTATAATAATAAAAGCACGTGTTTGTCTGTCTATGAGTCTGTGTGTCTGTTCCAGTCATAGCTCCAAAACGGAAGCAGTTAGACACCTGAAACTTTACACACATATTACATGGATCCCAAGGTTGTGCACCTTGGAATTACTATTGACCACGGATCCCCGGGTGGTCCGAGCAAGAACCAAAAATCTTCCCGACTGAGATATCACCATGGTGATTGTGGGAGGTGGTTACCCGTGTGAGGGAGGACCAACTTTGACAATCAAGGTAATACAGTTTATACCTAGCCCGAGCGAAGCCAGGTAATTTTGCTCGCAACTTCATAAAGCTTTGGTATAGATCTTCATCCATAATAACATCTATATGTTATGTATCATGAATGATGTTGATTTGTCGCTCACATATTTTTCCCGTTAATTGTCATCTGTGGTTCTGTTTTAACATATAATTGATGATAAAGACACTTGGTTTATTATTTGTTATAACCAACACCATAAAGGTATATGTAAAGAAAAGTCCTGAAAACTATTCACTCCTACTAAATTCAAATTTAGGTTTTCATCACTTTCATTTTCAAGTTTTTCATTAATTTAAACGAGTATAAGATCATCAGGACAGAGGTGGGTAGAGTGAAATGTGGGTGAGATGGGTGGGAGGCTAGCGAAAAGGTGGGCTGGCTGGATAGCAGATAGGTGGGCTAAGTAGGTAGGAAGGAAGTGGGCTGGGAAGGTAGGAGGGAGGTGGGCTGGTGGGTGGCGTGGCTCGAGTGGATGAGGAACAAGTAGGTGTGATCAGGGAGCAGTAATTGGAAGTTCCTCCCCCTCATGCGGTAAGGCTCTCCCCATTTGCTGTTGTAAATAATTGCATCTAAATGTCCCCGGGGGGGTAGTGAGTACAGTAAAGAAGTAATGGAACCAGAGATCTTTACTGCTATATTTTACCTTGGCGTGTGTGTGGGAGTCTGGCTTAGCACCTTGTCGTTAGGTAGGTACGAGCTTTACTTAATTACATTTAAATGACTTGGTTTTTGAGCTGCATAAGGACATTTAATATATCTAAATTATTTAACTGTGGTAGTAATTTTTTGGGGGAAATATGTAGAAATACCAGACTATGTTACTCTGAGATCACTATCAATGCATAAGTACTGTGTGTTGATTTTAGTTACTTGTTCAGCAAACTATGAATAGGTTTATTTAATTTTCTGGATCAGTTTACAGTAATTCATTCCTTTTCAATTATTCAAAACTACCTTCCACATGAAAATTCTGAACTGATAGAAATTATACATGGATTAAAAAAAATACCAATTACGTGGGAGAATCTGTATGTCACTTTTGAAACTAAATAAAGATCTTCAGTGCAGGTGAGCGTCGATCAGGTGTGTTGCCCCAAACAGAACTTACCGTCATCGATTTGACTTTGACCGAGCGGGTCGTTACACCCTCGTAGGCCTCACATACAAAAATAATGACAGACGTTGGCTGGTGTTTACTTGGTATACACTGAGGTGAGTCAGGGGAAGCACTTTGATGATATATCCTCATAGGGACAATATTACTAGCAAAGTAACCTGTACTCAAACTAAAACTCGCTGAGAACAGCCTGGATAAGACAGATGAAAATATGTAAGAGTTATGTGATAAGAGGCTAGTTGATTACAGGTTATAAGTTAAATTAAAGAGTTTTACCTTAAGTCCACAGTGTTCGTCCACAGAAATCATAAACACGTTTTGCAGAGACATCAAACAAAAGGATATGTTCAGCTTCTGACTTCTTGGGTGTCACTCCAGAACTCCCTTAGTTAGTGAGGTGGATAGGGATGGTGTTGATTCCTTGCCAATGACGGATGAGGGAGTGTTGTTCTTGGCACTTGAGCAACATAGCACCGCCGTAGTTGTTGGAGTTCTGTTAGTGCACCAGTCTTCAACAACTAACCCCCAGCCTTTGGCACATCTGAAGAGGATAAGGATTATCGCTGTGTGAAGGCTGAATAGCATGTACTGGATAGTTATTTTGATGGATGATCAACTTTATACAATGGATTTAATTTTTTTTTTCTTATTAAATCCTATGCTCATTGCTTTCATATAAAAATTCGTTCATCTGCTCTGAAGGAGACAGACAGAGCTGAACAGCAACAGCATAACTGCTCCCATTCTTAACTTGAATAATGAAAGTTATTTTAATCAAAGTAACAACCAAGTAAAACACAGCTATTCCCATTGACGGCTTCTTCTTGTCATAACTCAATTGGACTTTCCCCTATTGAAAAAAATCTTATAAAATTCTACTCTAGCCATTCGTCTTTGTTACTAAAAATAGATTCCAGAAGACTTGTGCGGCATAACTCGGCAACATAGGAACAAGAGGACAAACATTCGGGTTCCGGTGTCTGTATGTTCCGAAAATCTCTATAGAAATATATAGTTCATATTCTTTGGTGAAAAACAAAACTTGAATACTTACTCTCAAAGGCCCCGAAAAACTGCATTTCAGTATTTTATGTCGTTGCCCAATATATGTTTGAAATCAGAACGGGACTTTATGGACACCTTAAATAATTAAATTAATTTGTAGTTTTTGGGTGCTAAGACAATGAAAGTTTCTAGATTGTTGCCATAAACTGAATAACAAAAAACTTTATTAGTTTACGTAAATAACATATAAGAAAATACGGAAAACTGTAGAGTAAGTAAGGATGTATGGGGGCAGCATCGTGACAACAGTTTCAATATGCTCACTCACTCTCCTAGAATGCAACACCTAAAAAGATTCAAAGAGGAAAATAATTAAAACTCCCTTATCTCGTAAGACTTGGGATTGTGGGCGTTGTGTACATTTCATCAGCTTCCCCCCAGCTCTGTTTTTGTTAACAACATATATTTTTTACTTTTTAGCAAGAGTAAAAAAAAAATGTCTCAAGAACTCGCTATGTCTCTCTGCTTCAACTATTATGTCCCGCCTTTGTTATGAACTAAATGTTGATTTGATATACAGGTAGTAGGTAGTAGGCAGCTACCGAACAGGGAGGTACTACCGCCTGGGAAGATATTGGCAGCGTAATGTGTTGTCTAATGGTAGACCCTGCTGCCATATGGCATCACGAAAATTGTGACCATGTCCCAGGTTGCTGATCTGACTTTCTGCCTCATTTACACACAATTGTAGGGTCTCAATTGTTTCTATTACATGACAAAACATCATACATATAGCGTTTTTCACTGTTGATTATTTTTCATTCTTGTATTTCTTTGTATTTATTATTATCACAGTGTTGTTATTATTATGATTACCATTAATATTTTATTTTACTTTTGATTATAAATTGTATTTACTATGAAATATTATTATTATTAAATTTTCGCCCCCCGGGCCCTGATGTGGGTCAATGACCTGTGCCCGGGTGGGCTAATCCCCGTAAAAAAAAAAATTATATTGTTCATGAAGCCGACAATTAGTATAATATATTCTTGACAGGTGAAGAAAGTACAAAGCAGCGTTCGACATCTCTTATTGTCATGGGCTGTAAGACATAAGAACTGCCGAAATTCGTTACACTCTATTTTCCACCATGCACGACACACGTACAGTTTCTTGAGTCATATATCAATTTAAAAACACCCCAAAACAAAATTTGCAGTAAGTTTTTATTCAGAGCAATAACTCAGGACATGCGAGTATATATTTCGCTTGTATCACACTTACGTATATATAAAGATGTGTGCACTAACCTAACCTATTGGGATTTAAATAAAGTAGAATTACCTACCAAAATATAAATTATCTCATTCACCAAGAGATAGTCAGCATATTGGTGTGCACTACATTGACGGAGGAACATTAGTAAGCACATACACTACTACTACTACTACTACTACAATAATACTTGGCTGTCACTCGGAATCGAGTATGACGATCATCTAGCTATGATACAATGATATGATTTATTAGAGATGTCACCTACGATGGTAAGTTCTGAGGTGATTTAAAGACGCAGAATCGTTCACAGATGTTGCACATATGGAGGGCTACATCTAGAGCGGGAGGGGCGGCGGCAGCATCTTTCCGGCGTTGGCGCTTGTCTGCCTCGTTATGAAGTCAGGCTAGCTCAAAAGTTATTGACACCTTCTTGTGTGGTGCTCCTCCAAGCGTTACGATGTGAAGTAATCGTCTCCCAGATCGGAGGGTCAATTCGGCACTTTTCAAGTTTGCCTTAATACTATCCAGTATCCATATACCTTTTCAGTTGCCCATCAGCGTTACGTTTACTATTCGTTAGGTGACTGTAAAGTAGCTGCTTTGGCAGTCTACTGTCGCCCATGTGGGTAACATGGCCAGTCCATCTTAGTTGTTCATGGATAATGGTAGCCTCGATGCTCCTGGAGTTGGTGTCAGTGGGACTACTGGCATTTTTTCTGTTGCCTTCCCAGCCAACTCGGAGAATGGGACATAGACTACGTTGGTGAAAGTTTTCAAGTGTCTTGAGGTGCCTCCTCTATGTGACCCATGTCTCGCTTCCATATAGCAGGGTGGGGAGATCCACTGCTCGATATACCTGTAACTTTGTAGATAATTTCAGCTCCTTAGAGCTGAAGACACAATTTCGGAGTCTGCCAAAGGCTTGAGATGCACATCTGATCCAATGCTGAATCTCTTCATCGATGTCTGCAGTGGACAGGTGGGAGCCGAGACACCAAAAGTGGGTAACATTAGAGAGGGTAGTACTGTTAAGCTGGATGGATGGTAGAGGTGTGTCTGAACCAGGGGCAGGCTGAAAGAGAATCTGAGACTTACATATATTCATCTCAAGGCCGAAGTGTGCATACGCATATGTGTAGGTGTTCAGGATCTCCTGTAGGTCACGTTCAGTGTGAAAGACAATTAAGGGTGAGGTCGTCTGCAAACTGAAGTTCAGTAATGGAAGCTGTCAACACCTTTGTTCCTGCCTGGAGTCGTCTTAAGTTCAAAGGACACTTCATCTAGTACTCGATGTCCACCCCGTCTGCAAAATTGGCATTGACACAAGTAAGGAAGGCAGCCAAGAAAATGAAAAAGAGAGTTAGTACCGGTACACATCCTTGTTTTACCCCTGTTTGGATAGGGAAGAACTTAGACTGAGTACCACTGTGCAGGATTCTGCCGTTCATGCTATCTTGGAGTTACCTCACAATGGTGATGCATTTTGGTGGGCAGCCAAAACGGCTGAGGGTCCACTAGAGGGCATCCCTGTTGACTGAGTCGAAGACCTTTGTTAGGTCAATGAAAGCTATATACAGGTCATGACGCTGTTCTCTGCACTTTTCCTGTATCTGGCGGGCAGCAAAGATCATGTCAGTGGTGCCACGTGATGGTCTGAACCCACATTGAGATTCTGGGAGGACGTTTTCCGCCTCAGGAAGAAGTCTGTTTCGGAGGACTCGGGCGATAATCTTGTCAACTATGGACAACAGCGAGATCCGCTGTAGTTGCCACAGTCTGACCGGTCTCCCTTGTTCTTATAAATATTGATGATGGTGGCGTCTTTAAGAACTTGAGGGATTTCCTTCTATTCCCATATATGGTATTCTCCAGGACAGAGTGGAGACGGCTGGTAAGCAGAGGTCCTCCTGCGTTATACACCTCGGCTGGGATTCCATCAGGCCCAGAGGCTTTGTTATTTTTCATGTTTGATAGCAGTAGCTACCTCATCCAGGGATGGAGGATAGCTGAGGTGGGACCGCTTTGGATGCTAAGGGACCTGCTGGGTAGTTAGGACATCCACATTGGTGTTTCGGTTGAGCAGTGAATGGTAGTGCTCTTTCGAGCGCTGATGGATGCCTTCATCGTCTTTAATTAGGGAGTTACCATCAGATGAGCGGAGGGAGAATGCACTACGAGTGATTGGCCTATAAAATGTTTTAGTGGAATTGAAAAATTTGCGCATCTTGTGCTGATCTGCAAATTTTTGTGTTCTACATGCTTTATTTCTAAGCCAGTCGTTCTCTAGATTGCGAAATTCCCGCTGGGCCGCCACTTTCTTCTTGCAAAAAGTATCAGCTTTGGTCCGAGACTGAGGGTTGCTCTGCTAATCAGTTAAAGCAGTAAGCTTATCATCGACGAGTACATTGATTGCCGGGTCATTTTTATCAAACCAGTCCTGGTGCGTTATTTCGATCTGGCCGAGGGTCTCTCTGCAGGTTTTTGTCATGACAGTGTCGAGGATATCACATTCGGCACTGAGATTTGGGTTGTTGGTTGTCGAGTTGTTTATCAGCCCATGTTCAAAATGCACTCTGAGAGCATGTGCTACCTTTGGATCCTCCAGACGCTTAGTGTTAAAACCTCTTCTGGAGGCTTGCTGCCTCCGCCGTTTTGGGGCGACGTGAAGTGATAGCTTGGTTTTCATGGGCCGATGATCAGTGTAGCAGTGGTCTGAGGCACTCATGGCTCAGGTGATAAGGACATCTCGGCGATCTCTTTCTCTGACAAAGATGTAGTCAATGAGATGCCAATGTTTGGATCGTGGGTTGTTGCCACGAATCCTTGAGCTCGTCAGCCGTTGGGATTCCACTTGCCAAGTCCATTTCTCCCTTAAGGCTCCCTGCCAAATGTCGGCATCTCTGCCAACTTTGGCATTGACGTCACCAAGGAGAACAACCATATCTTCTCTGGGGATAGAGGTTAGCACTCTGTCGAGGTCGGCATAAAAAGACTCATTGATGTCATCCTCTGCATCCAGTATTGGGACGTATGCACTGACGAAAAAGGCATGACGTGAGTGATTCAGTGGGACTCTGAGCACCATGGGGTCCTCGTTGATCGCAAAAGACGTTTTAGTTAGCCTGTGTAGGATACGTTGCAGATGATAAAACCAACTCCATAAATGAGGTTACTCTCCGCAACAGGCTTACCCTTCCAGAAGAAAGCATAGCCTGGTCTGGGAGCCGGGACTCAATATTGGCTGCTTTATCGATGTTATACCTAGCCAGCTCTTTTGCCATAGGGGCTATTCTTCTTTCAGGACGCTCATTTGTGCCAGTATCCAGAAGGATCCTGACATTCTATGCAGTGACCATAAGAGGTTGTATAGTTTGTTTTTGTTTGGATCTGTGAATATGATTGTGTTTTCGACCGCATAAGGATAACCTTACTAGTTGCGGTTGCCCAATCAGGTTGGAATTTTTAGGCAACCCATGTTTAGGGCACCTTTTCTAGCTCCCTCCCCGTGTTGGGTGAGCAAAGTGGCTCCTCGAAAGGGCTGCACAGTCGCACAGACAGGACCGGATTGCACTGCTGCCTAGACCTCAGTGCATAAACGACCATCTTATTTGGGCCGCCCATGTGCAGAGTTGTGAATAGAGAATCCCAGCAGTTTTCTCTGCATCTCCCCGTTTCCACTCGTCCATCGCCATAGGACGTTTGGAGGTATTGTGGTTTTGATGATGATGAGAGGTATGATGAGCTGGGTGATGGCTGTGCGTGAGTTGATTTATGTGGTGAGGAAGGAGCACAGGCTGCAACCACACATCTCGGCTCCCCCTTTTTCTGATCCACTGGTGCAAGTGTTGCAACGACTGGGCTGAGGGAGAGTTGCAATGGACTGCCGATAGCTCAGTTTGTTGGGTTTCGCCTTAGTAGCCTCTCCATCATTCATTGACTTCGTCTGCCGGTGTAGTCGTTGGGTTCCCATGGAATTGAATTGTAACAGTTTATTTAGTCAGAAAAACACAGATACAGAGTGGATAATAATAACAATATTAACATGGCTAAGCCAGTTGAGAACCTGAGCTCTCTTTGAGGCACCTGATATATACTATACCTTTATCTCAAGGAAGTATTATGTAACATTTAGTATCACCTGGAATAGTACAATAGCATGGTAGTAATAAGTACATCTCATAGTGTTACCACGGATATCACTTCAATATTTATTTATTTTATTATTTATCATTTTTATTTATTTTTTATTTTTTTATTTATTTATTTATTTATTTATGTATATTTTTTTTTATTTATACTTACATATACACATACCTACACATATATACACACACACATATATATATATATATATACATATATATACATATATATATATATATATATATATACATATATATATATATATATATATATATATATATATATATATATATATATACATATATATATATATATATATATATATATATATATATATATATATATATATACATATATATATATACATATACATATATATATATATATATATATATATATATATATATATATATATATATATATATANATATATATATAGACACACATACATACACACACATATACATATAAATTTGAGTGGAATTTAAAAACATGGGTATAATGGGGGAGCAGTACAACCTGGGTTGTGCAGTAATAAGGTTGAACAAGAGGACAGAGCTTTCAGGATTATGTCTAGTTGGCAATTATGTTTATTGCAATGGTAATTACTTTTTTATTTACATGATAATTTCCGATAAAATGGATTTGGTGGTGCAATAAAAGCAGGTACTGTAAATACAGTAAGTGTTACAAGAAATATTAATACTTCGACAACAGATATTTTTTAGAGATGATTTAAGGGAAGGGAGCGTAGTCTTTGCTCTGATGGGTGGGGGTAAGTTTTTCCATACCTTCACACCATGATATTTTATGGAGGTCTGGGACTGAGAGGAGCGCATAGGGGGTGGTCTTAGTTGCTCTGGGTGCCTTAAGTTGTATCTCTGATTATTCCGAAACTGGAAGTAATTATTGTCAAGCAAGTGATTGATAGATTTGTAAACAAAGAGGGCACAGCAGTAAGTGTTAATATCTTCGAATTTTAAAAATTTCAATATAGCAAATTTTTCGTTTGTGTGATCTGTTTTTTTTTAAGTAGGTCATTGTCCGTACAACTCTCTTTTGTTCAGTAACCAGAGATTGTGTTTTTGAAGAGCCAGAGGCCCCCCCATAATGTGTGATGGTGTATCAGGTGTTGGTAAACAAGATCATGATAGATTTCTTTCATTGCTGTGAGAGTGAGTGACTGTCGAGTGTGATACATGATACCGCACTGTTTATTGATTTTACTGTGTATGGCTTGTATGTGGTTTCTCCAGTTAAGTTTCTCATCAACAATAACTCCGAGGAATTTATTATTTTGTTCGCGTTTGAGGACTATATTACCAAGGTACAGGGGGTTCAAGTCTGGAGGTAAGTTTTTTCTTCTGTGAAAGATCGTGTAGTGGGTTTTCTCAAGATTTAGGGTCAGTTTATTACGTATTACCCAGGTCCCGACTTAAGTTAATTCAGTGTTCATAGTTCTCATTAAGGAATGGAGGTCTGAGTTGCTTGTCACCTCTTCCGTCTATACCGCCGTTGGGAGTCTTTTTGGAACTCTCTCAGCATGTCTGCTTGATGTGGGGCTCCACCGCTGATTTTTCGTTCAGGGTTTACTCCCGTAGCTTTATACCTATCAAGGTTAATCCGCAAGGCATCGGGGCAATGGTTGGTCGGCAACAGGACGTATCCACATACCAGTGGGCCTATGCGCCGTCCCTCTGGGGCTCACTGCCACTCCGAGATGCCATGCTGGTCTAGTCTAGGTCCACGAAAATCCCAAATATCGTGTGTTGCCACGAGGAGGCCCAGCAGGAGTCTTGATGGTGAAGAGACTGTGTACTGGCAGGTGAAGGACTTATGCAAGCTGCTTCCCTGTTTGCCACGAGGGCTAGCCAGCGGAAGTACCTGAAAGCGAGAGGAAGCAAGCAGTGCTTGCACCTTAACACTAACATAATACTGCCACACTAGAAGCATTTTCCCACTCTGTGTGTGGACACACACACACACACACACACACACACACACACACACACACACACACACTCACACACACACACACACTAACAAATCGTACTTTACTTAAGATCCGCTCAAATGAACATAAAGGGATAGGCACTGGAGACTCGGTATGTAAATTTGTACCTCTCAATGTACACAATGTAATATATGAACTCCAGTTTCTCAAGAGGTAGTAGGTAGAAGGCAGCTTTCAACAGGGAGGTAATACCGCCTGGGAAGATATTGGAAGCATCATGTGTTGTCTATGGTAGACCCTGCTGCCAAATGGCATCACGAAAATTGTGACCAAGTCCCAGGTTGCTGATCTGACTTTCTGCCTCATTTACACACAATTGCAGGGTCTCAATTGTTTCTCTTACTACTGACAACACAACATACAGTTGTATATCGTTTCTCATTCTTGATTTATTTTTTCGTTTGTGCATTTATTTATGGTTATTATTTTTATCTATTACTATTATTATTATTATTATTATTATTATTACATTTTCGCCCCCAGGCCCTGATGTGGGTCAGTGACCTGTGCTCGGGTGGGCGAATCCCGTAAGAAACAAACAAAAAACGTTTCACTACATAGAGAAAGCGTCTAATATGCACTTGTTACTGTAACCAGTTCCACAAGTTTATAGTATTGAAGGTATAACAAAAAAAGTCGTCTCGTTTTGACTTGGTATATATTGAAGTAGCACATAAAGATATTGGGTCAACAGTTGCTGAAAAGTAAAATTTCTGTGATTTTGTGGCGGCGTGTGAGTGTTTAGGAGGATCTTTGGGGCTAACCATTGAGAAGATGTGTTAGTTCACACTCCATGTAGCAGCAGGATCTCCGTCACCAGCACCTCACACTCGGGCGGTTACACCTTCGTTACGCGGCTGGCTGACACCTCCTTCACTCCGGTAGGAACAAAATGTTTACATTCGCTGAGTTTTTTCTTGGTGTATTTAGCAAACTTCATTCAAGGAAAAATTATTATGCTCATAAAGTCTTTTTTGTAACTTTTCGTAAAATGTCGACGATCTTTCTTTGCTAGGATTTAAATGTGTAATTTACAGCATGACTGCAGGCAGCCACTTGGGTATTTTATGTCGTGAGCTGCAAATATATGGAAGAGATACCTCCTCAGGGTGGCTCCTAATGTAATTTGAGCGGAAGAAAAGTGAGTATTCAGGGGCAATAAACAGCAGCCAAAAAGCGAGGTCTCACCGTGAACCCCTACAGTTTACTGCCTCGCCCTACTCAGCTGATTGCCCTGGGCCGGCCTCACGCTCGCTGCCCTCCACCCAATTGGAAAGTTGTCGCCTCCAAGGTATGGAAAATCATTACCTGGGGGCATCAAACTTGAGCTCGGTTATTGGTGTATCGAGGACCAACATTTTATGAGGAGCTGCACCTATGCCTGGCTTTGCATCTGTGTTCTAGCTACTTTTTCATTATTATTTCATTTGTTACTTATAATTTTGTCTATAATTGACATAAAAAAAGATCACTCTCTTGTTAGTTTGAGTGATAACAGCTATCGTAAATTAAATTAGAAAACCAAAGATATTTCTTTTATTTACCTCAAAGATTAATTAAAGGCGAGTAACAAACCCAGACTCTTATGCCGCCAACATCCACCAGATCCCTATCTCTCTTGGTAGGTTGTTCGCCCTAAAAGCGAATTTGTTTCCCAACCGGAGTGGAAGTTTGGATTCCCTTCTTGTACACTCGCCTTCGTGCCATTATTATTAAGCGAATACACTATCGGATGCTTGTCGATGGTGGAGCAGCTTTTTTTATATATAAATTTCATCACTAGTCGTTCGGGAGGTTGGTCTATCCAGTGTGAGTACAGGAGGAAACCGGTGGACGGGGAACCTATGATGTTTGGTAGTGTCTCACTGGATAACACCCTTTTCCTGTGTGTCCGGACTTTAACCTTTGATATACTGGTGAGAGATAAGCGCGATCCCGCTGTATAATACATAACATATAGAGTCAGGTTGGTGCAGTTATATAATTATATTTGTTGATATTAGAGGTCCAGCAACGCCTGAGTCACTTCCTGTGCTTGGGGTCGCCGGTTTGCGCCCGGGGCACCCTTAGTCCGCCGATCTGTGAATGGTTATCTAACGTCACCTTGAGAAAGTGAAGACGGATGAGTGTGGTGCCGGTCACAGCTCCTCCTTGTGTACCGAGAGTAAACTTAATCTTAAGTGTACTAATTCAACATTGTCCCTGTCTCGCCTACTGGACTCTCTCTTCACTATTGGTAAAAATTGTGTTCACTATAGTGTATCTCACAAATGTCAAGTGTCACTGAAATAAACGAATTAGACTTCAGGAAGGAATTATTTTGACATTAAAAGACTTCCAGTATATTTATCATAATCGACTCTAATACCTCGTATAATCCAGTCACCAAACACACGAGTGAGCTCAGGTGACGACCAAACCTCCCTGACACGTAATGAGTCACGGTCGTGTGTCACAAGTCCTGTGTGGATTATCATTAACCTTACAAAATGTTGGGTTGATATTTGTCACCTGGTATGGAAGATCCTTTAGGTGGTCTTCTCGGTGGGCTACTTAGCATTGGTTTGGTTGCACACAAACCAGGTGAAAAACTTGCCCTTGACTATATCTCCAATTTGTTTACTCAATCAATGTGATATTAATGACCACATAACTGTTACGATAAGACAAGTCAAAGTAGTTAAGAAATTCTTCCCCATGTCAGTCTTGGCTATTTTTTTTAAACATTATTATGTCATAAATTCCAACAGCGGAAACTAATGTTCACAGGTATCTTGAGTGGTGATATAAATCATTTAACTCTCTCTCTCTCTCTCTCTCTCTCTCTCTCTCTCTCTCTCTCTCTCTCTCTCTCTCTCCCCACGCTTATATCATCTTACGGCTCAGTGGATCAAATGTCAAATTTTATGAAAGATTAGCGAGATATTTTCCTGACACAATCTAAGGAACGCATACACACACAGTCGCTCTTAAAAATAAATTACAAATTCCTTTATTTAATCACCTAATTAATCGAAAATTATATAATTGAGTTTTAAGTATTTGAATTATTTACCAACTTTTAGTTTACACTTTAGTTGTTTATTACATGTTTTTAATTGTCTAAATCTTCATAAAATTTACTTTCATATGAATTGCTTTTACTTGACACGTTTATTGCCGTTTTATCGTAGACTGTCTTAGTTAACATTGTAATTGGCACTTGTTGTTGACCAGCAGGTTAATCATTACTCTTAACATTCTCGTAAAAATATTTTATTTCTTTGCTTTCCTCTATCTTTTATTAAATGGAATTATATTTGACACAGACGTAACATTGTATGTGTTTATTTATGTGTACAACATGTTCGGGGTTATGTGCTTAATATAAATGTAGTAATGTACTTAATTATGTATATACTGTACAGTACACTGTATTTTGGTCATGAAATCATCAGAAGTTGTTATTTAGACATTCGCGATTTTCCGAGAAAAAATAGTTCTTAGTGCACACTACTATATTGAGAGAAATAATTATTGTTTGTAGTATTCACTTCTTGGTTAGCCATTTTCAATTACAATTTTACAAAAAGTTGCATTTGAATAAAATAACTTAAACTGAATCATTTGAGACAAATATGTGACCTAAAAACATTATGATATTTTTTACATAAGTTATATGACAGAACTCGCACTTGTTTCATAATATCTATGTCAACAACTATTCACGTTATTCGGTCACTGACTAGACTGTAAAAGTGAAAGAGGGTCTCATAAACCGTTAAGGGCAATGCGGATATAGCACACTGTATACTAAACTTTTATTTCTGTGTACAAGAAGGTACTGTAGCCGGTATTACACCCGACCGCCTTCGAATCCCTGTCTATAAAGTTAGGTATCCAGCTACAGCTGGGTTTATCGGAAGTGAGAACCAACTACCCTTAGGACGGGAAGCGAAGGTCGTATCTACTAGGCCACCACACTCCACGCTCATCTTAAAGGACAAATATCTACTCTTCGGTGAGGCAGCTGTAAAACATCACATCATTCACCCTTCTGAACTGAATTATATTTCTCTGTTCCGTCAGCTCTATATATGCCTTTGTTACTCACTCGATGACGGAGCAAAAACTGCTAATGGTTGTCCTGGTGTTGCTTTATGTGAGTCTCGCCAAACATGTTCTTTCCTTGGCCAGGGACTGATTATTCTCCTCTGTTAGTCCACTTTATTTATTTTTCTTATCTCTCTCTCTCTCTGTCTCTTCTTTCTCTTTCTCTCCCTCTCTCTTCTATATCTCTCTTTTCTTTCTCTCCCTTTCTCTCTTTCTTTATCTCTCTGTCTCTTCTTTCTCTTTCCCTCTCTCTTTCTTTCTTTCTCTCTCTCTCTCTTTCTTTCTTTCTTTCTTTCTTTTTCCTTCATTTTTGTGTTGATACGCTGCCATGAACACTGTATTACAAATGTTAACAATTTAATGGCGTTATGCGTAAATCTAAACAAAATTTTTTACACATAATACATTTATAACACCCTGGCCAGATGTTACTGTGCGGGCAACAACCTGTAGTCTTCCGCCCTTTGTTTTACGGATTTAATAATTTATGTTATGCAGCATTTTCCAGGAACACCGAAACTTGTGAACATTAGAACAGTACACTCTATTTCTGAGGCTGGTTGATGCTATGTACCACACAACTGTAGTTACTGTGATTGGTTTAGGCCTATAGTGAAGTTTTATGAGTTCCAACCACTATAAATTACCATTGTTTTGACAGACTTGAGTATAGTCATCCAACCTTTATCATAAGACTGTAATAAATATCTGACAGACTCTAAACAGTGTAGTGTGTTGTCGGATAATATTCTCATCACATTTCTTAATAGTGTAACAAATAGCTAAAAATAATGTTAACAAGAAATTTTGGTTAAGACCCCAATAGAACAAGATGCCTTAAGAGGAACAGTATACTTCTGCCAACATAGACAGGTTCTGAGGAAACATTACAACATTTAAGAACTCCACCGAGAAGATAATCATCCTATTGTCAGTAGAGGATAATTTGCTTCATTCATTATCAAGTTTCCCTTAATGTTGTTTTTATCTTCAATGTAAATCTTACTTACTACGAGACATAAAATAAATTCTGCTGTAAGAGTGTTATCATATGCTGTTGTTGGTTAATATCTCGCTGGTTAATCAGTCGAGGGTGGAGGGATGGGGGTGTATCTGTTGTGGCATAGTTTATGATGTAAAATATTAATTCTTATTGGCATATTGACCACGATACGTAAAGAGTTATGTTTGTATTATTATTATTGCCAATATTTGGGAGCATTGGAAAATATGATTAAACAATAGAATTATAAGTTTTCGATGAGTGTGAAAAAATTACGTTTGCAATAGCGTGAGTAATAAGACTACTGGTTATTAGTTTTGGCTTATCAAGTTTACTTTAGTTCACATTTTATTACATTATCAAACTAATTCTAAAGTTATAGATGGTAGAGAAACGAAAAAATATTATCGTCTTATGTACTGTATAATAAATACTCGCGCTGATAATTAACTTGGGAGACGTTTCAATTTTCCAAATTTGGTAAAAAAAAAAATACTCTGGTAGAATACAATAACATTTTAGATGACTGAAAAAATATGACTATTAAGATGAAAACATTAAAATTTTAAAAACTGTAACTTTATCAGTAGTTTTCCAGTCATCTAAACTTTTATTGTATTCTACCCAACTATTTTGTTTGACAAAATTTGGAAAACAGAAATACAAGATTCTATGAACCTCTCAAGGCCTTCCGCTCAAAATTCTCAGACCAAACACATATTATCGAGTTTCTCTCCCCATCTGAAATCTATTGATAAACGTAAGAATTATTGAGTAACCCGAGTATTATATTATACTTAACCTGTGCTCCCTTATGATCACCTTGAATCATGACGTTCCCTTGATTCCCCAAGTTTGTTTTAACGGTTTTAATTTCACATAGGGAGTTAGACAAGGATCTGTCTCGTATCCAACATTATATGATATTTAGAAATTCCTACCTAGAAAAAATAATAATTAGCTACTATTGAATGAGACAAAAGTAAAATTATGGCAAGTATTTATTACGCAGGTGATGCTATACAGTACTCTTATTACAGATAAGGAAGAGGTTTAACAAACACTGATCAACAGGTTAGTGGAAAAAGATAAGTAATGTGGACTTAGACTTTATTGAAGTAAAGACGGAAGTAAGAGTTGTTTGACAAATAAATAATAAATTTAATGATAATGGTTATGGAAGACATCGGGGAATTTACACAGGTGAAAAATTTCGTGAGATTGGAAAGTAACAACAATTTTGAATGACAGATTTGAAAGAGAAACTAATACAAAAGCTTCTTGCATTCTTTGAACCCCCACCACCCCACCACACCCCACCCACCCCACCACACCCCATCCATCCCACCACACCCACCCCACCACACCCCACCCACCCCACCACACCCCACCCACCCCACCACACCACACCCCACCCACCCCACCACACCCACCCCACCACACCCCACCCCCCCCACCACACCCCACCCACCCCACCACATCCCACCCACCCCACCACATCCCACCACACCCCACCCACCCACCACACCCTACCACACCCCACCCCCACCCCACCCCACCCCCACCACACCCCACCCACCCCACCACACCCCACCCACCCCACCACACCCCACCCACCCCACCCCACCCCACCCCCCCACCACACCCCACTCCCCCACCACACCCCACCCACCCCACCACACCCCACCCACCCCACCACACCCCACCCACCCCACCCCACCCCCCACCACACCCCACTCCCCCACCACACCCCACCCACCCCACCCCACCACTCCCCACTCCCCCACCACACTCCCCCCACCCCACCCCCACCCCACCCCCCCACCACACCCCACCCACCCCACCACACCCCCTCCTTCCCTCCAGCCTTAGCACACTCAACTTTCCATACAGAAAGTCAATACTTATACTTAATTTACTTACTTTCATTCGTACCAAACTCTCACTTAGGTCACCCTCTATTATGCATACCCTGCGAGCACCTCACCAAGCAGGACAGTCAGCTTAGTGTTTTGTTTTAATCTTGATAATAAAACCCAACACACAATTTTAACTTCACTGGTTTTTCATCACTTTGCTGAGTGAAATTATTTAGACTCGTAAATTGCTACTTCTTACGTGTTGACCTTTGTTTTTATTGTAGTTTCATGAAGACGTCGCAAAAGATCGCAATATTGTTTGAGTTAGATAATTTTTTGGGTAAATATGCTGCCTTGTCGAATATGCCAAGACATATTATTACTATTAGTGTTATTGTTGTTTGTTGTTGCTGTTCAGCGGTGATATCAAGACACTAAACTTAAGGAAAAGAATGACGTTTCTTGGTCTATTATTATTTACTACTGTGAGTAACACTGACATAATTATAATGACTATACCTTCTGCTTGCCATCTTTCCGGTAAGGAGGGTATTGTAATCGGTCTGCTTGTGAGTGAATCATTTCTCCTTAAAGTTACATAATAATCACTGTTACGACTTGCTTACACCCTCCTCGCATTGTGTTGTGATATATCATGTTATTTAAAAGTATAGAAATCTATTTATTATTTCTTTAAGAGAGAGAGAGAGAGAGAGAGAGAGGGGGGGGGGGGGGGAACCATATTTCTCTCCACCTGGTGAGACACGATATCTGTACTGTACATGTACACGTGGAAGACAATTAAAGGTTCAGTGAGGAAGGTTTAGAAGCGTGGCTGTATGGGTTGTACACCGCCTCCGGGATTAATAGATGAGATGATGAGATGAACCAAATAGTATTAAAGTAAACAAAAAAATGCGTGATAAAATAGGTAAAAATGAGCTGCATGATGTGTTTAGAATCCATATTAAAAGCCAAGAACAGTGAGTAGTTTGGTGCTGTGACGTGGGTGTAGCGTTTGTCCCGTACCTTATCCCATAACCTAACCTAACCTAACCTAACTAAACCTAACCTAAACTAACCTAACTAAACCTAACCTAACCTAATAGAATCTAACCTAACTAAACCAAACCTAACCCAACCTCATCTAATTAAAACTAACCCAATCTAATTAAACGTAAGACCATTAACACAGGTAGTGTCAGTGTAGTTGGATGTGTGGCGTGCACCGTATACAATGTAAATAAACACATTGCTCACCATCTCCCAATCCACCTGTGTATTTCACTGTAGTTTTCGTTACAAATGAAAATTCCCAAAGAAGTAAAGTCAGGGAAATCAGTATTTTTAAACGAGATATGAAAAATCTATTCATTCGTAGGAGAAACATTTGTTGAGGAATTGTATTACTTAGATGAGAGCACTGAAGCTAAACAGGACAAAGAAGCACCACAATATAACCATCAGTCAGAGGTCGACCATGTGTAGTGGAACAAAAGTTGGCGCTAAGAATCGAGGAAATTTATCAGCTGCCAGTACTAACCGATGTGTTTCAGGTATAACAACCAATAGTGATGTAAGAGGGAATGTTCGGTCTTAACTACAATGAATTAAGTAAGGAATCACCGGGGGCTGAAAATATTGACAAGAGCTTTAGATTAACTTACTTTTAGTTTGTGCTGACACTGGTGAAGACAAGTAACATGGCATGAACGACTGTCAACAGGACCACTAACACACTGCACACAGCTCCTTTAAACATCTCAGTGACTTACAGCCAGAATATACCATAAACAACAGCTAACTCCTCCCTGCCATGTTTATTTTATCACACACACTCACATAGTATCACTACAATAAATTACTAAGGAAATTGGTAAAAAAAAAAATTTAGTGAGTTTATTTTTTCCTCACTAAGCCGCAGAACAAAAAAATGGTCATCATAATCAGACAGTCTCAAGACAACGAACAGAGAGATATAGTCCAACATTACGAGACTATAATGACAGGTATAATTTACATACAAGTAGAACTAACATTATATAAACTAAACCATTTCCTTAGATGACCTTCAGTGATAATAGTGTTTGTTAACATGATAATAACAAACAAAATTATAAACTGTGTCTTTTATATGTTCATCAAGGAGGGTCTAAAATTTTCTTTATATATCACAGAGCGACATGTCCTCCAGCTTCAAAAAACAGCATTTCGCTCCTTAAGATGGCGAGGACAAATGAAAAAATAGATGTGAGAAAAATGGCTGAGGAGACGTAGGGGAGTGAAGTAAAAACAGAAAAAATAGGACACAAAGAGAAGGGGAGGGAGATAATGAGGAGGGGAGGCAGGGTGTGGGTGTGTGGGGTAGTAGAGTGGGCTGAGACAGGGTGTGGGTGTGTGGGGTAGTAGAGTGGGCTGAGACAAGGTGTGGGTGTGTGGGGGTAGTAGAGTGGGCTGAGACAAGGTGTGGGTGTGTGGGGTAGTAGAGTGGGTTGAGACAAGGTGTGGGTGTAAGGGGTGTTAGGGTGGGCTGAGACAGGGTGTGGGTGTGAGGGGTAGTAGAGTGGGCTGAGACAAGGTGTGGGTGTGTGGGGGTAGTAGAGTGGGCTGAGACAGGGTGTGGGTGTGTGGGGGTAGTAGAGTGGGCTGAGACAAGGTGTGGGTGTGTGGGGGTAGTAGAGTGGGCTGAGACAGGGTGTGGGTGTGTGGGGGTAGTAGAGTGGGCTGAGACAAGGTGTGGGTGTGTGGGGTAGTAGAGTGGGTTGAGACAAGGTGTGGGTGTAAGGGGTGTTAGGGTGGGCTGAGACAGGGTGTGGGTGTGAGGGGTAGTAGAGTGGGCTAAGACAAGGTGTGGGTGTGTGGGGGTAGTAGAGTGGGCTGAGACAGGGTGTGGGTGTGTGGGGTAGTAGAGTGGGCTGAGACAAGGTGTGGGTGTGTGGGGGTAGTAGAGTGGGCTGAGACAGGGTGTGGGTGTGTGGGGGTAGTAGAGTGGGTTGAGACAAGGTGTGGGTGTAAGGGGTGTTAGGGTGGGCTGAGACAGGGTGTGGGTGTGAGGGGTAGTAGAGTGGGCTAAGACAAGGTGTGGGTGTGTGGGGGTAGTAGAGTGGGCTGAGACAGGGTGTGGGTGTGTGGGGGTAGTAGAGTGGGCTGAGACAAGGTGTGGGTGTGTGGGGGTAGTAGAGTGGGCTGAGACAGGGTGTGGGTGTGTGGGGGTAGTAGAGTGGGTTGAGACAAGGTGTGGGTGTGTGGGGTAGTAGAGTGGGTTGAGACAAGGTGTGGGTGTGTGGGGTAGTAGAGTGGGTTGAGACAAGGTGTGGGTGTAAGGGGTGTTAGTCTGGGCTGAGACAGAGTGTGGGTGTGAGGGGTAGTAGAGTGGGCTAAGACAGGGTGTGGGTGTGTGGGGTAGTAGAGTGGGCTAAGACAGGGTGTGGGTGTGAGGGGTGTTAGTGTGGGCTGAGACAGGGTGTGGGTGTGAGGGGTGTTAGTGTGGGCTAAGACAGGGTGTGGGTGTGAGGGGTGTTAGTGTGGGCTGAGACAGAGTGTGGGTGTGAGGGGTAGTAGAGTGGGCTGAGGCAAGGTCTTGGTGTGAGGGATGTGAGTGTGTGGGCTGAGACAGAGTGTGGGTGTGAGAGGTGTTAGTGTGGGCTGAGACAGGGTGTGGGTGAGAGGGGTGTGTGCCACACTTGACGCAATTCACCACCGTGTGTGCAAACAAACACACACATACATACTGTATATCGCTTTTCACACTTGATTTATTATTTTAAATTTTTTGTATTTATTTATTATTATTATTATTATTATTATTATTATTATTATTATTATTATTATTATTATTATTATTATTATTATTATTATTATTATTATTATATTTTCGCCTCCCAGGCCCTGATGTAGGTTAGTGACCTGTGCCCAGGTGGGCTAATCCCCGTATAAAAAAAAAGAAAAAGAATAATTATTGTGTATGGGAAAAAAATCGATGGATATATTAACACAACATGATACCAAGTCGACTGATGTTTGAGTTAGATTATGGTGTTAAGTCTATGAATAAGTAATGCTGTGAAAGAGGCGATTTATTACCCAGTCACATTTATAGTTGTTTATTCTTTATGAAGGCCATTATAGATGCTAAATCTTTATCATAAAGTGAACTAAGTATTAAGTTAATCCTGTATATTATTGGTAACTATGTTATATATAATACCTCTACCAATTTCTATGTCTGTAATGTTATGTGTTAAATCCTATTCCTATATCCATTGTCTATTTTGCCCTATGTTTATTGTCTATCTTATATTTATTTTGTCCTATATCCTATGTTCATTTTGTCCTATATCCTCTATTTATCTTGTCCTATATCCTATCTTTATCATGTCTTATATCCTATGTTTACTGTCCTATATCCAATGTTTATTTTGTCCTCATGCTTACCGTTATCCCATCTACTAATTGGTTCCACATCGCCTGCTACTCCCGTTTCCCAGGCCTGGCATCGTGTCTCAAAGTTGGCTCCATGTCCCCTGTTGTCCTGAGAGCTGGGGAGGGGGAGGGGGAGAGAGCTCAAGAGGGAGTGAGGGAGGGGGTGAAAGCTCGGGAGGGGGAGGGGGGGAGGGGTGAAGGAGGGGGTGACAGCTCGTAGGAGGAGGAGGGGGCAGGTGGGGGAGGAGGGTCGGGTGATTGACAAGGGATCCCAGGAGACGTGTAATTACCTGGATTAGAATAATGAGTACAGGACCGCTCACAACAACACAACACGCTGGTAATTAACAAGAAGAATGACCCCCCACGCCCACTCCTCGTCCCTGGCCTCTCTCACAAGGATTTTTATTTCGTCTGTTTGTACCTTTGGTTAATGGCAGGTATATTTATTTGTTTATTTTTGTATGTATGTATGTATGTATGTATGTATGTATGTATGTATGTATGTATGGATGTAGGGTGAGAGGGTGAAGGAGGGATGAGAGTGTGAGGGAAGGATGAGAGGGTGAAGGATGGATGAGAGGGTGATGGGTGAGACGATGAGGGAGGGTGAGGGAGGGATGAAAGGTCGGTGATAGGTGAGGGTGAGAGGATGAGGGAGGGGGTGAGAGGATGAGGGAGGGGGTGAGAGGGTGAGGGAGGGGGTGAGAGGATGAGGGAGGGATTAGAAGGTGAGGGAGGGATGAGAAGGTCCTCACATACCAGGATCACCAACTCAACCCGATTCCTTGTACTTTACGTTATTTTCACATTATCATCCACAAAACAACTAAAATAAACTTATAAATTATAAAAAAAAAAAATTAATCCAATATTTTCACACATTGGATATTGCCTTCTGGTGTGATAACTGAAAACTACTTCCATGTCGAACATTATTTGTCAACAATGGTACGATAAATTAGCCTTCAAACACATTTCTAATACACACCATAACTTTCTCAATGTAAACACTTAATACACCAATTTATATGGTTGTCCTCACAATGTTTATTCCTCGGTCCGCGTGGTAATGAAATTTTCACCCACCTGGTCCTTTCCTTTACTTGAACCTCATGTCTTAACCACACAGCTTAACACCTATAGTTTATCTACACAGCTTAACCTCACAGCTTAATCTCATAGCTTAATCTTGCAGCTTAACCTCACTTCTTAACCACACAGTTTAACCTCATTGTTTAATCTCCTGTCTTAACCCCAAATAACTGCAGAGATTAATGGTGAGATTAAACAAGCAATTGTAACATGATTGGCATAGTTAACCCTCGTCCTTGATCAATTGTTAGCTGTGAGGGTAACATATGTAGCGCCAGGGTGTGTGTATAGTGAGCAGTGCAAAGTTGGCTCCCGTACGTCTAGGGAGTCGTAACAACCTGTGCCTTCAGATGAGATGATGTGATGTAAGGTGACGAATGGAAGGGGAGGGAGGTCTCTGCTCGCTATGGCCAGAGGACAGGGGACAGTTGCATCGCCACAACACTTGACCCACTATACTAACGTCCCTTAAACTTTGCCTGAGGATAAATAAAGTTGGTAGATTTATACTGTGTTACCAACTATTTCAGCTTTACATTGTACACTGCAGGACAAGTAATATTCACCCTCACGTTAGATGAATGGAACTAAGAGTCGTGTTATATTAAGGAACTTATCACATAGTCAATTATAAATTTAAAGCACCTGAATTGTGTTGACAAAATGTTATAACACAAAAGGAACCCATGAGGAATGGTGGACTTGATCTAGCGGCCGCAGCACCCTGAGGGTCACTTCACTGTCTGACTACGACGCGTGACGCTTCCTGGCTGAAGATGTCGCCAGCGTATATATGATGGACAGGTAGGGTGGTGGAATGATGAACAGGTAGGGTGGTGGGATGATGAACAGGTAGGGTGGTGGGGTGATGAACAGGTAGGGTGGTGGGGTGATGAACAGGTAGGGTGGTGGGATGATGGACAGGTAGGGTGGTGGGATGATGAACAGGAAGGGTGGTGGGGTGATGAACAGGTAGGGTGGTGGGATGATGAACAGGTAGTGTGGTGGGGTGATGAACAGGTAGGGTGGTGGGGTGACGGAGGGTAGGGTGGTGGGGTGTCGGACAGGTAGGGTGTGGGGTGATGGACAGGTAGGGTGGTGGGGTGATGGACAGGTAGGGTGGTGGGGTGATGGACAGGTAGCGTGGTGGGGTGATGGACAGGTAGGGTGGTGGGGTGACGGACAGGTAGGGTGGTGGGATGATGGACAGGTAGGCTGGTGGGGTGATGGACAGGTAGGGTGGTGGGGTGACGGACAGGTAGGGTGGTGGGATGATGGACAGGTAGGGTGGTGGGGTGACGGACAGGTAGGGTGGTGGGGGGATGGACAGGTAGGGTGGTGGGGTGACGGAGGATGGGGTGGTGGGGTGATGGACATGTAGGGTGGTGGACAGGTAGGGTGGTGGGGTGATGGACAGGTAGGGTGAGGGGGTGTCGGACAGGTAGTGTGGTGGGGTGATGGACAGGTTGTGTGGTGGGGTGACGGAGGGTGGGGTGGTGGGGTGATGGACAGGTAGGGTGGTGGGGTGACGGACAGGTAGGGTGGTGGGGGGATGAACAGGTAGGGTGGTGGGGTGATGGACAGGTAGGGTGGTGGGGTTATGGACAGGTAGGGTGGTGGGGTGATGGACAGGTAGGGTGGTGGGGTGACGGACAGGTAGGGCGGTGGGGTGATGGACAGGTAGGGTGGTGGGGTGATGGACAGGTAGCGTGGTGGGGTGATGGACAGGTAAGGTGGTGGGGTGATGGACAGGTTGGGTGGTGGGGTGACGGACAGGTAGGGTGGTGGGGAGATGAACAGGTAGGGTGGTGGGGTGATGGACAGGTAGGGTGGTGGGGTTATGGACAGGTAGGGTGGTGGGGTGATGGACAGGTAGGGTGGTGGGGTGATGGACAGGTAGGGTGGTGGGGTGATGGACAGGTAGGGTGGTGGGATGATGAACAAGTAGGGTGGTGGGGTGACGGACAGGTAGGGTGGTGGGGTGATGGACAGGTAGGGTGGTGGGGTGACGGACAGGTAGGGCGGTGGGGTGATGGACAGGTAGGGTGGTGGGGTGATGGACAGGTAGCGTGGTGGGGTGATGGACAGGTAAGGTGGTGGGGTGATGGACAAGTAGGGTGGTGGGGTGATGGACAGGTAGGGTGGTGGGGTGATAGACAGGTAGGGTGGTGGGGCGATGGACAGGTAGGGTGGTGGGGTGATGGACAGGTAGGGTGGTGGGGTGATGGACAGGTAGGGTGGTGGGGTGATGAACAGGTAGGGTGGTGGGATGATGGACAGGTTGGGTGGTGGGGTGATGGACAGGTAGGGTGGTGGGGTGACGGACAGGTAGGGTGGTGGGGTGAAGCACAGGATGTGTGGGTGATAGACAGGGCGCGGGTGTGGGGGGTGAGGGGGCCGCGCTCACTCTGGTCCTAGGCGTCACCGGGCCAATGAAGCAGCGTCTGGGGCCATAAATCATGCTAATGGTGGACGCGGCGCGATGATTGGCCATCCGCGGTCATGCCCTCTGCCTCGGATGGTTGTTAGACACGTTGTCAATCACACCAACAGGTTTATTTCCTATCAAAATGGTTGTTGATTCATTTGTCACTTCACCCGTCCGACATTTTACTTCGAAGGCGTGAACTGGCAGGCATGTATGGGTACAGCCGTGGGTGTGGGTGTGTAGGGGGTGGTGTAGGGTGAGTGTTGGCGGGTTTGGTGTAGCTGCAACAGTGCTGCACCGCCACCATACAGCACCATTTTATAACAGGCACAGCCGGCGGGTATGACTGAAGCCGCTGAGGTATGGCCGCCTTCCCTCTACTGTATATATATATATATATATATATATATATATTGGAAACGGGATCAACCATTGTATGTTTTGTAAATGACTGTATCCAAAAATGTAGTATATTGATTTATTTACAACAGATGTATTTTTGTGTGTTTTTTTTTACAGCAGCATGACAGTATATGCGTGAGGTGTGTGGCCGCCATTTGTGTGCCGGTGATGGAAGCCATATTGGTCAGATACTTTACAGTATATACTATTACAGCGGAGATATAGTAGGGTACAGCGCCTACACGGAAGAGTAAACAGTGCATAACGTTCCTAATTCAGAAGGTGTTTTATTTGTCTAACCACCATTCCCTATCCCCCCCACTGTACACCACTAACCACCCTCCCCATCCTCCCTCACTGTGCACCACTAACCACCCTCCCCATCCTCCCCCACTGTACACCACTAACCACCCTCCCCATCCTCCCCCACTGTACACCACTAACCACCCTCCCCATCCTCCCCCACTGTACACCACTAACCACCCTCCCCATCCTCCCCCACTGTACACCACTAACCACCCTCCCCATCCTCCCCCACTGTACACCACTAACCACCCTCCCCATCCTCCCCCACTGTACACCACTAACCACCCTCCCCATCCTCCCCCACTGTACACCACTAACCACCCTCCCCATCCTCCCCCACTGTACACCACTAACCACCCTCCCACATCCTCCCACGTGTACACCACTAACCACCCTCCCCATCCTCCCCCACTGTTCACCACTAACCACCCTCCCCATCCCACCCCACTGTACACCACTAACCACCCTCCCCATCCTCCCCCACTGTACACCACTAACCACCCTCCCCATCCTCCCTCACTGTGCACCACTAACCACCCTCCCCATCCTCCCCCACTGTACACCACTAACCACCCTCCCCATCCTCCCCCACTGTACACCACTAACCACCCTCCCCATCCTCCCCCACTGTACACCACTAACCACCCTCCCCATCCTCCCCCACTGTACTCCACTAACCACCCTCCCCATCCTCCCCCACTGTTCACCACTACCCACCCTCCTCATCCTCCCCCACTGTTCACCACTAACCACCCTCCCAACCCTCCCCCCTGTACACCACTAACCACTCTCCCCATCCTCCCCCACTGTACTCCACTAACCACCCTCCCCATCCTCCCCCACTGTACTCCGCCAACCACCCTCCCCATCCTCCCCCACTGTACTCCACTAACCACCCTCCCCATCCTCCCCCACTGTACACCACTAACCACCCTCCCCATCCTCCCCCACTGTACACCACTAACCACCCTCCCCATCCTCCCCCACTGTACACCACTAACCACCCTCCCCATCCTCCCCCACTGTACTCCACTAACCACCCTCCCCATCCTCCCCCACTGTACTCCACTAACCACCCTCCCCATCCTCCCCCACTGTACTCCACTAACCACCCTCCCCATCCTCCCTCACTGTACACCATTAACCACCCTCCCCATCCTCCCCCACTGTACTCCGCTAACCACCCTCCCCCACTGTACTCCACTAACCACCCTCCCCATCCTCCCTCACTGTGCACCACTAACCACCCTCCCCATCCTCCCCCACTGTACACCACTAATCACCCCTCCCCATCCTCCCCCACTGTACACCACTAACCACTAGGGTGTGTCAATTTAGGGGGTGAACTGGCTAAATTGAAAATCGAGTAATTTGGTAGCAATTTATTGTAGTCTTTAAGCATGCAAAACAATATTCTGGCATAAATTTTTTTTTATAATAAGTCCTACCTACATCAAATGGATTTTTAAATGTACATATTTGTGAATTTATAACATAACCAGCGTTTGCACACATGTTACTGTTTCAAGTTTCAAATTATTATATTTTATTATCCGTAGTCTATTTGAAAGTAACCAATGCCTTCATACTCTCTTTGCTTTGGTTTCTTGTCATCAGTAGTCTGCTTGCTATTTGTGCTTTGATGTAACCTTCTCGCCTCTCGTGGCTGTAAACATGGCCCGCTGCTTCTGTGACCATTTTCACACATCTCTCCACACTTTGAGTGTGGGAAGGCCACTTCGGCACCTGCATTGGAGTCTCTTTAAGGTTTCTCAATTCTTGGCGAGTTAGACTTGTTGTCAATGGTGGCTCTAAGACTTCCAAACTCAAGTCAACCAATTCTGACAATTTGGTGGCATTGACGTTTATTGGGGGAACTTTTCTTGAATGAAACGAACAGTCTCCCAACTGGTCGTCATCTATTAGCGTTCCTCTAATCTTTAGAATGACTTCTACAGCTTCGGTTCGGAGATTGGTACATTGACTGCAAAGCATTGCTTGCAAAACTGCTTCTGATCGAGCATACCAAGCGGACCTTCTTGCCACAGGTAACACGATGTCCCTCACTACCTTCCTCTGTGTTCTTACTAGCTGCAATTGAAACAAAAGGTGATTGGGCCCATCCACCCACATAGGATTAAGTTTCACACTAAACCACTGGGGAAGATAAACTCCAATAATAAATTCAACAATTAACCTCAAATTCTTCAGCACTTTGCCCTTCAATTCGTGTTTGGAAATCCAAATCCTGCAGAAACGAAGAGCTGTAGTTAACCAACGGCTGTGACTGACAGGTCCAATCTCCAAGAGAGCCAATGACTGAGGCACTTCTCCTGATCTTATTGCTTGGGCAATACGATAAGCATAGGATTGATCTGTGCTGAGATCTTTGATGACTCCTTCAGACAACGCCGGAAGGGGAGGGCCAACTTCGACCTTTGGAAAGGTTGTATTTATTTCTAGTTGTGTTGCTTCATCCAGCATGATGCCAAGGGGACCTGACCACTTGTTGTTGCTCTTTGTAGGACCATCAAGTTCCTGGATGAGATGACGAAGAGGTAGCTCGCCTGTATGTAAATCACATACAATCCAAACAAGTCTTCTTCCTAGTTTTTTCTCTAAATGCGTCATTACACCCCCCTGCCATCCGGTGTTCACTGCAGTTGAATCTCCACCAACAGCCTGCAGTGAACTGCCAAGTCCTCTCTCCTGAACCCAACATAAAATATGATCAGCAATGACATCTGCATGTTTCTTCCCTTCTACTTCAGTTTCGGGAGCAAAGTGAAACAAAAACCGACCACCAGGCTCAGAACAGACAGAGTAGTGTTCTTCTTTGATGAGACCTGGAAACTTTCTGTTCACTCCCTCTACTTCTAGCAAAACTTTTGTGTCATCTATTTTTCCATCAAACAAAAGACAGGAGAGCCCTCCCTCGCTTAAATCTTTTTCATGCTGATCAGATATTTCCTTCATTATTTTTTCTTGTGCTCTTCTAATTTTATTATGATCTATCACCAAAGATACATCCTCTCGGCTGATGAGGCCTGCATCTATCCAAGCGGCAGTTGCAATTTCTGCAGCCTCACGAAGTCCAGCATGGTGGCGAATACTAGCTAAAGCAATGTTTGAAATATTTCTTGTGTTATATTTCATTTTCTTTGGTAAAGGTTCAGATGGCTCTTTGGAACTATCATCTGATGTTGCTTCCTGTTCATCAGAAGAACTATCAAAGAAGTGATAAACATCTTGACACAGCTCTTCCTCTCTTTGGATGGCTTCTTCACTCTTCATTTTCTTCTTTTGTTCCCTCTCTCGGATTTGTTCTCTCTTCTTGGCATTAGCAATCTGCTTCTTTGTTTCTGAATAATCTATTGAACCCATTTGCATACTTCCTTGGCCTTCTGCCTTTGTCCTCTGTGCCTTTATAAATTCAAGCTCTAAAACAGGGATCTTCTTTTCACGAGGACAACCACAATCAATGTGGGAATTATTTTCTCTCTTACCTGAGTGAGAACAGTTGGATTCAGAACATAATTGTATGGAGCACTTGCAGGTCAAAATGTCAAACAGAGTATCAAGTGTGTGCAGAAATTCATTTTTCCTGGCCAAGTTTCCTTTACCAAGTGATGTTTCAACTGCTTTGTGCCATAATTTCGTTAGTTTTAGCTCAATAGTTCGACACTGATTAATCACAGGTGGTTTGAATAGTGCATTAGCTTTTGTCCATTGATGCAGAAGAGGGACTATCATGTCATTTATGAGTTCTTTATCTGTATAGTTCCTTCTGTCCTTTGCATTTTTTTCTCGAAGGAGTAACCCTAATCTTAGCATGTCTCTCACTGTTGGAAGTTCTGATACAGGAAGCTCCTTCCCTTTACCAACTAGCAGGCTCAAGTGGGTTGACAACTGACTTCTTGTCTTCAATTTTGACATCTTCACACTATCTGACAAATAGAAAAATATTTCAATGTTTCATAATTCAATTGTTGTTTCAAAAAATATCAATTTGTTTATCAAAAATGCTGTAACAGAAATAACATAATAATTTCTTAGAACATAATGTTTTATACAATGATATAAGTAACTGCGACAATCAATATACCCTACTTACAATAATTAAAATGTAGAATTCGTCTGGTAGAGTAGGTGCAAGTGCAATGAGAGCAAACCACCGTCTATGATATCTAGAAGGAGAGTGAGCCGGGCGCCTTATCCTCACGCTTGGTACAAGTCAAAACAAGAATTAAACTGTCCCACACGGAGAGCCTGTTCATGTTCATGTTCTGACATGCATATTGTACACAAGCTATAGAACCATAAAATACTCCATAATCCATATGCTTACATGAGATTAGTTAATATCAAGTGAATATTTCTAATCAAGTCTCATTAATTTGTTGAAATACTGATATTTGAAACTTTAAGGTATAATTGATGTAGGTGAGGGTTATTTCAATTCATTTTTGTTTGCTAATCTCAAGTTTAGACATAAAGAGGCACAATATTTTGACTACCAAATTTGATTTTTAACATGTTGACAAAATTGACACACCCTACTAACCACCCTCCCCATCCTCCCCCACTGTACACCACTAACCACCCTCCCCATCCTCCCCCACTGTACACCACTAACCACCCTCCCCATCCTCCCCCACTGTACACCACTAACCACCCTCCCCATCCTCCCCCACTGTACACCACTAACTACCCTCCCCATCCTCCCCCACTGTACACCAGTAACCACCCTCCCCATCCTCCCCCACTGTACACCACTAACCACCCTCCCCATCCTCCTTCACTGTACACCACTAACCACCCTCTCCATCCTCCTCCACTGTACACCACTAACCACCCTCCCCATCCTCCCCCACTGTACACCACTAACCACCCTCCCCATCCTCCCCCACTGTACACCACTAACTACCCTCCCCATCCTCCCCCACTGTACACCACTAACCACCCTCCCCATCCTCCCCCACTGTACACCACTAACCACCCTCCCCATCCTCCTCCACTGTACACCACTAACCACCCTCTCCATCCTCCCCCACTGTACACCACTAACCACCCTCCCCATCCTCCCCCACTGTACACCACTAACCACCCTCCCCATCCTCCTTCACTGTACACCACTAACCACCCTCCCCATCCTCCCCCACTGTACACCACTAACCACCCTCTCCATCCTCCCCCACTGTACACCACTAACCACCCTCCCCATCCTCCCCCACTGTACACCACTAACCACCCTCCCCATCCTCCCCCACTGTACACCACTAACCACCCTCCCCATCCTCCCCCACTGTTCACCACTACCCACCCTCCTCATCCTCCCCCACTGTACACCACTAACCACCCTCCCCATCCTCCCCCACTGTACACCACTAACCACCCTCTCCATCCTCCCCCACTGTACACCACTAACCACCCTCCCCATCCTCCCCCACTGTACACCACTAACCACCCTCCCCATCCTCCCCCACTGTACACCACTAACTACCCTCCCCATCCTCCCCCACTGTTCACCACTACCCACCCTCCTCATCCTCCCCCACTGTACACCACTAACCACCCTCCCCATCCTCCCCCACTGTACACCACTAACCACCCTCCCCATCCTCCTTCACTGTACACCACTAACCACCCCTCTCCATCCTCCCCCACTGTACACCACTAACCACCCTCCCCATCCTCCCCCACTGTACACCACTAACTACCCTCCCCATCCTCCCCCACTGTTCACCACTACCCACCCTCCTCATCCTCCCCCACTGTACACCACTAACCACCCTCCCCATCCTCCCCCACTGTACACCACTAACCACCCCTCCTCATCCTCTCCCACTTTACACCACTAACCACCCTCCCCATCCTCCCCCGTGTACACCACTAACCACCCTCTGCATCCTCCCTCACTGTGCACCACTAACCACCCTCCCCATCCTCCCCCACTGTACACCACTAGCCACCCTCCCCATCCTCCCCCACTGTACACCACTAGCCACCCTCCCCATCCTCCCCCACTGTACACCACTACCCACCCTCCCCATCCTCCCCCACTGTGCACCACTAACCACCCTCCCCATCCTCCCCCACTGTACACCACTAGCCACCCTCCCCACCCTCCCCCCCTGTACACCACTAATCACCCTCCCCACCCTCCCCCCCTGTACACCACTAACCACCCTCCCCATCCTCCCCCACTGTACACCACTAATCACCCTCCCCATCCTCCCCCACTGTACACCACTAACCACCCTCCCCATCCTCCCCCACTGTACACCACTAACCACCCTCCCCATCCTCCCCCACTGTACACCACTAACCACCCTCCCCATCCTCCCCCACTGTACACCACTAACCACCCTCCCCATCCTCCCCCACTGTACACCACTAACCACCCCTCCTCATCCTCTCCCACTTTACACCACTAACCACCCCTCTCCATCCTCCCCCACTGTACACCACTAACCACCCTCCCCATCCTCCCCCACTGTTCACCACTACCCACCCTCCCCATCCTCCCCCACTGTACACCACTACCCACCCTCCCCATCCTCCCCCACTGTACACCACTAATCACCCTCCCCATCCTCCCTCGTGTACACCACTAACCACCCTCCCCATCCTCCCCCACTGTACACCACTAACCACCCTCCCCATCCTCCCCCCAGTACACCACGAACATTCTCTCCCCATCCTCCTCCTGTAGATCACTAACCACCCCTCCCCATTCTCCCCTCACTGTATCCTCTAGTCACCCCCAGGTATACACATTCATATTTATATCATTTATCGTGCCCACCCGGGCACAGGTCATCGACCCACAACGGGGCCAGGTGGGGCGAAAAAGTAAGAGTAGAAAGAAAAAATATATAACGATTTAAGGAGAAAAAAATATATTTATCCACACCACGAAGATGCTGGAAAACTAGCTTTTTGAAGTGAAACGGATTGTATGAGTGGAAACACAGAAGAAGGCTGAGCAATCTACAGTTTGGCTGTGTGAGGAAAGAAGGATGTACTATAACGGTTTATTTTAGTGTGACCGACATCCACACAGAAACAGCGGGCACCGAGGGGAGGACGATTGTTACGAGCCCACTGCCTTGTCGGCGGAACACAGGATGCCAAATCTACTGAAAATTACCCGTTAAAGTACCTGTAAAAGAGAGAGTCATACCGGCGAAGTGAAAGGGAAGAGAGATTATCGACTATAGGAGGAGAGTTAATAAGACAAAATGCCTTTGATTCCACCCCATCAAATAGTTGGACAGAAGAAGAGCCACCCCAGAGAGCGTAGCACTTCAAGTTATGACGAATGAATCCCTTATGATCTTGAAGCAACTGCTCAGCAGTGAAGTAGCTACGGCATCTGTACAGCATTCCCAATTTTCAAGAGGCAGCTTTAGCAATGCTGTGGATGTGTGGCTTCCATGACATATAGAGGAAATGGTGAGGCCTAACATATTTACAATATTATAGAATTTGGCAAATTGTTTACTATATTAAATACTGCATAGGTACCGTACCCTTAATCTCTGTTGTAATAGTAAAAGTTTTGAAAATCACTTGCCAAACAATGTAGTGTCATGTATGACATACAGACATGAACTGATGGGAGTGGTGAATTTAATGACTGCATTTGTGTGTTTATGTGATGGAAGTGTATATTTGTATGGTCGTGTGTGATTGGCGTGTCTATTTTGATGGACGTGTGTGTGTGTGTGTGTGTGTGTGTTTGTGTAAGACAAATAAGACGAGCAGATATGAAAGAAAGATTTATGTCACAGTGGCTTTTCTGCGGTTCATGTAACCTAACCTAACTTGATCTACTCTTACCTAACCTAACATAACCTAACATAACCTAACCTACTTTAGATACAATGTGGTTTTCTTATGGTGGTAAACGACCTCTTAAATAAAACAGATCAAATTTTACCATATACTAAATATTTTCCATTAATTTGTTGTAATAAAAAAATTATCCCTAATTGCCAAAAGCTTCAATTACTTATTAAAGCTTATTCAGTGACTTTCTATTTCGTGTGAGATGAAATTTCACGCTAGATCGCGATAATTATGGAATACCAATAACTTCTCTATAATTCATCATTTTCTAAAGTTTATTATGATTTGTACAATTATAGGGTCAATAATGAAGACAATCATTAAAGAAAATCTAATTTAATATCATCATTACTAGCCTAATTAACCTGTCCTATCCTATTACCTATAGCTTATCTTATTTCCTCACCTTGCGTAATCTAATTCAGGTATAAACTGGATTTATAATGATACCAAACGACATCTTAAGTGAACCAGACCAAATGTTATCATATATGAACTAATTCTCATTATGGTATAGTGATAAGCACAAAAAAGTTGGTCCCTATTTGCATAAAACATCAATTCTGTTTTAAGGCTTAAGCAAAATAATTCGTGTGTGTGTGTGTGTGTGTGTGTGTGTGTGTGTGTGTGTGTGTGTGTGTGTGTGCGCGTGTGTTTTATTTTTATTATGTTGGTGTTCAGTTCTACAGTGACCAACAGGACCTCGAAGAGCTCATTGCTGTATGTTTTCATAACTTTGAGCCCGCGAGAGGCTACGCTAACGGGGTAGAGACACACTGCCTCACTGTATCTGCCATCTGATAAGTGTGTGTGCTTGGTTAGGTACAGTGTGTTTTGTTACTAGAGTAAATACAGTAATGATGCATTCTGTATACGGCATAGTACATATGGCGTCGTAGCACTTGAGTTTCGTGATGTCAGGATAAATAAATGTTGAATATAGTAGTATAGTTTCCATGGTGTTCGGGACGACGAGCTCACCTCTTCGATAGGTAAGGGTTTCTACCGTTTACCTCCGCCTTCATTAAACAAGTATAGAATTACCTGTTTTTTTGAGAGAAATCATTATCAAACAAAAATTGCGACTTAGTGAAACAGTGACTTGGGTTTGGTAATGTCAGAGTGTGGTGGGTCTACCCGGGAGCTACCTGTGGGAGGACGTCGGTTGTGTCTGATGGAGACGGCAGATAGCGGCCCACCAAAAATCTGTCTCCCAATTAAAGAGGTTAGCTCCGAAAAGGGAGTCGGGGAGTGTCACCTGATTAGCATATTCATGTACTATTTATATGCTAACAGCGACGATAATGAAGTCTTCCAGTCGATACGGCGAAGACAGTGAAACAGGAGGGGTTGTCGGGGCAGTTATTGGCGTCGGCCTCCTCCTGACACTTACAAGATGGACGGTGGCGTGTCACTACAGGCACTGGCAGCTAGCCATCATGGCCTCACCACTGGTCCACGGATCAATCTGTCCGTTAGCTGTATCAAGTGTGACAACAGTGACATACACTTCTTGTCTTTGTCATAAAAAGGTTAGTCTTACAAGTTTAGATTGTGCAAGACTGGTGATATTTATATGAAGCATTTACTCAGCATATATTTCAAGAATGTATAGCTATTGGAAACAGCAGCGTCCTAATAAAAGCGTCAGCACATGAATGATTTAGCCCTGGTCCATCACTCCTATACTAAGCTGTCATTTCTCACAGCATCACCCTTAATTAATTGCTTGACTAATTACATGATATTACAATACAGAATAATGAGGAAGATGAATATATGTAAATTAATTTCAAAGGCGACAATAGAGTTTCTTTATCTTTTCTAATATTATAAAACAACAACTATTTATTACCTGGTTAGTGAACTTTTTCCCGTTCCTCTCAAGCACTTACGGAAGGCCTTAATGTGATGACCTTTCACTGTATTATAGTGATGTAGTGATGTTTATAGTGGTTGTGATATACGCAGTGTTGATCCCATATACCGGTAAGAGATTGACATACACACTTTAATGGCAGGTAATCATGACAGTTCTCTAGTGATGAGGTAGAAGACGACTAATCATATCTAGAGTCAGGTGATGTTGTCTTATATCGTGATTATTGTTGTTAATCTTATTACCTGTTCTCGTTAATCTGTATTCCAGGTGATTTAGATTAATTATACCTTTTATTATTGTCTTAACTGTTTTGCTGAAGTGTTTTATAGGATAACCCCCGCCTCTATGTCTGTCTGTGTATCTTATGCTTTCTATTATAATTGACACCTTTGAATATTTTGTCATCAAAGTTTGTACATGTGAACAAGACTATGATAACGACTATATTGTTCTCAAAAGGTGTTTACTAGTACCCCTTATATCACAGAAACCACTAATATATTTTAAACAATTTGGTCACTAGTTACGAGGATGGTAATATTATATTACTCTTAGTGTGAAAGTCATTAATAACGTCATTTATAGAGTTACTGACGCAGCTAAGGCAGTAGATGATAGGAACAGGTAGGTATATGAGAGTGACCACCACCTAGAGAAGGTTGATTCACGTTGCCACATTAAGATTTGATACATAATTAGGTGATATTTTAATGATGGTTAAATATCGTACTATGAGATTTCACTTTATCATTAAGAGCTTTTAAAACATATTCATTTTCTCCAGTGCTCATTATGTGTGTGTGTGATTAGTGTGAATACTGAGTGTGATCAATGTTAGTTATATTTTCATACTGGTCGCGTTATCGCATTCAGTATGTGAGAGAAGTGTGAATATTAAGTTGTAAGTGTATTGAGTGTAAGTGTGTTTAGAGTGAGAGTAATGCTTGTGAAAGGAATCAGTGTGAGAGTGTGTGGGAATAATCAGTATGTGTGATGATGGGTGTGAGAGGGGAGTGTAAAAGTGATGAGTGTGAGATGAGTATGCGTGATGGGCGTGAGTGATGAGTGTGATACCGGAGTGTGAGGGATGAGTATGAGATGAGCATGAGTGATGAGTGTGAGAGATGACTATGAAAGATGAATATATGATAAGAGTGAGATATGAGTATGAGTGATGAGTATGAGGTGAGTGTGTGATGATCAGTATGAGAGACGGTGGTACACGTGGTAACATAAACAAGAACTCTCTGAGGCAGGTGGACTGACTCACGGTCCTTCATCATTTATTATAAGAATTGTGCACAGGTCGGTAAACATTTTTCTAATATTAAATACACACACAAAAATATATATGTGTGTGTGTTACTTGGGCCGTGATAAAGAATGAAGCAGTGTAGTGCAAGGAAAGACACTCAAGGGAAACAGATTCAGAATAAAAGGGTAAGTGTGGAGACGCTGAGGTGGGGTGAGGGGACGATAACCTGCTGAGGGAGTAAAGAAGGGGCCGGAAGGAATCAGTGAGCAGAGGGGAGGAAGAGGGTCAGAGGAGGAGGAGGACAAGGCTGCAGTAGCAAGGAGGAGTAAGCTAGAGTAAAGATGGAGGTTTAGAGTTCAAGTAGAATTCTGAATGGATTAGTTAAATATATTTCTTGATAAACCTGGAATGTTAATTTAACCAAACTGATCAGTTGAGGCAAGTGTTGGCGCTGATTATGTTGTCTTTATTTAGAGCCACGCAGGGTAAGTATGAGTAAAGGATGGCTGGAAAAGAGTGGGGTGGGGCACGGATTGAGGGAGGGATGGGTGGAGCAAGGATGGAAGGGGAGGAGTGGGACAGGGTGCTGGGAGAGGATGGAGGAGGTAGTCTCTCCGACAAAACAGGTTCTATTCTCCCAGGGCGTTGTGTACGAGCATCGGACAAGGGCCCCGGAGCATCGCGGAGAGCATGAGGGTGGGAGCATAGCTGGGACAACGAGAGCCTAGAAAAAATTTTATAGAGAAAGAGAACTGATAAAAATATCCATGATGACTTAGGAGCACAGTCACTGAGTACCTTAAACTACAGTATAGCTACTCGCTGTACAGTTCTTCACAGACGTGTTGTAACGACGATAATTGATTAAAGTATTCATTACATACTGTCTATACAAAGCCAAGTGTTTGTCGGTGTGTCTGTCTGTTTGGCTGCGCGTCTCTTTGCTAAACACTGTAACAGTTTTGAAGATGGGGAACTTTCATTGAGCATGGAGATGGGCATACACCCAGGAGGTGTTCCTGAAATTATTGGGATCTGGCCGGGGGTAGGATGGGGTGGGGGGGGGGGGGAGTTTCACCTGGTGCACAGTCAGACCCGTTCACTTAATACTAAACAAAATCATTTGGACGTTTTTTTGTGTGTTTTAGCTGAAGTCAACCAGTAATGTTCATTCTTCCATCTTTATTTGCGAGGAATATTTATTGTACAACCCTTTTCGAGTCAATTCACTGCGTCATGTGTCGTATCCCCTCAGAAGTGTTCCAGTGGTGGTGGACTTTTGGGAGCTTGGCGCCTGTGGTCAGCCCCACCACTTAAAGTGGAACACCCTCCTTAAAAATATATCAAATTTTCTGCATATTTGCTAGGCACAACTACAGTTTTTAAGATATGGAACTGAAATTTTGTCTGCATAAATGTCTAAAAGCATTGAGAGGGAGGAGTTCCCCCCTTCAGCGCCGAACTCCACCACTTAATTTTGGCCATGGTCGAACATCGCCTCTCAGTTGTCGCTTTCATTATTCTCCTGGTCCAGCTTCTTCTTTACTGTTCACCTGCCAGGTTCTTATGTCGTGTCAGACACAGACACGGACTACGAGAAGTGCCATCAACCAATCAGAAAAGAAGGACTAAAGCGCCACAAACAACTGACCTACTCGTACAGGGAAGCAGTTATCTCTATAAACAACTGATCATAACTCGTCTGATTAATATTCATCGCATTCCTTGGTTTAGAGGTGACCCCTTCTTCAGGTGAGACTAAAAAAATATCTATCTTTTAATACCACTCGTGACTCAGTTTACTCATAGATCGAGAAATTTATCCACTATGTCAAAGGAACATTTTCGTATTTTCTCTCCATAAAGCGATTTCGTTTTATATTAGTTTATCGTATTTTTATACAACTTTCTGTTGTTCCTTTCATTATGTAGAACACTTAAGACACTTAGAGGAAATAATAATGGTAAATAATGCTTACTCACTCACTCACTCACTCACTCACTCACTCACTCACTTATTCACTCACTCACTCACTCACTCACTCACTCACTCACTCATTCACTCACTCACTCACTCACTCACTCACTCATTCACTCACTCACTCACTCACTCACTCACTCACTCACTTATTCACTCACTCACTCACTCACTCACTCACTCGCTCACTCACTCACTCACTCACTCACTCACTCACTCACTTATTCACTCACTCACTCACTCACTCACTCACTCACTCACTCACTTATTCACTCACTCACTCACTCACTCACTCACGTATTCACTCACTCACTCACTCACTCACTCACTCACAGTAATATACTTTAACTTTTACTCTTATCATCAATGTATAGTTAAATCCCTATCATCTGCTGTCACCCATGCTGTTGCACACTCAGTCCTTTAATAGTGTTACGTGTTATAACCTCCCAGCTAACTCTATCAAAGAAAACGCTAAAACAATTACAGTGAGATAGCACACAGCCCTTCCTCCTCCACCCTGAGCCACTTGCCCTCACACACGCTTTATTCCTTTTCCTTAAACTGTTTTTTGTTTTTGTTTTTACCTTTCCTGTAGTTCCTTATTTTCCCTATTCCTCTTACGTTATAATATTTGTCCTCTGTACATTTTTAATAGCTTTATAATATTATGTCTATAAATTTATGAAGACAAAACGAGGAGATATTTTAGTGTTTGTCAAGATGTTTACTTTCTCTGCCATAGAAAATTAGATCCATGTAAACAATTCTCACTTAAATCCTCTCTCATGTTCCCCATTTGTAATATTTTTAGTTATTTCCCAAACGTTTCCTCCCCCTCGCCTCTCTCCCTTCACTGAGACACTTGTTGTTTCTCCTTTCCTATTGATATTATTTTTGTCTTTATATTTTGTCTCTCATCTCACCATATCTGTTCGTCTTATTTTAATTCTTTTTTTCTATTATATATTTCCATAAATGTTATAATTTTTAATATATTTCTTACAGTGGGGTAATCGCTTAATTCTATTTTTTCCCTCATAATATAATTTTCAGTACGGTAGTTAAACATCATATAATTTACATACAACTTTTAATTATATCTTTCATTTACATTTGTTATAATTATTAATCTATAAGTCCACGTTTAAAAGTTTAAGTGAGTGATTTGTTGTCTGTAAGTCGTATCACTTTATATAGACAAGAAACTAAAAATATATGATATCTGTAATGTCACGTTGTTGTCACCCCGTCGCCAACACCATCCAGCGGTCGTCTCCCCAACTTACACTCCCATAACGCTGAAGGTAATTCTCTCTCCTAGACTAAGTCATTCATTCATCCATCCTTATTGTCTTCCTTTTATTCCATCATCCTATTTATTACGTTTTTTTCTTCTCATACTGGGTGTCTTTCTCAATGTACTGTACCTCGTCTCTCATATTTATTTCCCTCCCTCACTATTTCTCTCAATTGTTCCCATTTATCTCTCCCTCTCCGTGTCCCACTGTTACTGTCTTTATTCATTTACTGTTTCTCATATTTATCTCATATTCTATCTTATCGATTATTCCCTTCTTTAATCTTCTATAAATAAATTCATGCATTTATTTAAAATTTATTGCATCTTCCTAATCATGTCCTTCGTTTATTCCCTTTGTCATATTCCCTTATTATTGCCCCTTTTCCTCCTCCCCTTCTACTTCCCTCTTTTACTGCCCTTCACCTCTTTTCCACACTGTCGTAACTCATTTGCGCTCCACTTAACCTTCTCCCTACACCTTCTCCCTCATTTATGGGTCTCTCTCTCTCTCTCTCTCTCTCTCTCTCTCTCTCTCTCTCTCTCTCCTTGATGTATCTCTCACGCGGCAGTAAATTAAACACGTCATTTGTGGCACATCCGTCAAGATAAAGACCACGTTCTGACCCCAGGGCACGTAAGGTCACGTAAAGTCACTGACATGAGCACGTGTGTGTCATGACCTATAACCTCCTGATAAGTAATTCTTTCTCAAGTGAATATTTATAGAGAGTTCCCCAATAAAGTTCACCACATAGGTTAGGTTAGGTTAGGTTTCAGTAGGACCTCTATACGAGTTCTTCATACGGTTTCATAAATGATCTATGTAGGTTTCTAAAAAGTTTTGAGAGGTTTCTTGCAGGTATTAAAGTGTTACCCAAGGTCTCACGCTACGATGCCTTTACAGTTGGCTACCAGCTGCTACTAACGAGCGGTTAATAGATTTCTTCACGTCTTAAACTGTAGAAAAGAATTTCCTTTAAGGGATCCTGAATGGTATGCTGGAGACCTTATAGGAAACTTGTAGGATTACATAGGAACTCCAAGGAGGTCACAAAATGGATCCTGACTAATTGTCTTAAGAGTTTCGTAAAAAATTGTCAAAATATTCCTTAACTATCAAAAGGTTCCTCTGTGTTCCTTAAAAGGCTCCCCATAGATCAGTAATGTGTCCCATAAATATCAGTAGGAATCCTCTGTGTTCATTAAAAAGCTCCTCAGAGTTCATTAAATGTTAGTAGAGGATCCATTTCAGCACAACATAATACAATGACTCTATATATACACCACAAATCCGCCTAATTCAATATGTAACCTGTCTTACCACCACCCCATATATTACACACCACCCGTACATAAACACTCGAAAAACATATAACATAAATTTAAGCAACATGAAAATCATTCTCAAATATGTGTTGCAACGTTTTCTCTCAAGACTCAAGGTAATATGTCTTGAATATCTGGCAGTCAGTTCGAGATATGAAAAAAAAAGATCTGACATCACCTGAACGTATGGACGAAAGGATGTTGATCTGAGCTGAGTGTTGATTATTACTCGTCAGGAAGTGTTCTTTTATACAGTTGGAAAATATAGGGATTTGAAGTAATGTTTATGTGTCCAGAATCTGGCTTGATGTTTTTCTTGCACTGTGGTAGACGTTGGCTTGTAGATGCTGGCCTGTGGTAGACGCTGGCCTGTTGTAGACGCTGGCCTGTTGTAGACGCTGGCCTGTTGTAGACGCTGTCCTGTTGTAGATGCTGGCCTGTGGTAGACGCTGGCCTGTTATAGACGCTGGCCTGTTGTAGACGTTGGCCTGTTGTAAACGCTGTCCTGTTGTAGATGCTGGCCTGTGGTAGACGCTGGCCTGTTATAGACGCTGGCCTGTTGTAGACGTTGGCCTGTTGTAGACGCTGTCCTGTTGCAGACGAAGTGATAATTCTATAAATAATAATCAATGAAAGATTATCAGTTATATACAACATAATCACTATAAATAAAGGCGACTTTACACATTAAGTTCCAACAAGTTAAATTTACGATCTACCGAAAAAATTCTCAGATTATAAGAATTTCTAAGATAATTCTAATGTGTCTTGCTGCTATTGTGCTATTATTGTACTGTTACAGGATCTTAAGGCTATTGTATATACGTGCATTGTGGTACAGGTTCACGATGGTGTGTTATTGTACGTGGAACAGAAGTTATGGTAAATTATATTACCTAATATAAAGAAATATAACACACACACACACACACACACACACACACCTTAAACAACAAAATCACGACCATCATCTATTAAGGGTCCCACATTAACCTTGATACGGGGCGATTAACCCATCAGAGAGAAATATAAGGTCAGATGGGGTCACACATTACTACAGTATTACGAGAAGACGGTGAGGTATTGAGGCTTAGATGCTCATGAATAGTGATGAACCCAAGGAGATAATTCATGACGTTAGGGTGGCTAGATAAGACGAAGGAGGGGGGGAGGAAGGGTCGGGGGAGAGAGGGAAGGGGGAAAGGAGGAGAAGGGGGTAAGAAGAGGTGAGGAGTAGGAAGAGGAAGGGGATATGGGAGTAAGAAGATAGTAGAGGAAGAGGAAGGAGGAAGGAGGGTAAGAAGAGGGAAAGGGGTGGGGAGAGTAAGAAAAATGAGGAAGAGGAAGGAGGGGGAAGGAGAAGGAGACGGAGGAGGAGGAGGAGGAGGAGAAGGAAGAAAGGAAGAAGAAAAGCAGAAGGGGAATAAGAAGAGAGAAGGAAAGGGAGTATAGGAAGGACAATAAACGAAGAGGAAAAAGAGGAACGATAAAGAGGAAGAGAGGAGTATAGTAGATACAAGAAGACAAAAGGAAGGGAAAGAAAATAGGGAATTGAGAGAAGTAGAGGTGAGAGAGAAAGATGAGAGGAAGGGCGGAAGGAGGAGGAGTTGATATGAACGTACACGGGAAGGAAGAGTTAAAAAGAGATGAAGGCAAAGAAGTTGAGGGAGGAGGAGGAGTGGAGGAAGAGAAGGTGCTAGGGAGAAGAAGGAGAGTAGGAGGAGTAAGGGAGGAGGAAAAGGGAGGTTAAGGAGTAGAGGAGGAGGAGTTAGGAAGGAGGAATAGGAATGAGGGAAGAGGAAAGGGGAGGTTAAGGGGTGGAGGAGAAGGAAGGCGGAAAAAGAGGAGCTAGGGAGAAGAAGGAGAGGAGGAGCTAAGGAGGAGGAGGAGAGGGAAGAAGAGGGAAGGAGAAGGAGTAATGGAGAAGAAGTGAAGGAGGAATAGGAGAAAGGAGGAGGAGTGAGAGAGGAGGAGGAGTGAGGAAAGGGGAAGAGGAGGAGCTAGGTAGGAGGAGAGGGGAGATTTAAGGAGTTAGGAGGAGGAGCTAGGAGGAGGAGGAGGAAGAGGAGGAGTGTGGTAGACGGTGTAGGGGAGGAGTTAGGGTAGTGGGAAGGACACTCTGGTACAAGTCTGCAATTTACCAATTTCAGAGAATGTCCTGAGGCAGGTGAGGAGAGGGTTGTGGGGAAGGGGAGGGTTGTGGGGTAGTGGAGGGTTGTGGGGAAGGGGAGGGTTGTGGGGAAGGGGAGGGTTGTGGGGAAGGGGAGGGTTGTGGGGAAGGGGAGGGTTGTGGGGATGGGGAGGGTTGTGGGGTAGTGGAGGGTTGTGGGGTAGTGGAGGGTTGTGGAGAAGGGGAGGGTTGTGGGGAAGGGGAGGGTTGTGGGGAAGGGGAGGGTTGTGGGGAAGGGGAGGGTTGTGGGGAAGGGGAGGGTTGTGGGGAAGGGGAGGGTTGTGGGGTAGTGGAGGGTTGTGGGGAAGGGGAGGGTTGTGGGGAAGGGGAGGGTTGTGGGGAAGGGGAGGGTTGTGGGGAAGGGGAGGGTTGTGGGGAAGGGGAGGGTTGTGGGGAAGGGGAGGGTTGTGGGGAAGGGGAGGGTTGTGGGGAAGTGGAGGGTTGTGGGGAAGGGGAGGGTTGTGGGGAAGGGGAGGGTTGTGGGGAAGGGGAGGGTTGTGGGGAAGGGGAGGGTTGTGGGGACGAGGAGGGTTGTGGGGAAGGGGAGGGTTGTGGGGAAGGGGAGGGTTGTGGAGTAGTGGAGGGTTGTGGGGAAGGGGAGGGTTGTGGGGAAGGGGAGGGTTGTGGGGAAGTGGAGGGTTGTGGAGTAGTGGAGGGTTGTGGGGAAGGGGAGGGTTGTGGGGAAGGGGAGGGTTGTGGGGACGAGGAGGGTTGTGGGGAAGGGGAGGGTTGTGGGGAAGGGGAGGGTTGTGGGGAAGGGGAGGGTTGTGGGGAAGGGGAGGGTTGTGGGGAAGGGGAGGGTTGTGGGGAAGGGGAGGGTTGTGGGGACGTGGAGGGTTGTGGGGAAGGGGAGGGTTGTGGGGACGGGGAGGGTTGTGGGGAAGGGGAGGGTTGTGGGGAAGGGGAGGGTTGTGGGGAAGGGGAGGGTTGTGGGGAAGGGGAGGGTTGTGGGGAAGTGGAGGGTTGTGGGGAAGGGGAGGGTTGTGGGGAAGGGGAGGGTTGTGGGGAAGGGGAGGGTTGTGGGGAAGGGGAGGGTTGTGGGGAAGGGGAGGGTTGTGGGGAAGGGGAGGGTTGTGGGGAAGTGGAGGGTTGTGGAGAAGGGGAGGGTTGTGGAGTAGTGGAGGGTTGTGGGGAAGGGGAGGGTTGTGGGGAAGGGGAGGGTTGTGGGGAAGGGGAGGGTTGTGGGGTAGTGAAGGGTTGTGGAGAAGGGGAGGGTTGTGGAGTAGTGGAGGGTTGTGGGGAAGGGGAGGGTTGTGGAGAAGGGGAGGGTTGTGGAGAAGGGGAGGGTTGTGGAGTAGTGGAGGGTTGTGGGGAAGGGGAGGGTTGTGGAGAAGGGAAGGGTTGTGGAGTAGTGGAGGGTTGTGGGGAAGGGGAGGGTTGTGGGGAAGGGGAGGGTTGTGGGGAAGGGGAGGGTTGTGGGGAAGGGGAGGGTTGTGGGGAAGGGGAGGGTTGTGGGAAGTGAAGGGTTGTAGGGAGTAGGAGGGCCATAGTGAGGAATGAGGGCCATGGGTAGTAGGAGGACCATAGGGAGGTAAAGGACCATAGGAAGGAGGGCCATAGGGAGTAGGTGGACCATAGAGAAGATGTGGGGGTAAGGATGAACTTGCCAATAAATGACTGCAAGGTAATATGAATAAGCTCGGTAATGTGCGAAAATGGAATGAGATAAAATATTCCCTAAGTTGAAAGAGAGAGAGAGAGAGAGAGAGAGAGAGAGAGAGAGAGAGAGAGAGAGAGAGAGAGAGAGAGAGAGAGTGGATGTGGAGTAGAGGGGAATAAACTATAGCGTGGTCCTGATGCACGAGGTCTCCACCCCTCCCTCACCCCCGGAAAAATCTGGAGGTTCCCCAGGAATGATGGAGAGACGACCCTTGTAACTGCTGACCCGGGGAGACAGATGGTCAAAAATACTGCTTGCCTCTGCAGCTTCCAGTCGGTCCAATTACGTTGTCTTGCAACTGAATGGAAAGAAATGAAATAAAACACGTCCCTCTCTGAACATAACACAAAAGAAATGATATATGGTGTTGTGTAAGACCTATGATAGAGATATTCTTAAAAAAATATAGCTCAAGTATTTTTCTATGCATAGTGTTACTAAGCAGCATAGAATAATTTACTTTGTGACTTGATTTTAGTTTTATTTTCAGTTGATTTACTTCACAATTTATAACACGTCACCTCTATGGTAGTAATCGGTTTACCTCGTAAGTTATCTTCTCATCAGCTGATCATGTTTACAGTCAGCTCATGATTCTGTACATTATCAACAGACCCGAACAAAATATAGAAGATACAGGAGGCATCTTGAGGAAGAACTAATAAACAAGTTAACAAGTTGTGAAATTGTGGTGCCGCTCCGTGCAGGTGAAGGTCCACCTCGTGTATGTTACCAAGCATTATTTGATGACTAATAACACTAATAATAATTACAAGGTCCAGCGCTGACAGACACGACCAGGTAGTCCCTACTTCTTGATATGGCTTCACAAGCTTCAGTTCTTTGTAACAGTAATGGTGCTTTTGCTGGATTACTTCTTGACTAGTGAAATTTATCATAGTTTAGTGCCATCCATTATAGGCAAGTACCATTTGTCATGGGCTAGTGCTATATATCATGGGCTAGTGCTATATATCATGGACTAGTGCCATATATCATGGACTAGTGCCATATATCATGGACTAGTGCCTTATGTCATGGGCTAGTGCCATACTTCATGGTCTAGTACCATATATCATGGAGTGCCATATGTCATGAGCTAGTGCCATTTATCACGGATTAGTGTCGTATGTCATGAGCTATAGTGCTATATGTCCACACCAATTAGTTACTAAATTGGTGAATGAGAACGGAATCATTTAAAAACGATGGAGGGTTTCCCATGACTACCAGGAGATAGAGGAGAGAAAATGAGAGGGAGAGGATGGAGAGAGGGAGGCAGACTAGCCATAAATTATGATGGAGGATGTAGAGTGACAGTCGGTACAGTTGTGGAGGGCGAGAGTGTTAAGAGGGGTTAGGACCTAAAATTATCCCGTGCTCCAAAAAATATAGGAGGATGATTTTGCATTTTTCAAATTTGTAAAAAAAAAATATATATATATATATATATATATATATATATATATATATATATATATATATATATATATATATATATATATATATATATCTATATATATTTCATGTAAATCCACAATGAAAACGTGGATAAGAAAAATCTTGATAAAATCACACGGGAGAATGGAAACAACGGAGTACCTTAGCTTTCGTCTTTATTCAAGACAGCATCAGAGGCAACTGAAGATGTCTTGAATAAAGACGAAAGCTAAGGTACTCCGTTGTTTCCATTCTCCCGTGTGATTTTATCAAGATATATATATATATATATATATATATATATATATATATAAAATAAATGACGAAAATGTAGCTGTATGTTCAAGTGTCCATATATGGGAGGCTAATACACCCCCACCGTGGTGAAGCCTGGCGTGGATATTATGAAGAACATTACTAAATCTTAGAGTATGGTGTGTGGAGAGAGGGTATGGTGTGTGGAGAGAGGGCATGGTGTGTGGGGTAAGAGTATGGTGTGTGGAGAGAGGGTATGGTGTGTGGGGAGAGGGTATGGTGTGTGGGGTAAGAGTATGGCGCCTGGCGGGTGGGGAAGTGAGAGTAATGCATGTGGGGTGAAAATATGGTGTGTGTGTGTGGGGGGGGGGGGGTGATAATATGGTGTGTGGGGAGGGCCAGATTATAGTGTGTATGGATTGGCCAGAGTATGGTGTGTGGAGAGGGCCAGAATATGGTGTGTGGAGAGGGCCAGATTATAGTGAGTATGGATAGGCCAGAGTATGGTGTGTGGAGAGGGCCAGATTATAGTGAGTATGGATAGGCCAGAGTATGGTGTGTGGAGAGGGCCAGATTATAGTGAGTATGGATAGGCCAGAGTATGGTGTGTGAAGAGGGCCAGATTATAGTGAGTATGGATAGGCCAGAGTATGGTGTGTGGAGAGGGCCAGATTATAGTGAGTATGGATAGGCCAGAGTATGGTGTGTGGGGGGGATGACCAGAGTAATTGAATTTGAATTTTGCCGCTTACAGCGGCTAGTTTATTGTGCACTCCATACTCATCCTGTGAGCGGTAGCGCAAAAGGATTACAGAGTAGGGTTTACAAAGGGTTAGAATAATTAACCCCCGTGGTCAGGATATTATGGCCTTGAATGTTACACAGTATTTCAAATACATTATTTGTTTAGGTCTATACATAAAGGGTAACTTATTCACAACTGCGTGAGTACAGGACTATAAGGCAGTATGTCTGGCCTCACACTTTGTTATTCGCATTTGCGTAAGAGGTATTCAAGCACATTGTGTGTTAGGTTCTATACATGGGAACTGATATAGTTACTAAGTGCAAAAAAGTGGATACAATCTTATTATGTCGGCTATCTTGCCATTAGAGATAAAGTGTTGTGCCATTTCACACACAGTGTGCTTGGACCTGTCCCTAAAAGGTTCTATCTTTACTCAGTCGAGGACGTAGTGTTCAAGTGTGTGGCCATATGTCTGGCCACACACGTTACATTTAGTCTTGTTCACATCTGCTAGAGGAACATACTGCCAGAGGTACTTATATCCTAATCTTAGTCTAGCGGTAACAACATCTTGTAATCTAGTGATCTTGTTACTTGCTCCATATACATGTTTCACTTGATACATCTCATCATGGTAAACTAAGGATCGACTAGTGCCTGTTTGCACTTGTCTGCTTGCGTCAAATTCATCAACAAGTTCCTTCCCAATTACTCTTTTAAGGGTTCTTTTTGATAGACCCAGATCACATTCAACAGCGTCTTAGTTAGACGCGAGTTTGGCGAGGGCATCAACTCTGTTCTTTGAGGCCTACAGTATGTGAGAGGGGATCCACAACAGTTTGATCTTGACACCCCGGTCAACAAGATAGGCATATTTGTGTCTGCCTTCAGAGACAAGCGCGTGACAACTTGAGTTGAGGGTGTCAAGGGCAAGTAGTGAGTTGTTAATTCTAACTCCTTTCTCAATTGTATTACCATTAGGTTGAGTCACAACGATAGCACTTCCAGCCCTCCCACAGGTGGTGTTAAGAGATCCATCAGTCTGTAGAGTGTGTATGTGTTCAAGAGCTCTCACTTTGGAAGTGTGTTGGAGATAAATACTTTGTATAATGGTCGAGTCCAAACATCTTCATATGTGTAGCTGTAGTTTGGATCCATTTAGATTCATCATGTCTCATATTCTAGCAGTTTCTTAGAAGCAATGTTATCAGGATCACCACGCAAAAGCTATCATAAGGTTGACTTCAATTATTCTAGCTTTGACACTGGGTATACCTTGTTCTTTCCTCATATTAAGTACTTTAGTGCTCATGGAACATCCTAGGATAATACTAAGTGCTTTATTTTTCTTTTTTTTTCGAGCTTGTCAATGCCTTTCCCGTCACAAAGGACCAGGGCTGGCTCGTGGTACTCTATCGAAGACCTTATATATACTAGGTACATTGTTTTAACAATTTTAATATTAGCACCATAATGTGGGCTGTACTCCGCTACACTTCTAATAGGTTGCAGTATGTCAGTACATTAGCGGGTTAGCTGTTGTACGGCAGGCAAGGTACAAGGGACGGAGACACCAAGATATTTAAAAGAAGAAACAGCCAATAGTGTTGTTACCTATCTTGAACTTGGCGGGGCCGCGTTTGCGGTTAACAGCTTGTTCGTTGAACACCTTAGTTTTCTCAGTTGAGATAATAAGACCGAGGTTTTCACAGGCTGCATGTGCATGGTTCAGGGTGGTTTGCATTTCAAGATGAGTTTTAGTATGTATAAGAATATCATCAGCATTGCTGATTGTGATATTGCTGGGGTTGTCTGGTATTAAATTGAATAATGCATTCATAAGAACATTGAACAAAGTGGAGCTAAGTACTCCACCTTGAAGGGTACCAAGTTGCATATCTTTAACTTCACTTTTGTAACCCTGAAACAGTGTAACAGCTCTTCTGTTGGCTATTTCGTACAATATCAGTTGCCTATTGGCAATATCAAATGCAGCTTTTAGGTCAAGAAATGTGGTGTATCTGTGCCTTTCATCACCATGCAGAGTTAGGAATGTAGTGATGAAATTGTGTGCACCTTTACCACGGGTGAAGCCATTTATGTTTGGAGACATGTGTTATCTGATTCTATATGAGTCTGCCAAGAACCGTCCTCTCAAAGGTTTTGCACAGGCAGCTGGTTAGTGATATGGGACGAAAAGCATCAGGCTGTCCTGGTTTCGGTATTGGTACAACAATACTATTGGTCCATGACGTGGGTAGTTAGCCCTCAGCATGACTCATATTGTACAATGCCAATAATGGATTACGCGGCACACGCCTTAGTAGTCATACGAAGTTGTAGGTGACTCCGTCCTCTCCAGAGGGTGTAGACCTACGCCAAAGTATGGCGTGTGGGGGAGGGCCAGAGTATGGTGTGTGGGGGAGGTACCAGAGTATGGTGTGTGGGGGAGGGCCAGAGTATGGTGTGTATGGATAGGCCAGAGTATGGTGTGTGGGGGAGGGCTAGAGTATGGTGTGTATGGATAGGACAGAGTATGGTGCGTGGGGGAAGGTGTGTATGGGAGAGGATACAGTCAGCCAAAGATCTACCCTGGGTCTCGTACTGGCAATTTTACCTGGCAATACTTGGTAAAGTAAGGTTGTTGTATGCAAGGGTGGCTGTGATTGGTGGACCTATTTTCGGCTTTATCACTGTCAGGACAAATATTAAACAATCCAAAGGATGAATTTTTATAATAATAAATTATTCATTGTTATTTGAGATCATGAAAAGTTTCCAAATGTTCGTATATTAGCTTAAATAATGAAGAACTTATATTAATTAATTGGCAACTATACTACACCACAGCTGCCTCAAGATTCTCATAAACCCTAATCTACGAGTATATAGTCTTGTCTCCACATAACTTTGGCGACAATATCATGAACGTCGCTGTTTAATATTGGTCAAAGAAAAAGAAAAATCATCATCATTAAAATTATCAATACTACAAAGATTATCATTCGCTTCATCCTAACCACCACCATCATCTTCACAATTACTATCATCATACAGAGGCACCAGTCATCATCATCATCATTATCATCCATTCTATTGTAATAATCACAGTCAATATCCATTAGTATTAAAGTAAAAAGATGAGAATTTGTAATATATGTTTCCACCTGCAAGTTTATGATGCCATAAAGTGATAATAGACTGAAACGTTTCTTGTTTTGTTATTGTAATGTATAAAATGGTAGCGGTGGTTGTGTACTGAGAAACGACCAACACTTACCTGACGAACGGACAGAGGAGAGTACTGGCAGTGTGTGTGTGGGGGGGAGAGGGCTTACAGGGTGTGTTACAGTGTATGGTGTTACAGTGTGTGTGTTACAGTATGTGTGGTGTTATAGTGTGAGGTGTTATAGTATGTGCTACAGTGTGTGGGGGTTGCAGTGTGTGGAGTTACGTGGAGTTACAGTGTGTGGTATTACAGTGTGTGGTGTTACAGTGTGTGGTGTTACAGTGTATGTGTTACAGTGTGTGTGTTACAGTGTGTCTGTTACAGTGTGCGGAATTACAGTGTGTGATGTTACAGTGTGTATTGTTATTGTATGTGTTGCAGTGTGTGGTGTTACAGTGTGTGTTTCAGTGTCTGGTGTTATAGTGTGGGGTGTTACAGTGTGTGGTGTTATAGTGTATTTGTTGCAGTGTGTGGTGTTATAGTATGTTGTGTTACAGTGTGTGGTGCTCTAGTGTGTGGTGTTACAGTGTGTGGTGTTATAGCATGTGGTGTTACAGTGTGTGGTGCTCTAGTGTGTGGTGTTACAGTGTGTGGTGTTATAGCTTGTGTGTTACAGTGTGTGGTGTTACAGTATGTGTTACAGTGTGTGTGTGTGACAGTGTGTGGTGTTATAGTGTGTGGTGTTATACTGTGTGATGTTACAGTATGTGTTACTGTGTGTGTGTGACAGTGTGTGGTGTTATAGCGTGTGTGTTACAGTGTGTGGTGTTATACTGTGTGGTGTTACAGTATGTGTTACAGTGTGTGGTGTTACAGTGTTTGGTGTTATAGCGTGTGGTGTTACAGTGTGTGGTGTTACAGTATGTGTTACAATGTGTGTGTGACAGTGTGTGGTGTTATAGTGTGTGGTGTTATACTGTGTGGTGCTACAGTGTGTGGTGTTACAATGTGTGGTGTTATAATGTGTGGTGCTATATTGTGTGGTGTTACAGTGTGTGGTGTTATAGTGCGTTATTTCACAGTGTGTGGTGTTACAGTGCGTGGTGTTACAGTGTGTGGTGTTATAGTGCGTTGTTTCACAGTGTGTGGTGTTACAGTGCGTGGTGTTACAGTGTGTGTGGTGTTAAAGTGTGTGGTGTTACAGTGCGTGGTGTTACAGTATGTGTTACAGTGTGTGTTGTTACAGTGTGTGGTGTTACACTGTGTGATGTTACAGTGTGTGGTGCTATATTGTGTGGTGTTATAGTGAGTGTTGTTACAGTGCGTGGTGTTATAGTGTGTGTTGTTACAGTGTGTGGAGTTACACTGTGTGATATTACAGTGTGTGGTGTTACAGTATGATGGACAGTATCAGATTGTGATGGTGAGGGGACAGGTGAGGCTGAGGGCTAGAAGGGTTATGGAGCAGAGGAAGAGAGGTGGGAGAGGTGATAACTGGAGAGAGAGAGAGAGAGAGAGAGAGAGGGGGAGGGGGAGGGGAGGTGCGATATACGGGTATGAAGAGAGGGAAAAAAGGAAGGAAGGAAGAGAAGCAGGAGTAAGGGTGAGGTATAGGTGGAAAAAGGAAGCAAGAGTAGGAGGAAAATGAAGAGGAGGAGGAGGAGGAGGAGGAGGAGGAGAAGGAGGAAAACGAAGAAAGAGAAATATGAAGTAAGAGGAAGATGAGGAGCAGATGTACACTACATATATAGACCGTCATATATATATTTTTCCCCTGAAGAAAATAAAACAATTTTATATTTTGGTATAAGAGAAGGAAAATGTACAGTATTTCCTGTTGAAATTAGCATAGTTTAATTTGTTATTCCTATGAAGGAGAGAGAGAGAGAGAGAGAGAGAGAGAGAGAGAGAGAGAGAGAGAGAAAATGACGTAATGATTTCAAGTATGAGAGAGAGTGTATACGAGCGCTTGTGTGTCCGCGTGTGATCGAGTGAAAGTGTGTTTGTGTGAGTGAGTGTATAATGTATGTGTGAATGGGTAGTGTGTATATGTGAATGTATTGATATATCTACCGTGTGTGGTGGTGTGGTGAGCACGCTGCCGGAACATACATAATGCAGGTGTCCAGAGAGCTCATTCTGATTCCCTCTGCCTCCTGACTCTTACACCTGCTCCGCATTGCCTCTCTCTCTCTCCCCCCCCCCCCCTCTCTCTCTCTCTTCCTTTTACTTCTTATCATTTATCATTGTCTGTCTATATTTGTATTACTGAATATTTCTAAACAGTCGTAATATTTCTTCTCATACAGGTCGTTTACCAAGGCCAAGTGTGGTTGTGCTAGTGTATTGTTCTTTGTTCTTAGGAGTGGAGCGTGTTTACATTTCGCACTACCAAACAGCTGCCACATTACACTTAACTGACGATCATTATTAGCGCTTCATATATCTTCGTCAGTTTACTATTACCGGCGGTGAAATACCACCTCCCCCCTTTCCAGCACACCCTCACACCTTCCATCACCTCTCATTATCTCTCCAGCACCTCTCAAGTCCTCCGCATCACCCATCACCCTCTCCAGCACCGCTCACACCCTCTTCAGAACCACTCATACCTTCCCCAGCTCCTCTCACCCTCTCCAGCACCTCTCACCCTCTCCAGCACCTCTCACCCTCTCCAGCACCTCTCACCCTCTCCAGCATCACTCACACCCTCTTCAGCACCACTCACACCCTCTTCAGCACCACTCACACCCTCTTCAGCACCTCTCACCCCCTTTCCAGCACCTCTCACACCCTCTCCAGCACCACTCACACCCTCTTCAGCACCTCTCACCCTCTCTAGCACCTCTCATACTTTCTCCAGCACCGCTCACACTCTCCAGCACCTCTCACCCTCTCCAACACCTCTCACCCTCTCCAACACCTCTCATCCTCTCCAGCACCACTCACACCCTCTCCAGCACCTCTCACCCTCTCCAGCACCACTCACACCCTCTTCAGCACCTCTCACCCTCTCTAGCACCACTCACACCCTCTCCAACACCTCTCACCCTCTCCAACACCTCTCACCCTCTCCAACACCTCTCACCCTCTCCAGCACCTCTCACATCCCCTCCAGCATCTCTCACCCTCTCCAGCACCATTCACCCTCTCCAGCACCACTCACACCCTCTCCAGCAACTTTCACACCCGCTCCAGCATCACTCACGCCCTCTTCAGCACCTCTCCCTTCTCCAGCACCTCTCACTCCCTATCCAGCACCTCTCACATCCCTCCAGCATCTCTCACCCTCTCCAGCACCTCTCACCATCTCCAGCACCTCTCACCTCCTCTCCAGCACCTCTCACACCCTCTCCAGCACCACTCACATCATCTCCAGCATCTCTCACCCTCTCCAACACCTCTCACACCTCTCCAACATATCTCACCCTCTCCAGCACCTCTCACATCGTCTCCAACATCTCTCACCCTCTCCAAAACCTCTCACCCTCTCCAGCACCTCTCACCCTCTCCAGCACCACACACACCCCCTCAAGCACCGCTCACCCTCTCCAACACCTCTCACCTTCTCCTGCACCTCTCACCCTCTCCAGCACCAACTCACACCCCCTCCAGCACCGCTCACCCTCTCCAGCACCTCTCACTCTCTCCAGCACCACTCACACCCTCTCCAGCACCTCTCGCATCCTGTACAACACCACCGAGCCACACACTCACTTATCTCCAAGCCACACACACTCTCACTTCCATCCACACACTCTCCCTCACCTCCCAGCCACACACTCTCACTTACCTCTCTCTCACACACACACACACCAGTAAAATATCTCTTAATAGTAACAATTTGGGAGCAGAGTATTGTGATATGTAAATATTCTTCTGAGAGAGCCTCTATGTCCCTAATATTGATTTAACACTTAGAAAATCAACGTTAATTGTAAACAAATTATTTTACTGTTATTTCGGGCTTATATTTGACCTGTAAACCTAGACTTCAAGCTTGGCGAATTTATTTGTCTGTTTATATGAAAAATAGCACTAAATAGGGTCTGTAGTGAATTGTGGGAGGATCAGACAGTCAATGCAGCAGCAACACTGTTTGTAGCATAAAACATGAGGTGCCTCTCCCTGTAACATGCAAAATGAGGAGACGCTAATCTGAATCTTCGTCAGATTCTTCATAGATTTCTGACCTTCACACCTGGAAGATTTCTGGGTTTCGGCATGATGACTAAGTATTCACACTACTGTAGTACAATTACAGAGCAATATACAGCTACGCAGTGCAGTGCGGTCAGAGAACATTTACAATAGTAACAGCATATAATCACAACACAGTTTCTGTGTAGCTGCTCCATTAACATTTACATAATGTTTGATTACATTACCCCACTAATACGACCAGAACTGTACAATAACGTCCTTACCTGTCTAACACTGCAATACTATTAACAAAAGTTCATGTTCTTTGGCACGATTATCAAGAGAAATGAGAGCACCTGTTGCTTCGATGAGAGCCACGAGACAGTAATGTGGTGGAGGGAGGCGAGGGTGGAAGACGGGGAGGCGACACCAAGCTGCCAAACCTCGTGGCTGTTGTATCAGTCTTATTCTATTCACTAAGACATATCCCCTCTGATATGTGTATCTATAGATAATACACTTCGGAGATATTGTACCGCCCACATATCCCTCCTAGTCCGAGCACACATTTTCTCACCCACACATCTATCCCACTCATATGCCCCTTCTGTTCACGCAACCTCCCATCTATACTCTTTCCCACCCACACACCCTGAACCACACACCCTTACCATCCACACGCCCTCGCTCCCACTCTCTTACTACCCACATACCTTACCGCCCAAACACCCTGAACCACACACCCTTACCACCTACATACTTCCCACCCACACACCCTTACCACCCACACACCCTACCGCAAAAACCACCCTACCGCCCAAACACCCTCCCACCCACACACCGTCAACAACACACTCTCCCACCTACACACCCTGAGCCACACATCATACCACCAGGGAAGTTGAGGGTGTGGGTGGACTGTGTACAATGGAAGAGTGTGCTTGTGGAGTAAGTGTTGATGGAGCAGGGTGTTTTAGGAGAGTGTAGGGGCTGAACGCTATAGGTGATTGTGTAGGGAAGTACTGTGACTAGATTACCGGGGTGCAAGGGGAGGATGCTTGGGGGAGACTACTGAAGGAGTGTAACTGGGGGAACTAAATGCTGGGCGAGGGGAACTCAGTTCTGGGGTAGCAATGTGCCGGGTAGACAAGGTGCTGAAAGAGCAAGGTGTAGGAGGACCTGAGTTATGTATATGGAGATCTTGGTGCTGTAGGCAGGCAAACTAGACTCTGGGGAAGTGACAGAGGGGCAGGACCTCTGTTCTGGGAGAGAGGAGGTGAAAATTGGGTCTAGACTCTCCAGAGGAATAAACAGCTCTGTGTTGGGGAAGGAGAGCTGGGGAGGGGGAGTTGGATATTAATTAAAGGGGAGCTGGGTGCTGGGGATAGGCTCATAGACCAGGGGAAGAAAGAGCTGAATGCTGGGGGATGGGGAGTTGGGTGGTGGGAGTAGGGGAGTTGGATGTTGGGGAGTATTAATCGGGTAACTGGGTGCTGAGATTTGAGGAATTAAGTGCTGGGGAGAATATAGGGCAAACTATTTACTGAGGGAGGTGCTGTTAGGTGTTGAGGGATGAAGGACTGGTTGCTGGAGGAGTGTGAAGGATGAGCTGTGAGTTATGGATGAGGAAAATGGGTGCATAGGGAAGAGAAATAAGAAGTGAGTGAGTATGGAAGTGTTGAGTGCGGGGAGAGTATGTGTGAGAGAGCTGAGTGTTGAAGGAGCGTGTGTGTGTGTGGGGGGGGGGGGGTGTATAAAGAAGTGTTAGTGTGAGGTGTACAGTACTGTAGTAAGAGTTAATGGGTGGCGGGTTGGTTGTGTACTGGCCCTGGCGTGACGTGGATCAGCGTCTACAGGTGAGTTATGTTCCACAAGTTATGGCCTTAGATAAAGTTAAATTACTCAGCCTCTGGTTGTGATATATGCACCTTTTATTCATTTAATTCAAAACGCTCCGCGGGGGTGGTAAATGTTATTAATAATTCGGGATGCAATTATACTTATTATTCCATTACCATGCAATGGCCGAGTGTGTTAATAAGGGACATAACACCGCAGGTATACACGGGTTGAGCCATCATGGGTGTTGTGGCGGCCTGACCCTCCCCGCAGGTGTGTCGCTCCTCCCTCCCTCTAATGCAGAACCTGGGCGGCGCTTCTCTCTCTATCTTGTATGTACCACACAACACACCTGTCTAGGACGTGGGATACATATTTTGGTCTGACAGCCTTAGTGTTTGTCTGTTTGTTGCTTACACCGGCCGACGGATTGTTCTTTTGCTGTATGACAGCTCGTTCATCATGCGTCCCTCCTCGCTCTCGCTATATGAAAGAAAAAATACATGAATATATATATACATATATATATATATATATATATATATATATATATATATATATATATATATATATAGTACGTGTGCATACAACTCACTGTAATATTTACTAGTGAGAGCAAGCACACGGCTTGTGACACGTGTGACAGCTGACACTGACACACCGGCAACTACTGAGCGACAAGATCACATTAAGTTCATAATTGTAGACGCCAGACGGCTTAGTCTCGAGAAATAAGACTTTAGTGTATTGACAGCTGAGAAATACTGAAATCTCTTTTAGAATGACAAGAAATTTTCACGTAAACGCTGAGATGTTGACCTTTTGAAGAGGTATACTGAACAGAAAATATACTCAAGTAAAAAATGTGTCAACGTCAGTAATGAAGATCAATTCTTCATTTTCCGTTGACACAACATAGGAAGTAGCCAAGACTGCTAACTGATCTGTCAGTCATCCTGTCCTTCCCTCAGCTTGGTGATACAGCCAGCTGCTTCGTCACTTGTTGAGTGGTGCTGACGAGCTGTGTTTATAGTAAAAAGTGATCGGAATTGGAGTATGTTCGTGTTTCAAGTTTTCTCAGGAGGAAGAACTCAACTAATTCTATAGTTGTTTTTTTTTAGCGTTTTTCTAGTGTACAATCATCCATAATTACGTTATATTGTAGGGAGTGATTGAAGAAATGTTATGTTCCAGGAAGGAAAGAAATGTTCTCAGTTACGTTAACGAAGCGACATGTGCCTGCCAACCTTGGTGCTCAGAGGTGTACTGAGAACTCGAGAACACCGCATATGGTTGATGGATCTGATAAATAGAAAGCTGAATATGCTTCATAAATGCTTTCGCTTCTTTGTAAGATACTCACTATATAAGCGTATACCCATGGACCTCTCATGAGGTGCCTATACTCAGCCTTGTGGGCCCATGAGTACCTCACTACGAGACACAAGATATTTATAACAAACTTTTCTGGCAACATTGACATCTCGACTAAAGGAATCTACTGTAGTTGTAAGATTAACGTTTCATTCTCATCTACAGTTTTACATCCCTGACGTAACCACTTGCCCCAGTGTTGGTTGCCCTGATGAAATGAAAAAGTGAAAATAAAAGAGTGAAAGTAAGACAGAAAAGAGAAAGATGGTATGTGCAAGGCTCCTTCAGCTTCTTGGAAGTGTAATGAAAAAAATAATTCCACTTGTGACTAACTCATTATGGACGACGAAGCCAGAAGAGGAACGAGAGTATATCCCCTGGTGTTATTATATTAATTTCCTCGTGTACTGTTCGCTTATTGCCCCAAACGTGAAGACCATAAATGGGTGGTAAATTAACTGTAATAGGCCTTTATACACAAAGTTTGTAAAGTAAATATTTAACCCCTCGAAACTGTATCGAGGACATGTACAGTATTTCTCGAAACTCAGTGTACACAGATATCATAAGTGACAAAGGTATGTGAACTGTATAGTATAATATCAACCTCAGTACAGTATGTGGGTGTGAATCAGCTCTCAGTTGTGAAAGTTTATAATATTGTTGGTTAAATTTTGTGCACCTTTCTAAACCTGGTTGTTTTTGGCCCCATAGCAAACGTCTGGATAACTGGTGGAGGTGTGAGGGAGACGGGTAGCAGCGACGGCCTCACATAATGAGCACCGGTGGCGTGATTGACACCTTATATGATGCATTGTCTTAGTGCTCGGCTGGCAGCGACACACACACACACACACACACACACACACACACACATTTCCCTCACGCCTTCTCTGATGAATTATCTTGCCTCACATACAGGAGGAAAAATAAAATTTTATATAAATAGTATTTTTTCTTTTTTATTTAAACAGATCTGAAAGAATTAGTACTGTATGGTAGTTGTTAATTAGGATATATAATTTAAATCTGTCTTTCCGACCTCAAACGCTTCCCCACCTCTGCTTTAGTCGCTCGATAACTTCACATGTTGTTCATCTTGGATTCTTGGTGGTCAGGTCAGAGAAAATATTATGAATCTTATCAAACCCTACAAGATTAAGGAGTCGGCTCAAATAACACAAGGAAAATAAAAGGGATTATATACCCTTTCCTTTACATTCTATAACATTAATTGAAATATGTTTATAGTAGAGGAAATTTTTAGTTTGTTAGTAATACACCCGAATAATTAGACCAACTGACTGAATTCATTATAGCCATTAATTATGACTCACTAACGTGGGACTGTGTAGGAGAATTTATATGATTAAGTTTACAAACTTATGTTCACCCATTTCTGACTTGTTTCATTAGCTAACAAGCGACGGTTAGGTTAGGTTATGTTATGTTATGTTAATGTACTGGGCTGGCAGACTGTTGGTCGTGAGATTCCGATGCCCAAAAGAGAGAGAAAATGTGGTTGGTGTGCGGTGTGTACCTGTAGCTGTACCTGAACCTGTACCTGTAGCTGTACCTGAACCTGTGCCTGTAGCTGTACCTGAACCTGTGCCTGTAGCTGTACCTGAACGTGTACCTGTAGCTGTACCTGAACGTGTACCTGTAGCTGTACCTGAACGTGTACCTGTAGCTGTACCTGAACCTGTACCTGTAGCTGTACCTGAACCTGTACCTGTAGCTGTACCTGAACCTGTGCCTGTAGCTGTACCTGAACCTGTACCTGTAGCTGTACCTGAACCTGTACCTGTAGCTGTACCTGAACGTGTACCTGTAGCTGTACCTGAACGTGTGCCTGTAGCTGTACCTGAACCTGTACCTGTAGCTG